>CM053575.1:64667426-64860416 GCA_028646485.1 Cryptoprocta ferox
CCCCCCCCCCTTGCCACTATGTGATTTGTGCAGGAAATTTCAAGTTCTTTCAGTCTCTACCTCTGGCCAGAAATGATTGATCCAGAGATAAGCACCTAAACCCAGCAAGTTCAGTCAGAGCCTTTCCTTCAATGTTTTAAACTGTAGAGAGAAAGGATGATGGGCAGACAGAAGCAGAAAAGAGCCCTGGAGAGAGGGAGATGTGGAGGCATTCATGTTCCTGGAGCTCAGCCACATCGTAGCTCTGCCTATGATTTGGTTACTCAAAGCTTCTTCCACTCATGTGAGTTTCCCATGTTATTCCAGGTCCTATGAGAATAAGTTCTCAGATGAGATTAGAAGAGCAAACCATTGATAAAGGAATATGCCTGTGGGAAAACATGGAGGGAAACAGAGGAGTCTGAGAGAGCTGTCAGACCAAGATGCAGGTGTAAACTTGAAAGAGAAGAAAGGAGAGAAGGTTGGTGGAATAGTCTTGGCCTACAGTGCAGGTCGAAGGAATTTCAGCTCCTCCTTCACCTGTCAGAGGAGCCCCCAGCCCTTTAGAAACAGCCTACCTGCAAGCCTGCCACACCTGTTACTGGCTGGAAGGAGCTTGTACAGAGATGTCTGGTTAATATAGGACATCCGGTTAAGTTTGAATTTCACATCAACAATGAATTGTTTTTAGTATAAATATGTTCCCAGTACAGGGCACCTTGAATTTTTATTTGCTCAATATGGCACCGCTAAGCTTGTGAGGAGCTTGGGCAAATTTGTGAACACAGGGATGAACTTCAGAGTGCAGCAGTGGGACCATTGGTCAATAGTGTTCCCAGAGTTGATCTGCAAGGCATGTGCTCATGACTGGCACAATACTCTAATACTTTCTAGTAGGTTCTATTTTTCCTAAGCTAATTCGAATTATGCTTTTGTCACTTGCAATTCAAAGAGTTCAGGTTGATTGCTGAGGTTATCTATCAATGTATAACAAACCTTCCTCAGTTTTGTGGTGTAAAACAAAAGCATCTTATTATGCTTGTGGGTTCTATGGGGCATGGATTAGGACAGATCACAGAGGACATAGTTTATTTATGCACCACAATACCTGAGGCCTCATCTGGGATGCAAATAGCCAAGGATGACACAAGTAGCTGTAGGACTGAGTCATCTGGAGGCTTCTTCACTCCTACATCTAGTACCCTGAAGGCTGGTTCAGTTGGGACTGTCAACCAGAATGCCTACACATGTCTCCAAGTGGCTTGGAATCCCTCACAATATGGCTGTCTCAGGGTAGTTGAACTTTTTACATGGTGGCTTAGGCTACAAGCATGATCGTTCTGGTAAATAAGACAGAAACTGCACAGCATTTTAAGATTTTGCCTCAAAAGTCATACAGCCTTGCTTCTGCTGTATTCTCTTTGGTCCAAGCAGTCACAAGCCACCTGGAGTCAAGGAGAGGGGACCTGGATCTCACCTTCTGGTGTGAAAGGATTTATAGACATGATTTTAAAGTGCCACGCTAATTAGTTGACCAAGCTGAGACTGTTATTAAAAAAAAAAAAAAAGCTCCTCTTGCCTCTTAATGTCTGCCAGAGACCCTCTGGAAGGAACTCTGGCTCTTTCACAAAGTCAGAACACAGAGAATGCTTACTGAGTCCATGGTATAAATTCTTTCCCAAACATCTGTTCAGACCATCCTTGGCAGCACTGACACAACCACTAACTTTTTCTGCACTATTTCTTGACTACATCTTTGATTAAAAATGTAAGCAACTGCCTAACATAGCAGGACCATCAGAACAAGCTTATTTTCTTTATAGAGAGAGCCCTCCAACTCCATCAATTATTCTCTGTCATTCAGCATAAAGCTGTGGATAGAGGCTGCAACAGCTGTGAGGATATGCAACAGGGAAGTGAGAATAGCTCTTTTCATCCTCAGAGATCTTGGGCAGATCAACTTTCATTCTCATGGTCAAGTTCTTAAGATTTTTGCAACCTGGATGTCGGTAATAAGGAAATGGTTGATTGAGAAGCATTTCTTCACTGTTATGATGTGTGCATGATTTCATAATTACAAACAAAATAAAACATATGGCAGATGCAGATTTTTTATTTTCACTTCTCCCTAGGTAGGTAGACTTTGGTGAGTCACTGCCCTTCACTGAGCCTTGGTTTCCCCAATGCACAAGGCAGGTAATAATTTTATCTGAGCGACTTAGCATAAGGATTAAAATAAATATGAACCAAAGAGGTCAGAACATTGTTTAATTTTGACTAATAATTCTGAGTGCTTAGGGAGCATCCACATAAACTTAGTTCCAACTAGCATCCTTCAAATCTCAGCTCAAAATCTGCCTCCTCTGGAAAGCATTCCTTGTTCCTGCAGACAAACTTACGTGCTTCTCTTATGCCCATGCTATACTGTATCTTCGTCTCTAGTGAGGCAGTTATTGTATTGCATGGTGCTCATCAGGATATTTGTGTTCCAATTGAAAAGTAGTTTCTTGAAGGTAAAGTACATACTTTCTCTCTCTGGTTCCAGTGCTAAAGCCTGGCCCCTAACAGGTATTCTGTGACTGAATCTCCCATTGTTCAGTCCCCTGCCACATAACAGCATTAAATTTCTCTCCCTACCAGATGACTCAAGAATGTTACTGACTTACCTATTTCATCCCAAGTACTTCATAGGCAAAAATAACAAAACAACAGAGACCTGAAACCCATTCTGGCACTGTCTCTGAATAATCTTCTTCACACCATAAAACCCTCTTTGTCTAATTCTGATTCCATAAATTAGGTGATGTCTCCTGTTCACTGCCTGTGATGGTTAATTTTATGTGCCAACATGGCTGGGCCGTTGGGCTGAGATTAATCTTTAAATCAGTGGACTTTGAATAAAGCAGATTGTACTCCATAAAGTGGGTGGGCCTAATTCAATCAGTTGAAGACCTTAATAGAGCAAAAACTGACCTCCCCTGAACAAGGAAATATTGCCAGCAGATGGTGTTTGGACTTATACTACAACACTGACTCTTCCCTGGGTCTCCAGCCTGCTGGCCTACCCTGCAGATTTTGGACTTATGAGCCTCCGTAATCACATGAACCAATTCCTTAAGATGAATAACTACCTGTCTGTTTCTCTGTACACACACACACACACACACACACACACAACTTATTGGCTCTATTTTTCTGGAGAACCCTGACTAATACATAAGAATCTTTTCCATTGCTATATGCATTAGCTCTTTTACACTGCTAAAAGATGATAGATTATTTTAATGGAAGAATTCAGAAAAGAGGCCCATTGGCTTCTCTGCAAGCAGAGCAATTTATTGTATTCTTTCTGGCAAGATGGCAGGTGTGGGATATCTGGTGATGAATAATGACGGTGATGATGACAATGACAGCAGCTAACATTTACCAAGTGCTTCTCCTTTGACAGGCATTGTGCTAGCTTTTTTCCGTGTTATCAGTCTGTGAAATAGGTTCATTTGAGAGTGTCACTCCACAGTGACGACTTTCCAAAAACTTCCCTCAACTGGGAAGAGCTGTCTCATCTCAGGTTATGCTCTCTTTGGGGAGAGACAACTTCCTTCCAGTGATGGGACAACAAAGAAGGCCCCTGCTCCCTCCCTAGATTTCAAGACAACTCAGAAGGGCCATCCGGCTCCAAACTGTCCTGTAGGATTGGCTGAAGATTTTATGACTATACTAGAGCCCAGCTTCTCTCTCTGCCCAGCCCTGCTTCCTTCCCCCTTCCATGGCTGGGAATCCTAATAAACCTCCTGTCTGCTAATCTCCATCTCACAATCTGCTTCTCAAAAAACCCAACCTGCAGCAATCCTGTTGTGAGGAAAAAATGAGAGTCCACATAAAGCGCTTTGCCCAAGGCCCAACAGAGAGCAAGTATTCAAGCAGTGGCATTCTTCTTATTAACCACCTAAAAAGGTAGGTACTATTGTCATTCCCTTTTTACAGATGAAGAAATTGAACTTTAGAGAGATTAAATAACTCACCTGAGGTCACTTATATAGTAAAATTCAAGATGGATTTCAAGGCCAGGTATGACTGAGTCCAAATCTGTGCTCATCCTTATTAGGCTATCTCGTCTCCTTCAGCATGATCATTCTGGAGACTCTCCAAATGCAACATCTGGAAGAAGGTGTGTGGCAAGTGGACATTGCACTGTGGAAGCACAGTTCAGGGACAGCCTGGGTTGGTAGTGAACTACAATCAAGTGCCAACTACATCCAAGATGTGAAACAGCAAATGGGAAACAACCAGAAGTGACGGGAAAACAGGAAAAACCTGAGGGAGAAAACCAGGGCTGTCCCAGGAGAAAGATTTCATAGCACCAGAGGCAAATGTGAGGAAGCAGATGAGAAGGATCAGGAAATGTTCCCTGTAAGGACTTGGAACATATCTTTATGGAATATCTTAAAAAGTCAAGTATCCCTGATACCCACTGGGGTAAAAAAAAAAAGCCCGGACCTGAACCAGAATCAAATTCAATTCACCACATAATAGTTAATGGGCATCTATCTACCTACATGATCAATCCCTCTCTTCAAGGAGCTCACAGTCTGGGACACTGTGGGAGTGGGAAGTGGGAGTGGAGGTGGGAGTGGGAAGGACATGGGCACACACGCTAATCAATTAAATTTATACAATGCAGCCAAATAAGGAGTTAGTAGAGAAAGCTGCCATAGAAAGTGTGCTTAATTCTACCCAGGAAAACCAACCCTGGAAGGCTTTACAGAGGATGTGACATTTGAATAGGACGTTGAAGGATAACAGAGCTGGCTGTAGTCAAGGAGAATTTGAAAAGACTAGCCTATTTTCTAAGGGGAAGAAAGGACACATGCTGTTATTTGTTTTCAGAGAGCACACCACGAGGAATAATCACTGCATTGTCTTGTAATAGATCATAGGCACAGTGGTGTTTTCCATATTTCAACAACTAGGAGAAAATGCTCCTGGCCCATCATTGTAAATCCAAGCACTTCATCCTTTGAAAGCCTTGTCATGGGGGCAAAGAAATGGTCCTTTGAATTCACGTGTCATAAAAGTCCAGCAGGAGCAACACGTGCTTGGGGAAGGCAGCCTAGGTTCAGAGGAGACACACAGAGGAAACAGATGTTCTGCTATATTCTGCAACAGATTGTTGACCATTCCTGAGAGATTGCTTGATTATTCCTAAGCCATGTCTCCCCATAGACTTAGAGGAGAGCCCCGTCTGTAAGCCCTGGTAGGAGCACTTGTGTCTAGACCACAGGAATCCTACCCTCAGGCTCTGACACACAGGTATTTGAAACCAAACCGAGAAGGTCGCTTCACAGCAATAGCACGGTTACCAACCAGGTGCTTTGAAGCCAGAAGATCCACTGAACTGCTTCAGAAGGAAGAGTTTTCCAGTTCCCAGTACTGCCTAACAGATGGCGGCTTTGCACTTGGGAAACATTTGCCGCCAGGATGAAGTAACGTCTTTTAGCAGTTATGGTCCTGTTACTTTTAATGTGTGTTGCTGTGATGCATGGATGCACTTTAGAGTCCCGGCAACGTGTGGTGGGGATGTGCCTGCTCCTGGTCCTTGGGAGGGGAAGCTTTAAGGAATTAAAAGGAAATGAAAATGATACTTTCAGCCCTTCTCTGTTCATAGCCAGCTCTGGTTAAGTTGGTCTTTGGCAAGTCCTTCAGTTACTCAAATTTGATGTGGGCATTGAGCACCCCCAGACCCTCATGTTTTTTCTACAGGAGTGGTGGATGTCAGCAGATGGTCATAGGGAACTCCTTCCTCGCATTCAGGCCTAGGCCTTCTGAGACCCAGGGAGCAGAGCTGTTTGGGTCCTTTCTGCCTGGAACTCTGGGGAACAGGCTGAACAGCCAGCTTCACCTGCCACTCTGAGACTTAATCATTCAGACATGTTAAAGCCTGGATATGACCCCCAGGTGACAGAAATCTCCCTTTTCTCTTTGAATCTTTCATTTGTAGTGGTTCTGTCCATTGGAATCATCTGGAGAGCTTTTTTTTTATATTTTTTTAATAAAAATTTTTTAATGTTTTTTATTTATTTTTGAGAGACAGCACGAGCAGGGGAGGGTCAGAGAGAGAGGGAGATACAGAATCTGAAGCAGGCTCCAGTCTCTGAGCTGTCAGCACAGACCCCGACGCGGGGCTCGAACCCACGAGCCGTGAGATCATGACCTGAGCCGAAGCCGGACGCTTAGCCACCCAGCTAAGCCTGAGCCACCCAGGCGTGCCCAGAGAGCTTTTTAAAAATCTGGGGTCTGAGCGCCTGGGTGGCTCAGTTGGTTAAGCATCAGACTTCTGCTCAGGTCCTGATCTTACGGTTCATAGGTT
The DNA here is from genome assembly GCA_028646485.1 of Cryptoprocta ferox. NCBI lineage: Eukaryota > Metazoa > Chordata > Mammalia > Carnivora > Eupleridae > Cryptoprocta > Cryptoprocta ferox. The sequence continues at coordinate 64,673,773 of CM053575.1, forward strand.
CCAGGGCCACATCGGGCTCTGTGCTCACAGCTCAGAGCCTGGAGCCTTCCCTCTCTTTCTGCCCCTCCCCAGCTCACACTCTTTCTCTCTCTGTCTCTCAAATATAAATAAACGTTTAAAAAATTTAAAAAAAAATCTGGGGTCAAGGACCCCACCACAGAGATCCAGATTAACTGCTCTGGCGTGGAGTCTGGGAAATTCTCTATTTTTTAAAAGCCCCCCAGATGAGTCTAATAGGCAGCTATGTTGAGAAGCAATGCTCTGAAATCTCATACCTCTGCATAAAGCATGATTTTTTAATTCAGCTCTATACCAGAATATAACACCACCAACAAAAAAAGTAGTACTAATAATAATTGCTTAAAGTATATTGCCTAACAATTTATAGTTTACCATCCTCAAAATGGCCTAGGCTCAGTGAGGAAAAGTTGTCAACCCAGAGTAAGCCGGTCATATGCAGCAGAGCGTGGTCTAAAACATCCAGGTTTTCAAATTATTTGAGCTCAGCCCCTTTCAGCGTTTCACCCTGACTCCTAAATTACCAAGACTGTTTTCAGTTATCAGACTATTTGAGGACTGTGAGACATTTACAGCTGGACCTCCATCCCGGCCTGAATTGGAACATTGAGGTAATTATCTGAGTAATTCAGGCAATGCAGTTTATTTTTCCTGAATTACCTGGATAATTACCTCAAGCCTAAAAAGATGGAAAGAATCCAGAGCCACATTCTGATGGTTTTATTGCCCCCTCAACAACGCATTCTTATTTAAAAGGTCTTGATTTAAAGAATTAAACTGTTGAAGCTTGCAACTTCCTCATTTGCCACAGGATGCCCCATTAATCATCTGGTGAAGATAGCAGCTTATAATTGTTCAAGGATCCTGTGGCTGTTGACGGCTCCCCCAGGCTGAGGAACACAGCTGTCCTGGATTCCTGACGTGTTCTCCAAAGTCTCTGGGAGTTGTCACCACAGCTAATGAGGTGACAAAGAGGAAGTCTTCTGGGTGTTGAATTTTCTTGTCTGCTTATCATTCCTTCCTTGAACTATGGAACCAAACATGCTGCAGTACTTCCTATTTTCCTGGGCTGGACTTGGCCGGACCTGTAACACGGAGTGCCTTATCCATGTGGCAGGGCCTCGCTTTTTCATGGCCAGAAACCACAGAAGCTATTCCAACTAAAGGGACAAGGACTCCCTTGCTTCTGCTGCTGTCACTATCTTCCTTGTTGAAATGACCAAACGTCTCAGAGGAAGAGGTGTCTGTCATATTTCCTGAGGAGAGTTCTTCCTCCTGGACATGTGGTCATCCCTCCAGCACCTTGTTTCATCAATCATTCCCTTCTTTTATCTCTCCTCAAGCTTTGCTCTCTACTGGCTCCTTCCTTTCTGCAGATAGGGTTACGTCTTCTTCAGCCCTAGAAAGTGGGAAGCAGGGAAGCAAATGAGATTGGGTGGGACCACGCCATAGCCAGCAGTGGATGGAATGACACTATTAGCATATGGGAAGAAAAAAAATAAAAGCCAGAAAATGGAGCTAGGTCAGAGACACTCAGATAAATATAATAATACGGAACCAAGAAAGACCATTGATGTGCTGGGGAAACATGGGTTTGGACTTGAATTCTGGCTCCTTCACTTTCTGGCTTTATGACAATCTTTAAAACAATGATATTATTAAAACCCACCTCCTGAGGTGTTATGCAATTAAAATGATTTACTGCATATAAAATTGCTTAAAGGAATTTTATACTCTATAATTGTTACTGTGGCAAAAAGGGAAGGGCTGGCCAGCAATGTAAATGCTTCTCTGGAATCAGAGTGGAAGAGGTAGTAGGGATCTTCTAGGCCTGTCCATTAAACTTTTGAAACTTCTTTTCATGATTAGAAAAGCATTTTACATAGTGTTCAAGAACACATTTATTCATAAAAATAGTGTTAAATACAAATTGAGCCTAGTAAATTTTAAAGATCTAATTGTCTTTATTTATCATAGGTCATAAGTTGAGCTGCATCCCATCCAGCAAGTAGAGGGGAGCCCCAAAGGGCTACAGAACAGGAAAAATGTTTAAGGTAGAGAGGTAGTGGAAAAAAGGAAATTATTAGCAAAGAATCCACTGAAAATTCACATCTACCCTAAAGCTTAGAATATTTGGAATATTCTAAATAGCTTCTTTGGAAAGAGGGCCTTTGCAGATATAATTCAGGCAAGGATCAAGATGGGATCCTGCTGGGTTATGGTGGGCCCTGAGTCTAACGAGTGTGTTGTTACAGGAGATAGAAAAGGGCACACAGAGAAGGCGGTGTGAAGATGGAAGCAAAGATTGAAGGAGTGCTACTATAAGCTGGGAGAATTTAGGAATGATTCTCCTCTAGAGCTTTCTAAGAGACCTTGGCACTGAACACCTTGACTTCAAACATGTAATCTCCAGAATCTCTGAGAGAACACATTTCTGTCATTTTAAGCCACCTGGTTTGTGCTAATTTGTTACAGCAGCGCTAGGAAATTCATACATGTGCTTACAGGTATCTGAATCCGTCTTTGCAAAACATCCTCACTATGTGTGATGCACTTTGATATTTTCTATTAATGCTGGTTGTGACCCACTAAAATTAATGTCATGACCCACTGATGGGTTGTCACCCACAATTGGAAAAAAATTATGCTACTTTGCCTTTCATTGAGGATGAATGTTGAGTGAGAAAGGATATTTGGATTTCGTGATTAAAAGTCAATGCTGGATCCTCATTAAATAGACACAAACAAAAAGTCGGTGGAGGTGGGGGGAAGAGTCAGTGGTGATTAACAAGGAAATAATTGAAGTAGAACAGTACAACCTGTTAATTACAATAGAAGTTTGATCATTATAACAAAGACCCAAAGTAGCAGTGGCTTAAACAGTATACTCCTGTTTTTAAGAATAACTTTTTTAAATAAAAGGTAAAAGATCAACTCTTACACCAATATAAACTGAATACATGTCAAAGATTTTGACTCATTAACTGACGAGGGATCCAGTAAGATATGGTTACCAGTTAAATGGAGAGTTCAAAGTATCACACTTATGTAGGTCAATCAGGAATGCTGAAATGAATTTATAAATAGATGTAAAACTGGCTTTTTCTGTGGGGCAAGAGTCAGGAGCAGAACAAGGGGAATCGATGATACCCCCACTGGACATAATTTGTTTGCATGTGGAAGAGAGAAACAATCATTTGCACCACTATCAGTTACCTGTAACTTACAGAGCTATAAAATAGTTCAAAGACAATGAATGGTAGAGGTAACCTGGCTGGGTAAGCTCCTTACGACACCCATGAAACTTTTTGTTGCTCATTTAAAATTCTTTTAGTTTTTCTTGAGACTCTTTTATATAATAATGTGAGTGTAACTATTCTAGAACCACTATGGAGTTCCCAATCCTGGAGGACCAGCTCCTTCTATCTTATTTATCCCTCCTCCATCCCTAGAGTGACACTTTCTTCTGCATGGACCAAGATGGCTCACCAATGCCATAACCACATTCCTTCAACAAGAAGCAGGGAAAGTAATACGCTTCCCTTACAGGTATAACCTAGAAGTTGCATACGTCACTTCTGATTCTATTCTGTTGACCAGAATTTAGTCATAGATTCATTCCTTCCTGCAAGGGAGGCTGGCAAATGTAGGCTTTTATTCCATGTGGCTGTGTGCCTAGGTAAAACTTGAAGGCTCTCTTCCTAAATAAAGAACACAGAGAGAATAGATATTAGAAGACAATTAGTAGTCTCAATTAAAGGACCTAAGCCAGAATCATGAGTTTAAGTATTCCTAAATAATAAAGAAATGAAGACAAAAAGTCTTGGTTACTCTTTTGAGAATTGGCAAGAAAAGGAAGGAGACTAGGAACAAGAAGGGAAAGTCAGATGGAAGGGGAAAAGGACTTATCTTTTCTGGTCTTGAACTCCAAAGCTCACAGTACAAATGACATCTCTTCTATGGAGCCTTGCCTAATCCCCAGGGCTGAAAATCTCATTATCTCCTAAGCTCCCATATCCCTTGATGTATGCCATTTTTCTCATCACTGACTATTTCTGTATGTGTCTTATCTCTTTTGTAGGTTCTGAGTACCTCATTTATCTTTTCAACACTCACAGCTTCCGGTACAATGCCTTGCCCACAGCTGACATCTTTCTCATTTATCACCTTCCTCCCTATTGGTCTGTCTTTAATATGAAGCAAAAGAAGAGTCTAGTATTTCCCTTCCCCTTTCAACAGCACAAAGAGTTAACAGTAGTCTTTGAATAGTACTCTTTCCATCTTTCACTCAGCATAAATGTGAGAAATGACTGTTCACAGACCTCAGTGATGTAAGCATGTTGCTCAGGAATGAATTGCTGCTAATATGAAGAAGGAATGGATGCTGTTTCTTGCTTCTTAGGACACATGTTTCTTTATGTTAATGATTCATTGTGTAGCTATTAAGATACTAGAATTAATAAATGAGTACAGGGTCCTTTTGCAATAAAACTGATTATGACTTGAAAAAACAAGTCAAACTTCAGATCCTGAGATTGAAAATCATGGCTTTAAATCAGATTCCATTTTGATATACAATAACACATAAGATTTAATCAAAGAGTTAAATGCCTCTTCTACCAAGGACAGTCTAGCCTATTAGAAAGTAAGAGGAATTTTGAATACCACAGCAAGAGTACAAATCCTGATCCTGCTACTTACTGGCACACATGGCCTTGGGCAAGTCACTTAACTTCTCTGGGTGTCTCCTTCCTCATCCATCAAATGGGGATATTAATCCACCTTGGAGGGCTATTATGACATAAGGCTATCGTATATACAGTGTCTGTTATCAATTCAGTGGCATTTATTATTATTCTAACACTAAACTGATATTTGGATGTTTTGACTGCAATTCACCTTTAAACCAAATGTATGGTATTGCTATGTGGCACAGCTACAGTTAGCAGAAGGTACGTCATATTTATGTCCATTATGGGCTATTTACAAAGATGGATTAACTAATGCCTCTGCTCAGCCCATCAATCATTTCAGTCAAATTATCAGAAGTCTCACAGTAATTTGCGTAACAGTTCATCTATCTTCCTGTGGAGTGGGTAAGTGAGGACTGGCTCATGGTAGGAACCATACAGCTTTTAAACTCTACTTTCGTTTCTTGTTTACTTTGGATGAGGGATCTTTTTAGACTCCTTAAAACTTTAAGTAAGTCTCAGAGCCCCCAGTTAAAATGAGCAATTAAGATGTACTGAAAATCTTTCCTTTTTCCACATGTAATTATAGGGAAGATATTTCAGAATGTATATAAGCCATGGTATTTTAACAATTTTGCTGAGCCTTAAGGTGTGGTATCAGATACTGCCCATTCCTTCCAGTCGTGGGTAGGAAAATGGGGAAGGCAGAGAGGAATGACTTACTTGGTCTTCTTCTTCTTTAGTAAGGCACTGACTCTTGTCAGAGAGAACACACACACACACACACACACACAGACACAAGGACTCCCATTTACCTTATTTTCACATTTGAATTATAGTATCCGGTCATTCATCTTTGTCACAATCCGCCAAACAGTTTTGCAAGAACATGTTTCATAAACAAGCTCTCCTTTCAGCATCGGCCAGGAAGGTTAAGGTTTAGATCCTGTGTGATAGAAACCCTTTTTGTAATTCTCCCCCAAACATCTGTTCAGTCGTTCATCATTAACATCTGTCACCCATTTCTAGGCTCAACCCAGACAAAGCTATGTTTTTCTAACACACTCCATTCCAAATTGTTACCAAGTGATTCCTATTCAGACTAATCTTACACAGGGATTGAGAAGATGTCTTACTGGATCAAATTCGTTCTCTGCTAATATAGCGTCTACCCTGCAGCCTTGGCAAAAACCCAGTGACTCAGAGAAAGGGAAATTCCTCGTAACATGCTAACACTTTCCTGCCTCAAACTGTTAGTTACACTGAAACTTTTAATTCTCTTTAACCCTTGGGGTTAGCCAACATTATCCTCTACATCCTATACATTTATGTATCTAACTTCTGCCCATCAGGCCCCTCATTTACCGTATTCAAACCCAGTGGGGTTGCTTTGCAAACTAACTGAAATAAGAACATATGGAAGGTTTTCTAATACTTGACCCTATTATTTGCATAAAAAGACAAGAAATGTTGGCTCATTTGGAAAGACAGCAGAGTGGTTAAAAGCATACAGAGACTTGAACGGAGATCTTGGAAATGTCACCTCTAAGTCAGCTAACTTTTGTCACTTTAGTTAATGACCCTGGTCCTTTATCTACAATAGGGGAAATGGACACCTCATAGGATTATGTGAGTTAGAAAGGACATTGCATGTAAGGTGCTTGACACAGTGCCTGGCACATAGCAGGCAACTCAGTCCATGGTAACTCTATCATCAACATCAACATCACCATCATCATCACCATCATCATCACCACCATCAAGAAATAGAAAAACACCAGAATGGCTTTACCTTGCTCTTTTACTCTCAGCATGCCACTCTCCTTCCTGTTTAACTAACATTTATTGAATACCCCCTATGGACTCAAATAGGTACCAAATATCAACATGAATGAGATAAATTCTTTGTCCTCAAGAAACCCTCCCCTTAGTGGAGGAGACAGATAGACTGACACTCTACTTCAAATCAGACTGTGGTAAGTGCTACACAGTTACAAGCAAAGCTCCCCACAGATTATTTGAAGATGTTTTAACACCAAATCTCTGTTTTTCTTATTAGAAGACTTTAATTGGGGCTCAACTTACACAGCAAGTTAGGAATTTAAACCCCAGGGCAGACCTTTCATTTCAATGGGAACCTAATGGTTATAATTTAATTCAATGTTTATAATGTCAATAGTGCAGTGAGAAAGAGGAGAAGGGTTTCACCTCTGTTTTCATGCATGTTAAAAAAGATAATAATAAAGAAGGCCCCCAAATTGAACCAGAGGAGAAACTGAATTATTCTTTTTCATTTCCTTCATCAAGTATAGTATAAAAAAGATTTGAGCAAGATGCCATGACTCATTAAAGCCAATTTTATGTAATAAGATTACTAAATATTGATACCAATCTTGATCTATCTACCAGTATCTACCTATCTATCTATCTATCTATCTATCATCTTTTCTTTATTAGAGATCAGAGAGTCCCTTGGACTCCATTTTCCGTTGAATGTAGTCATAGGGGAATCCCTGTGGGGATTCCATCCTGGCCAGAGCTATAAGCCCCTTTCCCACATTTCTGAGGAAAGGGCACATGGAGCTGAGCAACTTCCGGATCTGATTCCTTCTGCTGTTGTCCCTTCACAGGTCCCAGCCCTGGGGGCCTAAGTCTTGTGTGGGAGATAAGTGTGTCACACTGAAGACATGACATATGTGCTAGGACTAACAGACAGAATCTGAGTTCCTCAGAAGAGAGAGATGGGGCAGGCAAAGACTTTCCAGGCAGAGGGAACTGCTCAGAAGAAGAAGGGTGGGGCTCCTGACAGCGGGTCTGCTGGGGGAGATGGAGAATAGGAACAGGAAGTGGGGAGGAATGGGCCAGGAGCAGGTCTCCAAGCAGAGCACACATTTTGTGTTTACTAACACTACTTCCTAGGAGTTCCTAGGAACAGGAACATTCTAGAGACCCCTCAAATTGTGTGCACTGAGGCCCACATGGGCCACGTAATGCCACGTCTTCATGGAAGTTTCACAGTGTACAAATTACTACCTCAGGCTTTATCATCCAGTGATATGTTTCTATCCTCCTTTAACAGATTACAAAATTGAAACTTACCAGCTGCTTGTCTTTGGATATTTTACTTAACTTCTCTGAACCTTTATTTCCTCGCTTCTAAATGGAGAAAACAACACCCACATCTCCAAGCACCCAGAAACATTTGTGTACATTGTCCAGTGCTAGCAGGCACTCAACCATGTTAACTCCTTTGTGGGCCAGAGTTATCCACTAGGAAGTGATAAGAAATCAAATGCAGGGGGGCACCTGGGTGGCTCAGTTGGTTAAGCCCCTGACTTCGGCTCAGGTCATCATCTCAGGGTTTGTGAGTTTGAGCCCCATGTCAGGCTCTGTGCTGACAGCTAGAAGCCTGGAGCCTGCTTTGGATTCTGTGTTTCCCTCTCTCTCTGCCCCTCCCCTGCTCAAGTTCTGTCTCTCTCTGTCTCAAAAATAAATAAAACAGTTTAAAAAATTATAAAAATAATCAAACCCAGGTATTCTGACCAGTAGGTCATATGTGCTCTGAGGCATCATTCTACTTCCAGGGACACCCTACAGACAAAGTACAGCCTATAAGTCCCAGCTGAACTGCCACCATGTTTACAGTGTGAAGTTGGGAGGTATTTGTCCCTCACCCTTCAACCCCCACCTACTTCAACATATCCTGACCTTGCCAGCACATTCCTGTGCTGATTCCTACCCAACCCCCATGCCCCTGCCTATGGTGGCTGAGAAGAGAACCAAGCTAACTCTAACAAGTGAGGAAAAAATATTACCCCAAGGGAGGCCTCAGCCATGAAGTCAATTAGGAGGGGAAACTAATGACAAGTGACACTAAAAAGATGGGATTTTTCAAGATGTTTTTACTTGTCTTTAAAAAAAAATTACAAAGGCAAATCAGATAACCAAAGAATGCATGGTCTGTGAGGGAGAAAAGTGTGAAATTGAGTTAGAAAAGAAAGGGGCTGACTAAACACCACTTGGAAATAGAGATGTTTCTAAATCAACAGGCTCTAAGAACATGTTCCTGAGATGCTTGCAGCCTAGTGTACCCCTTTCACTGAGAATCAACCTAAGAGTGGAATCTTGTTCTTTAAGTTGGTGACATCTTTAAAACTTGATTTATGGTTTCCCCCTCAAAGCTTTCCTGGGCTACAGTCACAGACCGGTGGTTTCAGGGTGTGGAGGCTGCACCTGCCTCCCAGGCAGGACATGTGGCCGAGCAGGCAAGAGGGAAGGGGACATATGTGCACCCAGGATGTGCATGCTCAGTCTCTATGCCCACCTCACCATAGAGCTTGGCAAACAAGCCACCAAGGGCACACTGTGGGTAGGCCAGATGCATGACTTGGGCTCTGTAATGTGTTTTTCTTTTTTTTTTTTTTAATTTTTTTTAACGTTTATTCATTTTTGAGAGACAGAGAGAACAGAGCATGAGCAGGGGAAGAACAAAGAGAGAGGGAGACAGAATGCAAAGGAGGCTCCAGGCTCTGAGCTGTCAGCACAGAGCCTGACGTGGGGCATGAACTCACTGACCACAAGATCATGACCTGAGCCGAAGTCGGACACTCAGCTGACTGAGCCACCCAGGCGCCCCTGCAATGTGTTTTTCTTAAACATACATCTGATCCATGCACACACAGAATTCACAGATTGTTTTAACGTAAGCAGATCACACTGCTTCCCTGCTTTCAGCCCATCTGTGCTACCCCGTGCCACCCCAAATGCAGCACACACTCTTTAGGGGCTACAAGGCCATACATGGTGGCTCTGCGTGACCTGTCCATACTCACTTGGCATCACTCTGCCCCACCATGACTATGTTACGGCCACATTTGCCTCCTGACAGTTTTCAGGTGACGCCCTCTTTCTTTCTGTACACAGTCTGTGCTTACGCTGTTCCCTTGGCCTGGCCGCCTTCACCTGACTCTGGCTCACTGTTCCCCACTCCTTCAAATCTCAGCATTACTGTCTCTCTCTTAAAGAGGACTTCCCTGTCTCTCTATCCAAATGAGGTCTGCCCCTATGATGCACTCGCAATAGCCTAGTCTTTTCCTTCGTGGCTTATTAAAATGTGTGGAGTTATTTGTTCAATGTCTGTCTCCCCATCTCTGAGAGATGGAGGCCTCAACAACATCTATTTTATGTGTACTGGGTATCAAGAAGCCTGCAATGCCTCCTGGCTCAGTGCAGTGTGTGACAAATGTTTAGAAAGTGAATGAATGGCTGGTTTGAAGAGCACTTCTAGATTATCTACTACAGCTGATGGCTTCTGACCAAAGTCAGCTCACAACAGAATATCAAATTTTTAAAAGTGCCCGGAATCAAAATTGAGTTAGGCAGAATGGTAGGTTGGCAGACTATCTTCTCCCTCTAGCCAAAGAACTGTGATAAAGGGCGGTCTCTGGGCTGCAAAATTATAAAGAACTCTGAGAAAGGGGAGCCTGGGTGGCTCAGTTGGTTGAGCATCTGACTCTTGGTCTCAGCTCAGGTCTTGATCTTGGGGTTGTGAGTTCAGACCCTGCATTGGGCTCCGTGCTGGGCATGAAGCCTACTTAAAAAAAAAAATAGAGAGAGAGAGAGAAAACAAACTTTGAGAAAAATAGGGCCCATTTTTCAAAACCAGAAAGCCTCTAATCAGCAGTTTTCTGGGAGAGCTGGTCACTCAGGTTTCTAGTCATACAGTCATTCAGGTAATTGCCAAAATGTCAGAACTTAAAGTTGTTATTTGAAAAAGAAGCAGCTGCACCTCCAGGGGAACCTGGCCCCTGCAGTCCCTTGCTCACATGGGGTAGTATTTTCCAGTGTTATCCTGAGAGGCCCAGCTGTTCCCATAACTAAAGGCAACTTCCAGTCATTCCTTTGGTTTTCCACTGATTATAAAATATTATTATAAAGGCATAGCATGTCAAGTCATGGTCGTTTATGAAAACCAGGAGACTGCCAGGGAAAAGGAGATAAAGAGAGAAACTCATGACTCATGTCTGTCACCCTCTACTGAACCAGGACTGAGTTCACGGCCAGAAGCTGTGTGTTGCTTGCTCTTTTTGTGTACCTGGAGCCCAAAACAATGTGGGCACAGAGTAGATCATCAGCTCCAGAACTGCCTTACTTTTCTCCCAACTTCTGCTCTAGTGAGACTTTTGCCTGCCCTCTGACCTACAGAAATATCTCCCAGGTGGAGTCTTTCCTCCTTTTGGGCAAGGCCTTTGTACTCAATTTTGCACTTCCTAAGAACTTTAATTCAGACTCTCTCATTCCCATCTTTGACTGACTTGGATAAGAGTTTTCATTTAAGCTTCGGCCAGTTCAGGCCCACCTACCTCCCCTCAGCCCCAGCCTCTCTGTGAAATTTGAAAGAGCGAATCCCCCAGAAATGGGATTCATTGGTTAGCTGCCACCAGCTGATAGGTAACAGGCCTGGTGTCAAAGACCCAGCTATCAAACCACCTCCAGACACGAATGACCGAGGAGAAAGGATTAGTGCACACGATGCCACTACTTATGTTTTTTCTAGAAAGACAGCAAAAATACAAACCAAAAACACAGTAGTGTCAAGGCACAGATTGGTGCTTACTTTTTCTAATCTTAACAAATTCCAAACTTCCTCTCTCAACCACTTTATGCTTTCAGGCCTGAGTTGGAAATTTCTTCTCTTCCTCCTATGGATAAAAGACATATGTGATAGTTGTTAAGAGTTTGGACTTTGGGTTCCGGGAGACCAGTCTGGAAATTCTGGGTCCCCCTCTGAGTAGTGTAGGAAAGCAATGTAAACTCTGTAAGCCTCCGTTTCCTTATCGCCAAGATACAGCAAATGAGAGCACAGGGAAAGATTGCTTACTAGGATGTCTGAGACCTCACCTCCCCTAAATGAATGATATTTCCAAAGGTTAGATATCTTTAAAACAGCTCTTCCTGCTTCCAGCATCTTCTAGATATATGTCCTCCTCCTTCCTCCCTCTCCCTCTCTTGTCACCATGGATTAAGAGATGAGATGTCTAATGTTAATTTGCACAACTGTGGTTAAAATATAAATGGGGGCGCTTGGGTGGCTCAGCCAGTTGAGCATCCAACTTGGTTTCGGCTCCGGTCATGTCCCAGGCTCATGGGCTGGAGCCCTGCATTGGACTCTGCACTGAGCCTGGAACCTGCTTAAGATTCCCTCTCTCTGGGGCACCTGGATGGCTCAGTCGATTGAGCGTCTGGCTTCTGCTCAGATTATGATCTCACGGTTCGTGGCTTCGAGCCCAGCATCAGGCTCTGTGCTGACAGCTCAGAGCCACTGTGTCTCCCTCTCTCTCTGACCCTCCCCTGCTCACGCTGTCTCTCTCTCTCTCAAAAATAAAAATAATAATAATAATAAAAATTCTCTCTCTCTCTGTCTCTCTCTGTTTCTCTCTCTCTCTCTGTCCCTCTGCCCCTCTCCTCCACTCACATGCTTTCTCTCTCTCTCTCTCTCTCAAAAAAAAAAAGTAAAAGGTATGGTATCCATTAAAATATAGTCAAGAATCAACCCACTTTTTGTTTTATAAGCTATATGTCTCAACAGAACTTCAATCAGCTGTAATGGCACCACACCATCTATGCCCACCATGGGCACTGGGCTGGCTCAGTCAGTAGAACATGCAACTCTTGATCTCAGGGTTGTGAATGCAAGCCCCATGTTGGGTATAGAGATTACTTAAAAATAAAATCTTCAAGGGAGCACCTGGATGGCTCAGTCAGTTGAGTGTCTGACTTCAGCTCAGGTCATGATCTCACGGTTCGTGGGTTTGAGCTCTGTGTGTGGCTCCATGCTCAGAGCCTGGAGCTGCTTTGGATTCTGTGTCTCCCTATCTCTATGCCCCTCCCTAGCTCATGCTCTGTCTCTGTCTCTCTCTCTCTCAAAAATAAATAAACATTAAAAAAGTTTTTAAAATCTTTAAAAAAACAGAAACAAAGATCAAACATGCCTACCAGTCATTTACAACTGGGGTAGATATACCACCATGCCAAGTGCTATTGTTGTAATTTTTAATGGGTAATCTTTTAAAATACATTTAAAACAAAGTGCTTACTTCCAGACCCCTTAGTAAATGATCTATTTATTCTACCTTCCTCATGCCCTTGAAGTGAGGATTAAGAGATAAACCATGTAGAGATGCCAGGGAGGCTCAGTCGGTTGAACCTCTGACTCTTGATTTCAGCTTAGGTTATGATCCCAGGGTCGTGGGATTGAGCCCCATGATGGGCTCTGCACTGAGTGTGGAGCTTGCTTGGGATTCTCTCTCTCTCTCTCTCTCTCTCTCTCTGCTCCCTGCCCCTCCCCACCCCTCTAAAAATTGGAAAAAAAAAAGAGAGATAAATTGTATAAACCACTAGGTATATGACCTGCTACAGGCATGGTAGCTTTTACTTCTGAAGACCTTTTCTAGCAGCATCAGAGAAAAGCAAATTGGGCTTAAATAATGAGATCAGAAAGAGCAAATAGATTTCAACATGACTTCCAGCTCTTTTTGCTGGTGGGTGGCTACCTGAGTACCTATTAGGTGGAGACACCTTCTGAAGTTGCACTGTCCCAGCTGGAGTTCTGTGATCCACTTGCACTACCTGCCACGGACCTCGGTTGAAGGAGAGACAACATGTCTCTTGCACATTTGCTGTCCTTGATGTTGTCATAAACACACAGGACTGAAAGTCAGACTGAATTCTAGTCCTGCTCCACCTAGACACTTAAACTCAAGTAAATCATCTAACTCTAGACTCGTTTCCTTATTGTCTACAGTTCTGCCTTGCACTCTGAACCCCGATGATCATCAATACCTGTAGTTCTTCCCACATATTAGCCTGTCGTAGTTCTCCTTGGCTCAGTTAGGATTGTCCTGTTTTGTTATTCACATAAAACTGTTGTGAATGAAAGCATCTTGTAATAAATGTAACATATAATAGATACACCATTATATATAGTTTTGTGATAGAGATTGATAGATAATTTTACACATATCTAGACAGAAAGAATATCCCCTGCATTAACTTCAATGCTTGGCACAGTACTTCGCATATTCTACGTGTACGATAAGTATTTACTGAATAAATTAATGATTAGGAAAACAGAAAGAATCAAAATGTCAGCAGTGATATTAGGTCAATTGTCATTTTTATGTTTTTCTATAAAGAACATGTAATTTTTTGTCGTGGTGGTAAGAACACTTAATATGAGATTTACCCTCTTAACAAATGTTTAAGTGCACAATATGGTATTGTTAACTAAAGCCTCAATACAATACAGCAGATCTCTAGAACTATTTCCTCTTGTGTTATTAAAGTTTTCTACCAGTAGAGCAGCAACTCCACTGGAAATAACCCCATTTCCCCCTAACCCCAGCCCCTGGCAGCCACAATTCTACTCTCTGCTCCTATGAATTTAACTAGTTTAGATATACCTCATATAAGTATTTGTGCTTCTGTGACTGGCTTATTTCATTTAGTATAATGTCCTCAAGGTTCATCCATGTTATTACATATGGCAAAATGTCCTTTTTTTTTTTTTTACCTTATACATATATACATACCGCATTTACTTTATCCATTCATCCGTCAAAGGACACTTAGGTTGTTTCCACACCTTGGCTATTGTGACTAGTTCTGAGAGGGGCTCCTGGGTACCTCAGTTGGTTGAGCATTCAACTCTTGATTTTGGCTCAGGTCATGATCCCAGGTTCGTGAGATTGAGCCCTGTGATGAACTCTATACTGAGCAAGGAGCCTGCTTAAGATTTTCTCTCTGCCCCTCCCTCACATGTGTGTGTGCTCACTCTCTCTCTCTCTCTGTCTCAAAAGACAATAGTTCTGTGATGAACATAGGAGTGCAGATTATCTCTTTGAGATCCTGATTTCAATCCTTTTGGATAAGCCCCCAGGAGTAGGATTGCTGGATTACATGGAAGTTCTCATTTTAATTTTTTGAGGAACCTCCATATGTCATCCATTGTGGTGCACATCATGCATTCTTAACAGCAGTGTGCAAGGGGAACCTGTATTTTTAATAATCAAAATCTGTGTGTATTTATCATTTTGTTGTCCTTTAGGAAAATAGAATGTCAAAACTAAGAAGAGTTACGAAGACATTCATAATCTCAAGCCAGTTTCCTCTTACAGATTGACCCTGGAGAGGGACAGGAGGAAATCAGTCCCAGGAGCACACTGCTTGCCCTGCCTGCATTCCCCAGGGACTCTGTGGCCCAACCACACACAAAAGCCAACAGCAGGGATGACTTCAAGCCCCACAGTAGGCTGGCTAAGTGATAGTATTTCAACACTGTGGAATGTTGTACAACTATTTAAAAGTAATAATTACAGAAACTTTATAGTCTGTGCGATCTGTAGAAACATGGAAACCATTTAATATATAATGTTAAGTAAAAAATATCACAAGTGAAAATAGTGTTAGGGTGGTGGGGTTTAGATAATTTCTTGTTATTTTCATTTTCAAAAACTTTAATGGTTTAGATCCTTGCTCACCAGAGGGTGGTCCACCTGAACATGGGCATATCAGCCCATCTCACCCTAGAGCTTGTTAGAAATGCAGAATTTGGGGCCTTACCCCAGATCTACTGAGTCAGAATTTGTATTTTAACAAGATCCCCAAGTGATTTATATGTGCATTACTATTTACATTATCTTTGTTTCTTAAGTTTATTTAATTTTTTTTAGAGAGAGAGAAATAGAGGGAGGGAGGGAGAGAGAGTGAAAGAGAGAGAGAGAGAGAGAGAGAGAGAGCATGAGCAGGGTAGGGGCAAAGAGAGAGAGAGAGAGAGAGAGAGAGAGAGAGAGAGAATCCCAAGCATGCTCCACACTGACTGCATAGAGCCCGGCTCGGGACTCAGACTTGAGAACCATGAGATCATGACCTGAACTGAAACCAGGAGTTGGACACTCAACCAACTGAGCCACCCAGGTGCCCTGGTTTATATTATCTTTTTAAGAGAAAAAGATACTGTTGAGTGAGTTTCCTTACTTGGTCTTCAAACAATCCCGAGTAGTTAGCACAGGAGTGGTTATCCCCATTCTACAGATAAAAGGCAAGGCTAGAGCTAAGTACTCCCCAGCGCCACATACCATATAATGTCTGGATCAATTCTCAAGCCCGCCTCCTGATTCTGGAGCTGAATCCACACCAGCCACAGCCCTCCTGGCCTGTGTTTATGTGCCAGACCTTCCTACGTATGTCCTGAGGTGGACCACCCACTGTCACCTGCCTTAGGCTCACAGCACAGCCAGGAGACCGGGGGGTGGGGGGGCCCCTATTCCAGGAAGAAGATGATAGGCTGAGATTCCTAAGGACAGTTCTCTCTCTCCTATAAGATCCTGATGACAATCCGCTGATCCCCAACCTGGGAGAGCGAGGCTTGGTGTTTGTGAACTACCATGGGATTGTGTGGATGGGTGTGAGCAAGGGAGAGGGCCACCATATATCATCAGTTTGAAGTCACCCTGGCTCTCATCGAGTCCAACCCCATTCACCTTTGGAGTAAGAAACAGGCCCGGAGAGGGAAAGTGACTTTACCCAAGCAACAGAGGAGAGGCTTCCCAGAAACTGGAACTCAGGGTGGTGTAGGGGGGCACATCTGCAAAGGCACTGGCAACAGAGGAACAGTCCTCCTCTTTGCAGGTCAGGAAAGGATCAGGGGTGTCGGGAGCACTCCCTGGAGAAGAGGCCTGCAGCAGCCTCCCCTTGTGTCGTGTGTTGTGTTGGCCATGCGCTTGCTCTGATAAAAAGTTCCTCCTGCCCGTCCACCCTGACAAATGTCCACAACCCCCTGCAGGTGTGGTGTATCACAGGCGCTGAAACAGAATCATAGGCATTTAAAGGGTAAGTTTAAAGAACTCAAAGGAATGTTTTAGGTAAGGGCTGCTAAAAAGGACAAGTTTACTGGCTATCCACAGTGTGCCATGCACTGTGCTACTCATCTATGCTCTTTCCAAAAATAGAATTTGAAGACAGTCTTCTTCAGAAGAGAAATACATGTTCAGTTAAAATTTTTACCAAAAAATTCAACTGTTTTGAATGAGTCTCCAAAAGAATTCTGTACAACCCACAGGAACTAGGAGATCATTAACATCCACGATTATTTAGAGATAAATGGAACAGTAATTAATGTTTCCTGAGCTCAGATTCCTCCTGTAAGGTCTCCCACAGAAATTGCATGACAAGGCAAGGTTCTGTGGCACAATATTTCATCAGGAGCTAACAGGAGTATCTCATTAGACAAAGGGAGATGATAGATGATTGGAGATCACTTTTCATTATAGCCCTTCTCTGACTGTAATAATACCTCGTGCCTTCTCTAAATGACACACGAGTAAATTCATACTCTATCTAAATAATACCAAAACGTTGAGTCAATTCAGGGCTTTAAAAAAATCAGTCAGAAATGGTTTGGCTTCATAGATCCATCTACAAATCCTAGATTGTACCTATGTAGGATATAGTTTAGCATTAACAGTAAATAAGGTGTCTAAATGCGAAATATGTATTTCTTTACCATTGAATACTTGATGGCAATTTCTAAAGTATCAAGGATGAGCTAAATTATTTTCAATTAAAAAAAAAAAAGACTTTCTGTTAGTGGCCACTTTTAGCATTCTAAATATTCTCTTGTTCAATGTTGTCCAGCAACGCTGACTTTTATTTTCCTGAAATTCCCAACTTGAGTATTATATTACACATCTATTTGTTTCTTTTCTTCTCATGCAACTCACATACTAGAGTGAGAGCAAGGATTTTTCTTTTAAAGCTGTGCTTCCAGGATCAAGGATAGTGTCTGGTGCATAATTGGTGCCCAGTGAATAATTATTAAATAGTGAATCATCTTACCTTTGTTCCCCTCTATCTTCTAAATGTCTTATGCATTACTTCTATAATAAGAAATCAAAATAGTGAATTATTTTAGAAGTAACGGAATCCCAAAGTGGCCAATATGGATCATCATATGATGAGTTCTGAAGTTTCTCCCTCCTTCCTTGAACTCCACCCTCCCCAGTTTACAGCTGCTATGGTTATGACCCTGATGCTTTTCTCTGGTTCTTCTATCCAGTAAGACTACATGCTACTATCTGAGTTTTAGCTGCCTCACTTAGCACTGACTGGGGTTTGCTCTCAGGTGAAAATCCATAAAAAATGGATTTCATTCTTCCAAGTCTGACCCTTGTCCACTGTCTATCTACTTTTGGTTCTCCTCTAGTGCCTGCAAGTCATTGGTTTTTGTTTTTATTTTTATTTTTTTTACAGTTCATAGTTGTTATTTGTAGAGGGATGTCTCACAGGAACAAGTCCACAGCTCAGATTTCCGTGTTTTAGAAAGTACTCTACAGGAGTATGGAGAATGGGTTGGAGGTGACTCAGGGTAGAGAGACCAGTCAAGATGCTCTGGTAGAAAGCCCAGGGAACAAATGATGAGGGTGCACCAGCAGCTGCAAGTAGATGAAAAGGAAAGATGCGTGAGAATTTCAGACTCTTCAGAAAAATGACCAGCAATGGAGTCTGGCCAAAGATGTTATGAGTTTCCGGTTAGAGATGTAGGTCATGGTGAGAGTTGATGCGATGGTCTTGGGTGATGACTTATTCCGAGAAAGTGGGAAGCATAAGGGAAGTGCACCAGGAGTGGACCCTGGGGAAGATGCAAATTGTGATAGGACAGCCAGGTGGCTAAGAAGAGCCAGAGAAGTATGACAATCAGGAACATGGTGGTGGTCATGCAGAGAGCAGTTGCAAAAGGAGTGTTTTGGTTAATAACAGCAAGTACCTTAAATGCGACAGTAAGCTGAGGTCAGAAAAGGTCACATTTTACCTTTACCGATTTGGTAGTTGGAAAGTCATGCTGACTTTGTGGGAACAGTTTCAGTGGAGGATTGAGAAGCCAGGTCAGACGGGATTAAAAAGTGAATGGAAAGTAAGGAGATGCAAACTGTTCTGTTCTACAGATGCATTTCACTTGTTTCCACCTGTTCTTTTGCCACACATAAATTTAATAATCATGTACCACATAATTTCTGAAAAGTGTAATTACATTAAGCCATTTTTTGTTCCCATATTTACATAAATATCCTTGGAAAAAAGTGTCATCGATTATGCTTTCAAAAGCATTTAGAAGAAAACAATTGGCGAATAGATTATATACACAGTCAATAGTGTCAATGAATAACTGTCTCCTCAAAAAATTTTTATAGTTTTGTTAATTCATACTTCCAGTCTTTCAGGCTCCCAAGCTACCGATTACTAACTATATGGCTCTAATCTTCCTGAGCCTCAATTCCAGGCAGAGATACTAATGATAGCAACAACAGTACCAGCTAAGCATTTATATAATGCTTACTATTTGCCAGATACTGTTCTATGTTCTTCACATATCATAAATAGGTTAATTCTTCTGACAGCTCAACTAGGTAGTATTACTATCCCCACTGAAGATGAGAAAACTGAGGGGTGCCTGGGTGGCTCAGTCGGTTAAGGGTTTCGACTTCAGCCCAGGTCATGATCTTGCGGTCTGTGGGTTTGAGTCCTGTGTTGGGCTCTGTGCTGACAGCTCAGAGCCTGGAGCCTGCTTCAGATTCTGTGTCTCCCTCTCTCTCTGCCCCTCCCCTGCTAGCACTGTCTCTCTCTCTCTCTCTCAAAATAATAAATAAACATTTAAAAAATTTTCTAAAAAGATGAGAAAACTGAAGTACAGAGAGAGGTTAAGATACTTGCCCAAGTTCACAGAGCTAATAAGTGTCAGGAGCAGGATTTGAACACCAAACTAAGACTTCATCAAATGGAAACTGATATTGGTATTGTCACCATTCATTCACTCAACAAACACTTATTGAATACATATTGAGAGGCAAGAGTTGTATAAGGATCTGGGTATAAAGTGGAGAATAAAAATCTGGACTTTTCTGTAAAAGATTCTAACCTTATCACATAAGCACATAAGCAATTAATGAGTGAGCAAACAAACAAATTCGTAATTGCAGCTTGCCATGGATGAATGTTGTTTGATGAAGAAAACAAACAAGAATAATGGGGGATTGCTTCACCCTGAGTGGTAAGGAAGGCCTTTCCAAGAGGAGACATTAAAACTGACATCTAGCTAATGAAAGGGATCTGGCCATGGGGAGCATTAGGAAAGAGTATATCAGGCAGAAGTATCTACAATGTGAAGGCTCCAAACATGTAAGACCCAGGGGGCCACACTTTGAAAAGGGAAAATTGGCTAGAAATGGGAGAGGTGTCCATATTATGCTAGGTCTTGAAGGCCGTGGTAAGGAGTTTGGATTTTGCTCAAAATATAATGCAAGGTCCTCAAAAGCTTTGAAGCAGGGAATTAGCATGATTCAGGTTATATTTTCAAAAGATCACTCTTGCTTTGATTTGGAGACTATATCAGGGAAAGGGCAGGAATTGGAAGGAGGAGATCAATTAGGGAAGCTGAATCATAAAAGTTCAAGTGTGGAATGACAAGATCTGGGGTGGTGGATGTATAGGTGGGGAGCCCCAGGGCAGGGAGCAAGAGGCAGTCGGCTGCAAGGTGAAGTTGTGCCAGTGGGAAGCTAGTAGAATCTTGAGGAAGTGATGCCCAGAGAGATGGTTGGAGTAAGAGATGAGGCCAAAATGATTTCAAGTGCTGCATAAGAAGTGTCTAAGACAGCCTCCCTTTTCTTCTGAAGACAATTTGTATCTAGAAACTCTCCGGCAGACTTCCATTAAATCTCACTGACCTCCCCTTGCTGGAAACCAGAAACAGGAGTATGCTACAATGGGGTGGAGATCTCTGTGGTGGGCTTAGATCAATCCTGGTTCAACTCCTGCTTTGGACACATTTTCCCTGAACAAAACCAAGGTTCTGTAAACTGAACAAGAGTCAGGGAATGGCTGCTGACTAGACGGCCAATGCCAAGGATTCTGCTACGGACATGGCAAGTTTCAAAATGTCTGAGAAAGGATGTCGGTTAGATTGTTGGCTGTATGAGGCTGGAATTCAAAAAAGAGGTTTGAGCTCAACGTAGTTTTTTCAAGTTCAGCATCCTGTTTAAAACGTGCTGAGCTACTGAGGCCACCGCTGATCTTGGAACTTATGGAGAATATAAATGGGAATCTAAATGGGGCACAAGTAACCATGAGGGCTTTAGTGAGTATATCAGGATTTCGTTGTACAATGTGGAGACATGATTAGCCTCACAGCCTGCCTATCTGAGGACAGCTGAGAACGAAGAAGGCCGAGAACACATGGCACAGCAGTTGGGAACTATCAGTCGCATCAGCCCAGCTGCCTGGGAACTTCCAGATGGAGAGGGTTTAATTGGAAAGTCTTGAATCTTATTAAGGGACCAGGATTAAGATTTTGGGCAAAGGGAAGTACAAGAACATTCTTCCATCGTAGGCAATGATGCTCTGGGAAAACAGAAAGCTCCAGGTGGTGAAGAGAAAGCCAAGCACAACCAGGGTGTGATAATGGGTGAGGCTGGCTCAGGAGTTAGAAAGACTGGGTTCAAACCTGACTCTGACCTTGGGACAATTCCTTACCTTCTTTGAATCCCAGTTCCTTTATTTCTAAAACACTGTAATGCCTACTTGGGAGGCTCAAGCTGAGGGAATAAGATAATATGAGAAAAGAGACTAGTGGTGTCTGTCTCTCAATGAAGCAAGTATCTGCTTAGAGTAGTTATAATAGGAGAACTGTTTGGCTTGGTCAATGGAGCATGCAATCTTGATCTTGGGGTTGGTTGTAAGTTCGAGCCCCTTGTTGGGGGTAGAGATTACTTAAAAGTAAAATCTTTAAAAAAAAAAAGAGTTGTAATAATATAATAATCAAAACTTGGAGGTGGGGAGGAATTTAAATGTCCAACAATAGATTGATCAACCAAACCCCAGAGCAACTGCATAACAGAATGTTATATATCATTTGTAATTATGTTTTAAAGAACATAAATATTGGGGTAATATGTGAACAGAGCAGAATATAAAGTACATATAAATATTATTTTTAAAAAGAAGGTACTTATATCAAAATGTTAACTATAGTTGTCTGGACTGGGAAATTATAGATTTGGTTTTGTTTTTACCAAAAAAGCGTACAATTTTTTTTGTCATTTTCTGAGATTTCTGTGTGAGAATGAATTGCATTTACAGAACATGGGAATTAGATATCATAAATGGTGGATGTTTTAATGTCACTATGGTTGTTACCCTTATTAGTATATTGTTCTTGTTTGCTATTCCTCAAATCCACCTCTGGCTTAGCCCCTGGGAAAATGGCAACAATCCAGTGGAACCCAAAAGTGTGTACCTAGAGGAATTAAAAGGATTTTTCTTCGTTTAATTTGTGTGGTTTTGACTGGGTGTGCCTCATCCTGACAGGAAGTGTGTGTCACCAGGAAAGAATTTAATTCTTTGCGGCAAAAAGATGGTTGGTGAAGAGAGAGAAAACACCCATTTGTGTTTCTCACAGATTCTGCTTGATTGTATCAGACCAGCTCTCCTGCATAGCTGATACCACCCAGCCAGGGGCTGGCCTGTGGTGGTTTGGCAGGGATGTGCTGTAGGGTCCCCCCAGGGAAGGCAGTCTTTTAGCCCCCAGACTCTAAACCTGGCTTTGTCCCTTGGAAGAGTCACCATCTATCCCTGAGCCTCAGTTTCTCAACCATAAAAGCTTTTATATCTGCCACACCTCTCCCACTAAAAAGTGGGTCCCTTTAGGAACCATGTTTGGGCAGGGACCATGTTTCATTCCTAGCCCAGTGTCTGGGCTCAATTAATGTCTGTTGACTAAGTGGCTAAACTGCTTTAAGTGACTTTTAAAATATCTCATCCGGTGTCGGCAATGAAATGTGTGAACAGGGCCCTCCAGGGTATATTTATTGTTTTATTTTTTTAAAAACAAATCTCAAACAAATCGGAGGAAATGTTAAGATAAACCTGAACAGTGGTACATGAATGGACCTACATCATATCCATATTAATCTCTGACCCATGGTTTCCTCATCTGCAAAATGATATCTACCTTATTGAGTTGTTTTCTGCCTTGAATGGCAAATGCTTAGCGCATTTGTATTCTCATTAAATGCTCATTTCTTTCTGCAAAGGGAGTGAAAGTTCTCATTAGTTGCTCTTTTAATTCTAATGCTAACATTGGACTCTTTTTATATGAAGGACCTGACCACAGTCATCCTGGCTGTATCCATAGGGCGTGTATCCGGTAGTGACACAGATTTTTCAATGGAGAATAAATTGGCTCCTGTTAGGACAGACCATAACAGTGACCTCAGACTATATCCCGTCCAGTGTTGGAGGTCTTCTAGGGTAATGTATGCAACTGTAATTAACTGCCCATTCATTTACCAGATACCCACCATATGCTAGGCATTGTACAGACAGAATTCAGGAATGACAAGACACAATCCCTGACCACAAAGAACTCATTGTTCAGGACAAGAGACAGAGGCAGAAACAAATATAATACAGTGAATACTAGATTAATAGCCTAGGGGAGGAAGTGAAACCTTAATTTCATTTTAGTAATAAGGGTCAAATCTCCTCTAGACCTCTGAAGTCTAGAAAACGTTAAGAAGAGCCTGTCTGTGGGGCACCTGGGTGGCTCAGTTAGCTGAGCATTGGACTCTTAATTTTGGCTCAGATCATGATCTCATGGTTTGTGATTTTGAGCCCTGCATCTGGCTCTGTGCTAACATCGCGGAGCCTGCTTGGGATTCTCTCTCTCCCTCTCTCTCTCTCTCTGCCCCTTGCAGCCTCCCTCCTCTCTTTCTCCCAAAATAAATAAACTTTAAAAAAAAACTTTAAAAAAAAAAGAGCCTGTCTGCTGAAAATAAAAAGGCATCGCTGCCGGGGCACCTGGGTGGCTCAGTTGGTTAAACGTAGACTCTCGGTTTCAGCTCAGGTCATGATCTCATGGTTCATGGCATCGAGCCCCTTGTTGGGCTCTGTACTGAAAGTACAGAACCTGCTTGGGATTCTCTCTTTCCCTCTCTCTCTCTGTCCCTCCCCTGCTTCTGCACTTCCTCTCTCTCTCAGAATAAATAAATAAACTTAAAAAAAAGGCATCACCTTCACAAAGAATAATCTCATTTGTGTAGGAAATAAAGCTAAATGTGTGGGTGAGATATACAGAAATGAACATAAATGCAGAGCCAAGTTCAGGAAGGGAACACACCATTGTTAAAGTGTTGATTTGGAGGGAGAAAGTGATAGAGTGGTGAGAAGGATGGACTCTTGGTACCCATATATTTCTGTGTCATTTAAAGTTTTTCGCATTGAGGATGCAGTCATATATTGCTTATGCTTTAATTGCAATATTATGTATGCACAGAAAATAGAAGGTAAATGAGTGTCTTCCCTCAGATGTCTGCATCATTTGCTCTCTCGTCTGCCTTAGGTCCTTGTTCAAATGTTTCTTTCTAAATATCCTACTTTCAATTGCCACCTCATCACCAGTAAAATCCCCCTCCTCTTCTCTGGCTTACTTGTCTTCATAGCACTTCTGACAGTACGACATTCTATATATTTCCCTTCTTTTTAAAATTGCTTGATGTCTCCCCCAGCTGGAATGTAAGCTCTGGAAGAGCCCAGATGGGTGGGTGTTGTTTCCCCAGAACCCCAGTGCCTCCCATACAGGCAGGTGCCCTGCAGGCTGAGTGCCTGAACCTATGTAGGCAGCAGTGTGTTCCCAGCAGTTATTTCTGAATGGATTACGGATCTTTCCTTTTCTTCTTACTGTTACTTGGTTTCTGAGTGTTTATAATGAGCTCATATTAACTTTATTACCTAAGAAAACAATAATTAATTAAATTGAATTAAATAATTAATTTTAAAAAAGTTATTTGAGAGGCAAGGAAAAGAGACTCTAGGATAAGCCACACTGGGAGCAGAAAACACCAGTGGCGGAGAAGCATGAGAGCGACCTCATGAGGCACCTTGGCTGGGCTGGGGGAGGACAAAGTCCCTCTCTCCTGGCTCTTGGGCTCCCTCATCCTTTCTAGACACTGGGACAAATGCCTGGTCTTGGGCTCACTGGCTCACAAAGGATCTTCTACTCTGTAGCTTCCCATTCCCCAAACAGCAGGGCCCAGAAAAGTATCTTTGTCCTTCTATCCAACAAATGTTTTTATCTAGTTCCGACTTAGGTTTCAGCAATTCTTTGCTGAAGCAGTTTGGCTTCTTGTTTTCCTTGGGAACCAGACTCTTTTTGTGTTGAAGCCTTAGAGAAAATGAACTCCACCACCTGATACTTTTCTATTCAGCTATTCAAACCACGCCACAGATGGAGGCCCAGCATGCCACGCTGTCATGGTCGGTGATGGCATCTGAACTGGACACTTTGAATGTGGCACAGATAAAGGTAAAAGCCGAGGTTTTTTTTTTTTTTTTATTCTTTTTTCTTTCTCCACTTTTTCTCTATTCTATTTCCAATCTAATGCCATTGTCTTGGGTGAATGATTGTAGAGACAGCTGGGGCCTCGTCTCCAGATGTCACTCTAGGAGCCATGGAGAAGAGGTGATTCTGTTGGCCCCAAAGTTAAGGGACTTGGATTTTATTCATTGCTCTGTCACTAACTTGCTATATGATCTCAGTTAAAAATCATGTTCCCTCTCTGTGCCTCAGTTTCTTCATCTGCAAAGTTAAGTGCTTTTAAAGGCTTTCTAAAGTCTCTGCCCAAATCAGTTTTTGTTAAACCGAGGATCAACAGTGACACCTTGTGGTACCCCTTGAGCTTTGGTTTTTCTAGCCCAGGGACTGATGCATTCATCCACAGGAAGCCATGTTCCCCTCACCTCCCTGGCCCTCACCCCACACTAAGGTCCTGTGCTTCTGTGGTAAAGTTTGAGACATGATGTGAATGGGAGGGTTTCAGCACCAGGTGTCCTGTGGGCTGGCAGGGACCTGGGAACAGCAAACAGGGTAGGGCTGGAGATTTGATGGGTTTACAGGGCTCCCCTGAATTTGTGAAATAGTCAAACCCCAAATTGCTCTGTGCTTTCATTTTTCCATTCATAAGATGAAGTTGCCACTCAAACTACTTTCAAACTCTTGCTTAGTCTATTTATTCATTTACTTATTCATTTGTCAAATATTTAATGAGTGTCTTCCAAGCTCTGAGCACCTACCTGTGTTAATGTTACAAATTTGAGAGACACAGTCCATAGCCTTGAAGGACATCATTTTTGTCTGATGGAGAAGAGAGACAGAAAAGCCTTCCATTACCATGCAGTAGATAAGCCTTGAGGAAGACAGTATGCACACAGAATGGTATGGGTGCTCAAGACAGACATCTGTGTGGGCCCAGAAGCAATGTTTGACAGAGGACGGGGACACTTAAATCTAGCTCTTACAGAATGGGTAGAAATTTGCCAGAGGGGCACTCCAGGAAGAAGGAACAGGGTGTATATGGACATAAAAACATCATCTCTATGCCCTATCTGAAAATCAAAAAGCAAAACTTTCTTGACCAACCCAAGGGATTCCCGTTCTAGATAGATATCACTGTTTATTTCTCAGCTGCCTATTTTGGCCAAGCTTTCCAAATTGCTCTGCCCTCACATACTTACTTCCTGTTTAAACTTTGCCCAAACTTAGCTGCCAGCCCTCAATGAATAACCCGTGTCACCCTGACACCATATCCAAAGGACCCTTTTGCGTTGTTGTTGGCTTACTTTCTCTCTCAGCAGCCATTTGGCACAGCGTGGCACACTCTATGCTGAAGTTGACTGTCTGTTCCTTGCCTTCTCCCTCTCCCTTGTCAGCCCCTCCTACTCCACCCATCATGAACTGTCAGTATTCCCAGGCACTCCGTCCTGAACGTTTTTTTTCCTACCTAAGAATCTCATCCATTCCCATGATTTTAAGTATCGTATAGTGGCTTCTAAATTTGCCTATCCACACATGACTCCTGAAAAGCCAGACTTCTCAACTATTAGGGTCTCACCTTGTGGTATCTGAAGGTTGGATGGCTTTCCCTGGCATTTTTCTTCTTTGCGTCTATCTGCCTCCTGAGAATCCCGCTTATAGGTAGGCGGTAGATCCATCTTTACTTTCTTCAAACTTACATGTTTAATGGTTAGTACAGTGCCTAGTAGGTAACTCCAAAAGTATCTGTTGACTGAATGAAATAGAAGTAAACACATTATTTCAAATGACAGAATAATAGCCTTCAGGGGCACCTGTGTGGCTCAGTTGGTTAAGTCTCCGACTTCAGCTCAGGCCATAATCTCACTAATTTGTGAGTTCGAACCCTGCATTAGGCTCTCTGTTGTCAGTGCAGAGCCTGCTTCAGAAACTCTGTCCCCCTCTCTCTGTTCCCCTCCCCCTTCATCTCTCTCTCTTTCTCAAAAATAAATAAAACGTTAAAAAAAATCCTTTGTCGATCCAGTTCAAGCTCAGCCAGGTAAGCCTCACAGGATGTCCGATGTTCTATGCTTCAAAATGTGATCTAAGTTTGAATGGTTTCTTGATGCAAAGTATCACTCTTTTCTAGGCATTGGTTCACACACACACACACACACACACACACACACACTGTCTACTCTCCTCTAATAGGAGCTTTCTCACATTAAACCACACTGACGATCTTGATCAGAATATTGTATTTTCTGTGATTATTCTGAGTTTATAAGCTTCTTTATCTGTGACCCTCAGGGCCATTGACATTCTTTCAGGAAATACTGTAGATGGAGCAGGCCATGTCCCAGCTTGCTGGGTATTCACATTCTGGGTGTTTTGTTTTTTTTTTTACCAGCATTGAATTTCCAAATGACCAGAATAGGAGCCAGAGGCAGAGCCGTTCAGGCTCTGAGAAATGAAAAGCCATTCCTGGCCTGGCTCCTTGGCATCCTGGCAAAGGAAAGCTGTAGGCAACATGCTCAGTTTAAAGAAATGAGGTAAATTCTCCTTGAGATGAACTTGAGGCTGAGATACTTTTCACCTTGAGGCCTCTGAGACACAGAGTGGTTCCCAGCAGCAAAGAGGAACTGAGAAACAGAACATCGTCATCTTTTATTGAAAGAGACTTCAGGCAGGGGAACTTTGGTCAACTGGGATGGAAAGTTGTTATTAAAATATACTTCCAGTCACTTAATTCAAGAAGCTTTGGGAATGTTTACGAATAAGCCAAAATAGTAATGACCAAGGAACATTCATCTTTCTTATATCTCCACAGGGTGACCATGACTGAGTTAAACATGCCTGCTTCCTGAGATTGAGCCCTAGCCCCACTTATGATAAACTGTATGATTCTTGGACAAATTACTTAACTTCTCTGAGCCTTTATTTCCTCTTACTTAAAATGGATGAAATAATGTCCCCACACAGTCAACTATGAGAAGCAAATTAGACAATACCTGTTGAGTGTAGAGCATAGTGCCTAGGACATAATAGGACCTCAGTACAAATAAATTATTTTCTATCCTCTGATACCTAAGCAGAGGAAAATGCCCTGGAAATATTGATATTTTCCCAGGAGGATTTTCTTCTTGACTTGCTCAACCAAACATATGGGTGAGTAATCTAGCAGCCTAGATGGAGAGGTACTCCCAGGCTTGGATTATGGTTATGGTTTCCAAACCTATCCACCTAGTCCCTTGCGCTTTGATCACCTTCATATCCCTGCATTGAATAGAGTGCCTGGCATATGACAGGTGCGTGAAGTATTTGCTAACTGTAATTCAACTAGACCTGTACTGTCCAATACAGCCGTTGCAAGTCATGTGTGACTATCAAGCCCTTGAAATGTGGCCAGTCAGAGTTGATTGTGCTGTGAGTATAAAATATACACCAGATTTTGAAGATTTAGTACAAAAAAGTAAAATATTTTATTAATAATTTTCGTATTGCTTACATAAAATGATAATATATTGCATATGTTGAATTAAGTAAAATATGTTATTAAAGTTAATTTCTCCTGATTTATTTTACTTTTTAAAATGTGATTACCATAAACCTCTAAATTATAAATATGGCTTGTGTTGGATTTCTTCTAGACAGAGCTGAGCTAGACTATAGACCACTTACTGGCTGACAGGTCATCATATATATGCCAGACTTCACTCTCTGTAAAAGATGTACAAGCTCTAGGGACTCCTAGGTGGCTCAGTCGGTTAAATCGTCCAACTTCAGCTCAGGTCATGATATCACAGTTTGTGAGTTCAGGCCCCACATAAGGCTCTGTGCTGACAGCTTGGAGCCTGGAGCCTGCTTAGGATTCTGTGTCTCCCTCTCTCTCTGCCCCTTCCCCTGCTCGTGCTCTGTCTCCCTTTCTCCCAAAAAATAAATAAACATTAAAAAAAAGAGAGAGATGTACAAGCTCTATGAGGTGCTTTCCAGTTCCAGAATCCTGTGATTTTATCAACTTTAAGCTACAGTTTCTTAAGTATGAATACTTAATAAATTGCTACCATGGGTTAAATTTTGCATACATTGTCACTTAATATGTATAAAAATGTGTGGGAAGTGTCTAGTCCTCACTTTACAAATGAAGAAGAGAAGACCTGCACAAGTTCAGAGACTTGGCTAAGGTTGGCTGGCTAGAGCTAGATTAGACTCTTCCTCCCTCTTCTCTGGTTTTTGTAGGACTTTCCAATAGAAAATATGACTTGAGAGTTAATGTAGGTGCTTGGGCTCAGTTGCTCCTGAGGATTTGTTTCCTTGTTCGGAGAAATCTTATATTGTTAGAATAATTGTAAAGATGCATGTAAGAGACCCCTTGAAGACTGGAGAGGACACCCGTGGTGTCTGTCAGGTTTGGTAGGTCATTGACACCAGCAGTAAAGTGCAGGGAGGCGTCTGGGGAAAGATCAAGAGCTGCTCCAGGTTAATTGTTCACCAGCTTCAGAAGGTCGGGCTGGGAGGCAGGCTGGGGGAAGTGACACATTGACCAGTTCTGATTGAGATGCAGGAATGTGTCAGGGAGGCACGGAAAGGTCAGTGAGAGCAGTCGGCACCTGAGACAGCTCCCATGGGCAAAATTCCTCTCCCAGAGACTGGACAGGAAAAGGGAATGTTCTCACAAGGGGAGAAAGGGGCCTCTGGCCTCAATGTGCTCTTACTTTGCCAGCTGCTACAGCCATTTCCAGGGCCCGCTGGAGAAAAAAAGAATCATGGGGTCATGTTTGACTTTTTTAAGTCCCCAAACTCCACTCAATTTTGGAAAGCTGGGACCAAGTAGGGAGGGGTAGAAAAACAAAGATGAATAAATAAGATAATGTTCTTGCCTTGAAGCCAAACTGGAAACTGCAATCACTGGGCCTGAAGACTCCAGGACTCGGGTTCAAGTATTGGCTAGACCTGCAGAGTAATCCTGGGCAACTGAGTTACCCTCTGAGTCTCAGTTTACACAGTTGGAGAAGAAAAGTAATAAAAATGACCTCCAAGCATTGTCATAGTAATTACATGATAATGATAAAGTTCCTGCCTCCTAGTTCAATGGATGTTGAGCTGAAGAGTAGGAAAGACAATACCGTTGTTTAAAATGGTCCAAAGTCTCCCTTCCCTCTGTGATCTCGCCCCAGTTCATCCCCCAGCTTCCCTCCTGCCCACATACCCCCTCTGTCTCCCTCCGCCCCCTGCTCCATCCTTAGCAGCTTCTGGTCTGTGATACTTTTAGAACCAACAATCTGGACCCTGAAGCTTGGTGTTTCATTCCTTAGTGTTTTCTGCAGCCTTTCAGTCACCCAGGGGAATAGATCCCTCAAAGACCTTCTTTTAGCCCAACCCACTAAGGTACGCTTGTCCTTTCCTGGGGTTAGCCTTAGTCCAGTGGGACTGCACTTGATCACCACAGACATTACTTGACAAAGAGCACCTTGCATTTCTCTCAATGTTTTTAAAACATAAAACAAAAGTTTGCTGGCTGGCTGCCCCATTTCTGTTATGTAGACCAAGATTAAATTTCTCTTGCACTATCTTGCAGAGCCCCTCGATCCTGGACTGAAAAGTAATATACATTTTCTCTTGGCAGGGAATCATCCAAGTGGGAATTGCCTTGAAAAATCACTGTTTAACTGAGCTTGTTGCGGGGAGTGTGTACACACATATATATATGCATGCCCTGGCCACGTTGATAAACTGCTTCTCATTCGTTGATAAGCTCCAGAAGTTGAAAATCAAGAACCAGGAAAAGGGGATTATGATATGACAACTTTAATGGTAACAGGATTGTCATTATGACATTTTAAATTTGATTCTGAGAGGGAGGGAGGCAAACCATAAGAGACTCTTAAATACAGAGAACAAACTGAGGGTTGATGGGGGTGTGGGGGAGAGGGGAAATGGGTGATGGGCATTAAGGAAGGCACTTGCTGGGATGAGCACTGGATGTTGTATGTAAGCGAGGAACCACAGGAATCTACCCCCAAAACCAAGAGCACACTGTACACACTGTATGTTAGCCAATTTGACAATAAATTGTATTTAAAAAAATGAACAAATTTGATTCTGAACTCCAGGCAAAAACAGAAACATAATTGAGCAGGTAACTCTTATTATCAGAAAGGAGGATCGTCTTGACCCTTCTTGGAAATATTGAAAATATTACACTATTACCTACCATTTACTCACTGAGCATTCACTATGTGCCAGGAACACATTTAGCACCTACAACAACCACACAAATTAAGTTTTTCTCTTATGGTTGAGGAAAGTCAGATTCACAGAGGTGATGACTTCTGTAAGTCTTCTCAGCTAGTAGGTGTTGGAGCCTGAATCGCTACCCTAGTATATCTGGCCCCAGCTCCCACACCGTTCTCCCAGCCTATGACAAACATGTCTTCAACAATGTTTTCATAGCAAAAAGACTACTTTGTATGGCTGTTTGACCTTCAGGTAGAAATTTCAAGACTTTGGGGTGTTTTTGGTGTCATGTTCAAATCAGGAATGAATTGACTGACGGAGGCTTGAAACTTTGCCCCATCCCTTCCCCGCCTGTATCTGTATCTGCATCTGCATCTGTAAAACTAAACATATATTGAGTCCACTGTGTTGGGTGCCCTATATTCATTTTTCTACTGTGTTTATATTTCTATTTCTATTCATTTCTTCAGAAATTGTTGACTTAGATTCCTTATCAGTAAGATGACTCACATGAAAGAATTTAAATAAAGGGAGATTATAAAGAATGTGCTGTATCTGAGAGAATTTAAGGGCAAGAAGTGTGGCCTGGCTCCATAAGGGAGACTACAGGCAGAAGCTGGGAAATCAGAATGCAGACAACTGAAGCTACTTCTCTAGGTGGTATTATCTCTTGGCGTGGCTTCTCTCTGAACCTCCATGTTAGGGTGACCTGCCTTGTTTTCAAGTACAAGGACTTCATTAGGCTTAAACTCCCAGTGTTTGGTCAATGAAATTGAGAAAAGAACCAGGCACCCATAACTCAGCCCTTCCCCCCCCCTTTATTCTTTGAAAGCCCCCAGAAAGCCCCCAGTCTCCCTTCCTTCATCTATCTGGCTATTAAGGGCTGCCTAAAAAAAGTTTCTATCACTGTGGGGTTCAGCAATGCCACACTAAGCTATGTCTGTCTGCAAAAAGCTGACGTATTGCTCTTCCTTTGTCCCATCCTTCAGTTGGCTGTGAAGTGAGACAAAAGGGGAGACTACCTAGACGGTCCTCTCAAACTCCACATGTAGTCAAATATAGGGCTAACCAGTCAGCATCTCACCCCACTTCCTAGGCCAAAAATTAGCAGCACCTCTGGGTTCTTTGCCCACATGCCTCTGAGATTCTGACTGATCCCATTTGGGTCAGTCCACCTTGGGTCCAGTCAGCTCTGCCAGGTTCCTGGAGTCACCAAGTAAAAGAGAGAGGAGAGTCATTGGAGGAAGAGTATCAGGCTGAGCAGAAGCCTCCAGGTTCCTATTAGAGGTGGGTGTTGTCATCTCCTTTTCCCCCACAGGAAATTGTATCTTAGGAGAGGACAGTCTCACAGCTACTATCAGAGCTGAGATTCCTACCCAGGTCTGATGGACTCACGTGTTCTTAACCCAACACAGAGGAGTGAGGCCCCAGAAGCTGACCCTGAGCTGGGTGTTCTCTAGCTGGCATTAAAGAGAAAAGCCGACATCATATATAAATATTATTTCAACAGTAACATTGAGAGCAAGGCAGAGCTAAGATGTTACCTTCCTCTTTTTGATGACATCTTTTCCCCTCTCTGGACTGGCCTAGAAATGTGAGGCTGCACAGACTAACAGATAGCAGATTATATCTCATGCACAAAGTCTCCACTTACAATCTATGTGTCCTAAATCACTCCATTCTAAGCTCTTTGATCATCATTCTTTATATATTTAACAAATATACATATTAGTATATAATACATATGCATATTATATATTAATAAGACATACATATATATAGCATATGATACATCCCATTACATGTCATTATATAATACAGATGTTTATTATTATATCAATAAATGTATTGGATATCTACCATTTGTCAGGCACTAAGTAATCAGAAATACAACAAATCCTATTAGATGCTTAGTTTCTTAAGTAAGAAATGCAAAGTAAAACTAACTCTGCTGAGATAATATTTTTCTGCTCTCAGATTGCCAAACATCCTCAAATGTTCTGCAACACTTACGGGTGACGCCAAGGGGAAACATTTACGCTGCTACATTGTGGGTGGGAATATAAGTGGTACAACCGCATGCCAAAATTTGTGAAAATACAAACTCATACACTCTTCGGACCAGCAATTTGTTTCTGAAAAATTATCCTTCAGATGCTCTCTCACGCATAAAAAAGGAACATATGATTATGATTGTTACCATTGCTGCATTGTTTGTCATAGCAAAAGATTAAAAATGACTTCAGTGGCCGCCAGCGTGGGCTTGGATCAGCCATAAGGTGAAACACGGAGTATCAGTGACAGAAGACGAGGAAACTCTAAGTTCTGAAATGGAAAGTTGCCAAAACATATTGGTTCAGTGGAAAACACAGAGTGCAGGACAGGGTGGAGAGTGTACGAATGTAATGCTAATGATAGTACAGTAATACGAATAATGTAGCCATGGGGAGTAATACTAATTATAGTATAGTAATATGCATAGGATTAGTAATAGTTAAATACTAATATGATAAAATAACATGATAGTAATAGTAATTAGTATAGTTGTGTGTGTGTGCATGTGTGTGTGTGAAATCTTGTATAGGCATTTAAAGAACATCTCCGGAAAGATTTTTAAAATCAATATAAGGCTTTTGGGCTTTTAAAAATATATACGTGTGGGCCACCCGAGTGGCTCAGTCAGTTAAGCGGCCAACTCTTGATTTCGGCTCAGGTCACCATCTCCCGGTTCATGAGTTCAAGGCTCACATTGGGCTTTGACCTGACAGTGCGGAGCCTGCTTGGGATTCACTCGCTCTCTCCTTCTCTCTCTGTTCCTCTCCCACTGTGTTCTCTCTCTCTCAAAAGAAATAAATAAACTTAAAAAAATATAGGTGGGAACCCAGGCGAATGGGAAAAGGGGTGAGAATAAAACTTTTCACTGAATATCTTTTGAGAATGTTTGAACATCATGAATGCATTACCCATTCAAATATTGAAATAAATACACACAATTTAAAAATAGCAGCACTGCAATGAATGCCAAGCAAGAGGCCAGGGCACTACAGGAACAGGTGACAGGGTACCTGACCTCGTTTGCAGAGGAAGTCCCTGAGGAAGTAACTTTTAAATTGAAACGACGTATAAATAGGCAAAGGGGCAAACAAGTGAATGAGGGCTGTCCAGGGAGAAGGACCCCGAGTACAATAGTCCCAAGGAGGGAGAGCTTCATATGCAAGGAATGGAAATGTATCACGAGCATCTGCAATGCAGACCAAGGGGGTAGGGAGATGGGGAAGCAGTAGCTAAATACAAAGCGAGAGGCCAAAGTACGAAAGCTATGTTAAAAAGATTTGGACTTTATCCGAAGGGCAGTGGGAAGCCATTGAAAGAGTTTAAGCAGGAAAGTGATGGGATCAAGGTTATGTTTTGAATAGATTGGTCTGGAGCCTCTGAGGAGAAATGATTGGGGAAGCAAGAGTGGATGTTGACAACTCATATATCTG
Organism: Cryptoprocta ferox; assembly: GCA_028646485.1. Lineage (NCBI taxonomy): Eukaryota > Metazoa > Chordata > Mammalia > Carnivora > Eupleridae > Cryptoprocta > Cryptoprocta ferox. The sequence continues at coordinate 64,708,599 of CM053575.1, forward strand.
AGAAACCGCTCTGGAGCACTATCTGGTGGTTTCTTATAAAGTTAAACATACACCTACCCTCTGACCTGGCAATTTCATTCTTAGGTATTTATCCAAGTTAAATGAAAACATATGTTCACAAGAGCATTTACACAAGAATTTTTATAGCAGCTGTATTTGTAAGAGCAAAAATTATCTCCCCCAAACCCTACAAATTTCTATCAAAAGATGGATTTATAAGCAAATTTTAGTGTATTTATACAAGGGAATACCACTCAGCAATATGAAAGAAGGGACGCCTGATACACACAACACGAATGATTCTTAAATCCATGAAAAAAAAGACACAGAAATGCATATACCGTATGATTCTATTGACATGAAATGAAATCCATGTACAGAAAAAATCATCAATAGTGATAGAAATCAAAAAGTAGCTGCCTGGAGGGAGAGGGAAATTGGAAAAATGAGGGAATGCTCTGGGGCGATGGAAATGTTTAACATTTTATTGTACATGGCAGTTACACAGTGCGTTCAACTGTCAAAACTCGTTAAAGTGAACAATTGACACTGTGCTTTTCATTGTTAAGCATAGCCCAATATTGCGGGGGGTTGGGGGGGAAGAAAGAAATAGTGGTCATTGAGAAAGGTAGGAGGTGTTTATAATAATTCAGGAGAAGAGTCGTGGTTGCCTGGTGCCCTATGGTGGGAAACAAGTAAAATAATGTATAGGAGAAGGCAAACTACAAAGTCTCTATACAAACTATCAAGCCCTGTGCAAAAGTAAAGATTTAGTCAACCTTAACCCACATCAAATTCTGGGGGTAAATGTGGGACATCTGAGTGCTTGAGGCAGCCCTGTGTATTTGCAGGGAAGGGTTTTGGGGGCTGTGGATCATGATCTTTCTTGTTGCTTTGTCACCATGTGGCAGGAAGTGATCCAGGGGCCACTGAGATGCATAAGAATACTTGATCTTGAGGCAAAAATAAAGCAGTGGTGGGGTGCCTGGCTGGCTCAGTCAGTGGCTCGTGCGACTCTTGATCCCAGGGTTGTATGTTCAAGTCCCACCCCATGTTGGGTGTAGAGATTACTTAAAAATATAATCTTTAAAAAAATTTTTTTTAAATAATGAAGGAGTACAGGGTGAGTGGGGGACTGGAGCTGCCTTTGTCAAGGATAGTTTTCTGCTAAAAACTAGGCTTTCCAAATAACAACAACAAAAAAATGCATTTAGCTACTAGGCTTGGATCTTGAATGTATTTACTTTTTTTTTTTTTTTTAATGACTAGGGTTTGTAGGATACAGAGAAAAGGAAGCAGGCTGTCAGTTCCTGAGGCAGGGGCCATAATGATCAATGACATGGCCACCCAGTGTTCAGGAGAATTTGCTGGGAGCTGAGAGCGTGTGGGAAATCCACGTGGGCTGCTTGAAGCATCTGCCTCTGAGTGCAGACAGGTTTAGAGAAACAGCTGTGTGGACACCAGTCAAAAGCAATCTGAAGAATTGGTTACTCACCATTTAACTGAATGCAATTTTTATGTGATTTTGCTCAAGGTTAATAAATCCCTAATTATTTGCTTGCATTTCATGTTTGTTTTTCTCCCCCTGAAAGCACCCTTAGTGAGCAGATGCAGCTGGGTCCTCCCCATCCACAGCAAAGGATGCTAAACACCCTGCACTGTACCTGAGCCCTTTGTTGACCAAGAGACACTCTTGCACAAGTCAGGGCCTTAGATCCCGTGACCTAATGATCCTCTTCAGTGCTGCAGTGGACATTTGCCATGTTTTTATTATCTAGTGTCTGTCACTGAATCCCCCTCTTTTTCTAAGGATTGATCTCTGTTGTACTTTCTCTTGGTGTGAGGTAGGACCCATCTTCCACATCGAAAATAGACAGGATTGGGGCACCTGGGTGGCTTAGTCAGCTGAGCATTTGGCTCTTGGTTTCAACTCAGGTCATGATCTCCTGGTTTCTGGAGTTGAGCCCCGTGCTGGGCTCTCTGCTGTCAGTGCAGAGCCTGCTTGGGATTCTCTCTCTGCCCCTCCTGCATACGTGCGCTCTCTCTCTCAAAATAAATTTAAAATCTTAAAAAAGAAAGACAGGATCTCTCTCGATCTCTCTCTCTCTCTCTCTCTCTCTCTCTCTCACACACACACACACACACACACGCACGCACCCTTGGCCCTGGCCAAATCTGATCATGGGCAACTGACTTGGGCTTAGCCCACCCAGTGGTCTTCCCTTGAACTGCAAGCCTCAGGGGAGCAATACAAGAACATGGATGTGATTGGTGGTTATCCATGGAGACAGCTGGAAGTCATTTGTTCAAAAGTAGCAGAACTGGCCTGCTGATCAAATACTCCTGTCAAGACACCATTACTGTGACTCCTTTGGCCCCTGACTTTCCACTTCTGGATTGGACAACTGAGTCCCTGGACTTAAAATGACATGTCTGTGTTCACACAATAAATTATCATCCAAGCCCAAACTCAAACCCAGATTTCTCACTGCCCCTCCCTGCTTCCTGCCCAGCACAAGAATCTCCCTTAATGTTACCCATTTCTACCTTCCAATACCCCTTTCAATAAATTTCCTTCTATGTAGGTTTTCTAGAGTCTTTTCATTGCTGACCTCCAAGACAGATAGATACAAAACCATAAAATAGCAGTTTCATTTCCCATCTCAAGCCTTCATAGAAATGCAAACACTCATATCCAAGGCTTTACTTTGGGGGCACTAGAAAGACACTTGAATAAGTGGGAGAGGGGAGAGGGAGAAAGAAAAAGAGGATGGGAGAAGGAAAAGAACCACACATTTTCTTTTTTTTTAATGTTTTATTTATTTTTGAGAGAGAGAGAGAGAGAGAGAGAGAGAGAGAATGAGTGGGGGAGGGGCAGAGAGAGAGAGAGAGAGAGAGAGAGAGAGAGGGAGACACAGAATCCAAAGAAGGCTCAGGCTCTGAGCTGTCAGCACAGAGCCCTGACAGGGGGGCTCAAACTCACAAACCACGAGATCATGACCTGAGCCGAAGTCGGACACTTAACCCATTGAGCCACTCAGGTGCCCCAAGAACCACACATTTTCCATTCTAGGACTGAGGGTACAGGGAGGGTCAGCAGAGGCTCCAACATTTGCCAGGAGCAGTGCTAAGCATGGTAACAACACAGAGGGAGGTGCTTCCACATCCAAAGTGGAAAGAGTGAGGTTGGGTGAGGCTGAGAAACTCCTCCGCGGTCGCACAGCACGTGTCGGCAAAGCCAGCGTCTGAACCAGATTGCACTGCTAACCATATCTGCCCTTTCCACATTAATAAGTGTGTAGAACGATGGCAGGCAAACATGTGCCTTTTTCTTTTTACACTACGATCTCTGCAAGTGGTATCCATGATGTGGAATGAGTTCGTAACGATGTGACCAGATCATTGGATTCTGTATTTATTTATTTTAAAAACACAAGGTAGAAAACTTTACTGAGCCCATGAGAAGCTGAGCTGGAGGTGCACTGAAGCCTGTTTTGATTTAAATGGAATGGATCCAGCTTGAGTGTAAGTTCGAGACTGTGTTTGCTTGTCTCACACTCTATTTTTTCAAATTACTTTCGTATGGTTTATTTCATGTACTTCTCCCACTTCTGGATGAGAAAACTGAGGCCCAAGACTTGAAATAACATGTCCATGTTCACACAACAGATTGGCGTTGAGGAAAAACTCCAACTCATACCCCCTCACTGTACCCTCCAACCCCCTCCTGCCCCAGGGCAAGAATGATTATGTACCCATTGGGCTTAGTAAAGGGATTTGCATCGACTTATTCTGATGATTTGATTTAGTCTCCTAGGATTACACAGGTAAACATTAGTCCCACGTCTCTCTCCAAGTATATGCAGCCTCTCTCTGTCTTTGTCTATTTATTTCTTCACCTTCTCCCTGCCTCCCACCTCTCCTCACTCCTCCCTTTCTCTGTTCCTCTCCTTTCCTTCTCTTCTTTCCCCTCTTCCTCTCCTCCCACAAACACATTTGTTTTTCCTGCATAGGGATGGTATCATGTTGATGGGGGTAGGTGAAATGAGAAGTGTCTTTTAAGTCCCTGGAAGCAGAATATTTTCTTATGGATTTTTATTGTTTGGATTGTTTTGCCAGGCTAATGAAAAAAGACTCTGAGGTCCCCTTATCTCAGGCCAACCAGAGGATGCCTTCAAGTTTTTGTTTTTGTTTCCAAGCTGGTTCCTTACAAATGCATCCAGAAGGTCACTCTCAGGTCCCCCAGATAGGAGCAGGTAATCAATCACATCCAGGACATCAGCATCACAGAAGAGAATCTCATGAATGGGAGCACTTGGGGAAGGAGAAAGGGAGCCTGAGCTGCCCCAGAATAGTGAGCTCAGTAAAGGTGATCTGATGCATTGCTTTGTCCAGAAGTTTTCTGGGATAGTCTGAAGTATATTCTAGCTCCAGCAGCTATTCTTCCCCTCTGATTTTTGATACAAATAAATAAATATATACTTACATAAAAGGCTCAAACATTTACCAGGTCATCTGATAATTGCAACTCGGCAAGCAGTAAAGACTGTGTCTAATAACTCCAAGGACTGGGGAGCTTCACATGGGGCCCCTAGGCAATCCCTTCAAAACAAACAGAGGGGGCTCCAGTGCAAGCTTGGCCACTGACAGGATATGTGAGCTTTGGCAACTCACTTCACTTCTCTGGGCCTCACTTCCTCAATTATAAAGTGACATAATGAACTAGTTTATTCTTTCAACAAATACTTATTAAACATCTGCTTTGTGACAGGCCCTGTGCTAGGAACTGAAAATATTTGTTAAAGGATAGATAGACCCCTGGTATCAATGGGGGAAACTATAAAAATTAATAAAGGAAAATAATAATAATGCAATATTTTAAAGTGTTCTACAGGTATTATGTACAAATACAATGGAAGGACAAAGGTGGAAACAACTTGACCCAGCTCTAAAAGTCTGTGTGTATGGCTTTCTTATTTGTTTGTTTCGTTTTGATTTGCCTTTCACACTGTGTTTTATTCTTTCTTGACTTATTTTCAAATAATTGTTGTTTTTATAATCCATTACCAATTACTGCATTACATACTGTTTAATTGCCCCAACAATTGTGCAAGTTAGATATTATGATCACCATTTTGGGTATTTTATTTTATTTTTTTAATGTTTTATTTATTTTTGAGCGAGCTCAAGTGGGGTAGAGGCAGAGAGGGAGCCAGAGGGTCTGAAGCGGGCTCTGTCTGCACTGACAGCAGTGAGCCCGATGTGGGGCTTGAACTCACGAGATCATGACTTGAGTGGGAAGTTGGATGCTCAGTTGACTGAGCCACCCAGGTGCCCCGTCATTTGGTATATTTTAGGTATAAAAATAGTGAAGCTCAGAAAGGTTAAGTAACCTACTCAGGCTCATACAGCTGAGAAGTTATGGAACCGGAATATGACCTCCAACTGTCAAATTCAAGGCTTGTGTTCTTTCCACTATGTGGTACTGTTTCAGGTACATGCAGCAACTCAGCATATTTTGTAGAAATAAGTATAAAGTAAAAATATGGGGTCTTTTGTTCAGGAATTAAGAATTTCAAGACAGTAACAGTAGAGCATTAAATAAAGCATGGGGCCCTGAACACCTGTTCAGGTAACATACCCATGAAGTCTGCCCTGCCAGCCACAATTTACTTTGCAGATGGCACCTCCCATCAAGGAGCTAAAGCATCATAGGAATTGGCAGGTCCAGACCACATTGACATAAATTTCCAGTAGTCATGCTTCATGTGCACATTTCTTGATGTTATCCAGGGAGGTAGGGCTCAGCATGGATCACTTGGGCAGAACTTGTGGGCTCTGTGCAGTTGCTTTCCCAGAGAAGGAAAATGTTATGTGTGGGTAAAGACAGATAATTTTGGGCTGGCAAGGGCTCTGACCACACCCTCACCTTACATTTAGAACCTGACTAGGGGGACATTAATGTAGCACAAATGGAACACAGCCAAGCCTCTTAGCCTCTCTTTTTAAGCTGTGGATCAGACCTATAGGTGCACTCTAGTGAAGGGCAGTGGGTAAAAGCAACAGGGCTTGGCATATGCTAGTTTATAAGCCTCTCTCCTGAAGCACTCAAGGTGTCAGCTCCTATTGACCCTGTAGACATTATGATTGCCCTTTTGGTCAGCAATTCTTAATCAGTGATACTTAAACTTTTGCAATCATAGACCCAACTATGAAGATATGGACCATCTCCCCAGAAAAAGGACACATGTGTACATAAATATTTTGGATACAGTTATAGACTCCCTACACAGACCCCAGATTTTTAAAAACCCTGTTTTAGATCAAAGCTTCCCCAGTTATAGAACCTATAATATTAGACCCAGGCAGAAATTTAGAGATTATTTTTGTGAAACCATCTTACTGCCCAGAGGCGGTGAAGGTTGAGGTCATTTGGGATAATAAAATGTTCCATACATGTTCAAAGACTCGCTCCCCTGATTGTCAAATCTCCCTTAAAACCATTGCCCCACACCTGATGTGCTCCTATCAAAACAGTGTAGCCAAGTGGGACAAACTAACACCACAAATGGCTGATGTCAGGACATTAGTGCTCCTTTGTGGAGCACATGACAAGCCAGGGCATTAGGTATAAGAACAGATGCAGACATCTGGGGGAGAGACACATATAAACAACAGAATGTACTAGAACGTGTGCAGTTACCGACGTTTGAGCCAGGTTGAGAGGTGACATACAGAAGGGAACTATCAGCTCTGTTTGATTGGATCACAAAAGCCTCATGGGAGAGAAGACTCCTACAACAGGATCTTGAAGAATGGGTACAAGGCTGTGCAGGGAAAGAACCTTCTAGCTGAGGGGACCAGCATGTACAAAGCAAGAAGGATGAGGCAGGAAGCCTAGGGTATATACAGGGAGCTGGACGTGGATGGGATTGGCTAGAATGTAGGCTATGTCTGAGGAAGAGGTGGGAGGTGATGCTGGAAGGGGCTAGATTCTGGGAGCCTTGGACCTATGGAAGAGTGTCAGTCTGAGTGGTGGATGAAAGAGTCTCTTCTTGGGGATGCTGCAAGGAGGGTAGATATCCATCTGTTCCACATGGACTTCTGCTGGGCCGGGGTGAGGTAGAGATGGCAAGCAAGCAGCCTCGCTCAGATCCCTATCACCTCTCTCTTTAAAAATCAACTGCTGCCAGACACTAGAGAACATAAGAAGCTCCCTGTAAAGCATTCATGAATGATGAGAAGCCAGCCTAAAATACATCTCTAAGATGCCCCTTAGATTTATTCACCAGACAAGTAAAAGATGGCTAAATGGAAGGAGGCCTTCTCACACATACAGAGGAAATATTTTCATTTTAAAATTTAAAAAATTTAAAAACCTGACCCTGGCTTGACGTATTGATGCGTTTCCTCCTCAAGGTCTCACAATTTTTTATTCATTCTTCCAATTGAACCAGTTTAGCTATGGGTGGTGGGCTGTCTCTGAAGAAATACTAATCAAAAGAAGAGAACATTTCCAGAAATGCATAACTGTTGCTGTTTCCATGTCACTACTTCTCAGGATCTCTGGGCAGGATGGGTTAAGAAGGGGTGTGTTTTCCCCCAAGCAAATGCAGAAACAAGAAAATCCTAACTGCCGGACCACTCCATGCAGTCGATATTCTGCCCTGAAGATGTTCTTCCCTTATTCACCACGAGGTGTCATGAGAACCCTGTTTTAAAAGAAACAAAGCTTCCAAATTGCGGACCTAAAGCAAACAATTCCCCCTAGTGTTCAGATTTTTCAGTAAAAGATATTTTTAACAAGAATACAAACTGCCAACTGTTCAGAACTTATCTCTTGAATAGCTACATAATGGTTATAATTCTTCAGACTACCTGTCAGTGAGATGGTTCCTACAGGATCACAACAGATTTTCATAGAAATACCCAATGGTAAACGCACATCGTGCAGGAAATACCATTGCATTTACATGATTTATTTAATAAAAATAATCTCTGCGATTATTTGCATTTATTTCTGAAGGAGGATGTTTTTCCTTCCTCAGAATAAGTTCAGGAAATGGGTGAAGTGTTCAGGAAGTTAGCTAAATGCTGATGTAAATCCAAAAGGAAGGTCTGCTGTTCAAAAAAAAAAAGAACCAAAAAAAGCTAGGAAGTGGTACTCTCTTTCACTTATGGAAAATGTTATACAGAGTTTCTCATTTAAAAGGAAGAGGACTAGGAAAAATGTGTGTGCCCATGATATCTTTTCCCGTGGATCTGGTTAGGCTGTGAAGACATTTGGTGGTAACAGCCGGCAAAGAAAACCTGTGTCAAGAAATAAAATCTAGATGGAAGACGTGACTGCGATTAAGCTTGTACTAAATTAAGCCCTTACTATGGAATTGGTATCAGCTATTCCAGGAAGTGTGTTTTGATAGGAAACTCTGAGTCCAAATGAGGTGGTGGGACTCCTTGGCACTACCTAAACAACTAAACGCTACCCTACCCTCACAAGTTCCCTGTCCCTTGCAGCCGCCAGCAAGTGGTGTCACGCCGATCTGCATACTTCCAGGGAAGGAGTCTCATTCAAGGAAAGGCCGGCTCTCCAGGGCTGCTTGGTCAGTTGCAGATTGCTGAGGCCCTTTGGTGTGCGGTCGCGGTCGTTATTTCTCCGTAGTATGCAGTGCAGGGAGTGTGCTGTATCAGGTGCGCAGAGCAAACAGAAGGCTTCTGGCCTTGAAACACCCACAGCACAGAAAGCAAAGATTCGGCTCATTGAACAGGGCCATGGAAGATGCAGCTTGTGGTGGTTTCTCTGAAAATCGCCCCTTCCTTTCCATCTCTCTGCTACCACCTTCATTCAGGCCTCCATGGTTTCTCATCCAACCTAGCTTGTCTGCCTCCGGCCCTGCAGTCCTGCAGCCCTTAGCTTTGTGAAACACCAACACGGACGTGAGCCCTCCTTGCCCTGCATCTGGGCCCGGCCCAGGAGAACACACAAGCTCCCAGGCCCTTCATAACTTGGCTTCAGGCCACCTTCTCTCTGGCTGCAAGAATCTCTTCCTCCAGTTGACCGGCTGCCTGCACCCCCAGTGGGTGACTCTCAGCAAGGTTAATTCACACATTTATTCCTTTCCCTCTGGGTAAACGAAGAAATGGGGATTGACCTCACACTTTTTAAAACTTCTATAGGATAGGGGCGCCTGGGTGGCTCAGTCGGTTGAGCGTCCGACTTTGGCTCAGGTCATGATCTCTTGGTTTGTGAGTTTGAGCCCCACTTGGGGCTCACTGACGATGCTGTCAGCACAGAGCTGGCTTTGGATCCTCTGTCCCCCTCTGTCCCCCTCCCCCTCTAGCTCGCACTTGCTCTTTCTCTCAAAAATAAATAAAATTAAAAGAAAACTTCCATAGAATAGTCTCTTTGGATTTATATAATTATGATGTGAGAGCAGCAAGAGAACAGGGCTCAGAGGACACAAGGCAGACCCACCTATACAACCATGGATTCAGAGCGAATATTTCAAATCCACACGTCCTCTAGAAAAGATGTTCAGGTGGACGTGGTTAGCTGTTCTGATGATTCAGTGCCTTCAGCAGCATATATGAGTAAGTTTTATTTTTTACTTTTTATATACTGAAATCAGTGTGTGGTTTTGATGAGCAGACTAAAACTTAAATGAATGCTGGTCTGTGGGATCCACCCCTCTCTTCTTCTTCTTCCCCCTGCTTCCCCTACACATTTACCTATTGAGGCACAAGTGTCATTTCCCAGATCCGATGATGAGATGACAACGGTCTGAAAAACGTTTTCCATTGTTCCTGAGATTCAGAAGCTGTTCTTCCCGCGTGAAACCAACAAGGCCCTGGGACTTCTGCTAGGAAAAAATTACATAGTAAATGTGATAGGAATGGTAGCACTGATCCTTTAGGGCCTTGGGATAGAGGGGAAACAGGGTGCTGCCATGAACTTCTGGAGGGAGACGCCAGATCTTATTTATCTCAGTGTCCCCTACAGTGCCCTCCCAGAACAGAGGCTGCGGTATGATGGACCCTCATTCAGCTATTCAACAAATATTTACTAAGCAGTAGAGGATTTGTTTTTCCAGGTTTGGAGTTTTAACCTTGTTAATAACAGCTGAATTCTTTCTCTGTTTTGTCATCTGCACTTTTGGACTCTGAGTTGGACCTTGTCTTTCGTGGCTTTTTACAACCACTCCCTCTCTCCCTACCCCAGTCCGGCCTGGTATTCTACAAACAGTAGGCTCTTAGCAAATGTTGTTGGAGAGGAGGAGGAGGTGGAGCTAAAAAGAAGGGAAGAAAGACAACTTAACAATAAGCAACACAGTGGGTAGATGATCATTCTCAAACCCTTCTTTGAGACTAGAGAATTTTCTTTGAGGCTATTGCCTGAGCATCTTTCCAGAAAGTCCTACCTGTGTGATGGTTCTTGTTGTTACCTTTGGTTTCTTTTCTATGCTGGTTACGTTTGTCACCAAAGCCCCCTCTTTTCCCCCACCTAACAAGGTAAGCCCTGCCTCCCTCCCTTCTTCTTTCCGTAGACATTCCTGAAACTTGTGCCCTCTGTCAGGTACAGTGCCAGGCCCTGAGAGCAGACAGGCAGGCACCTTTGGGCACCCAGAGTCATCCTCAGGGATATCAGTCTAGTGGGGAGATGGACACATGAATAGACCATTACAAACAGTGCCGTCCAGGCTCCCAGAGTTGGAAGGTCAGAGGCTTAAACTCACCTACGGTAAGAAGTACAAGCAGGAGAGTCAAGGAAGTCTTCCCAGAAGAGATGACCTAAGACTTGAGTTTTGAATGAGGAACAGACACAACCTCATTGAAGAAAGACTGAAGGGGCATTCTAGACAAAGGGAAACACCTATGAAAAGGTGAAGGAGTGAGAGGCAAAGGGTGGATGAGGACAAATTGTTCTATGTGATTTATCAATTCCATCTCCTGGCTTTATACTGATGCAACCCTCAGGCATTTTAGAAAACTTCGATAGCCAATCGTTTCATCTCTTAAAGAAAAAGGCACTGATAATGTGGGCTCACAGGAAGATTAAGCACATCTTTGGGTGAAAACAGGATTGGGGTGCTTGTAGGAAACCACATGAGAGGCTAATAAAAATCAGGTGACTGATGTGCAATAAGTTTTCATTTTTTTTTTATTTTTTTATGTTTTTTATTTATTTTTGAGAGAGAGAGACAGTGCAAGCAGGGGAGGGTCAGAGAGAGAGAGAGGGAAATACAGAATCTGAAGCAGGCTCCAGGCTCTGAGCTAGCTGTCAGCACAGAGCCCGACGCAGGGCTCCAACCCACGAACCTGAGCCGAAGCCAGACGCTTAACTGACTGAGCCACCCAGGCGCCCCAATAAGTTTTCATTTTTATTCTCTTCAGGGAGTGAAATGTCGGAACTGTTTGCATGAGGGCAGGTGAATGCATGGCTTCTCTTAGCCTGAGAATGAGCTGAGAAAGAGGACAGGGTGATTCTGGGAATTTCAGGTGGGGCCAAGGACCATTTTGAAAGCCTTTTGGAATACACCTTTGCACTTCCAACATTTTCACAACATTTAGCGAGATGCTCCCATTACTCCAAGCCTGCTGCACTGTGAAGGAAAATTGAGGAGAGGATTATGCCCTTCTCCAAGTGTGGTTTGTTTCTGTTCATAGAACCTCTGAAGACAGGAAGCCAAGGCTGACCTCTTTAGTCAAGAGTGAGCTCAACTTTAAAATTATGATTGCATGTGAAAGCTAAAATGGGAAAGAAAAAAATCAGTTCTCAGGACAGAAATGCTAAAAACCCTTGGGCCACATTCCAGTCAAGGTCCTGGCCCTGCACACAGAGCTCCCATTGGGGATGGGTGGGCGGAAGACCAGCCAAGACCAGTTCAAGTCAGTTGAGTGTCAGGAATCATGGGATTTAATCTAGAGGTGTCCAGTTTACAGATAAAGAAATTTAGCAGAGTGATTATGCTACATAATCCTTAAACAACAGAAGCTCATGGCCAGGTCTCATTATTGAATTGCCTGCCAAAGCATTTATCCATTCCCGACAAACTATTTGAAGTCAAGTTGAAGAAATCGGAGGAATGGAGTATATTTTAGCTTCCTAGGGCTGCGGTAACAAATGATCACAAACTGGGTAGCTTAAGACCCAGATATTTATTCTCACACAGTTCTGGAGACTAGAAGTCCGAAATCAAGGTGTTGCCAAGGTTGGCTCCTATTGGAGGCTCTGAGGAAGAATCTTTCTTGCTTCCCTCCTAGCTTTAGATGGCAGCTGGCAATCTTTGGTGTTTCTGGCCTGGCCCGAGGCTGTATCACCCTAATCTCTGCCTCTGTGTTCACAAGCTGTTCTCTCCTCTTGGTATCTGTGTCCAAATTTCCCCCTTATTATGAGGACACCAGTCTTTGAATTAGGGCCCACCCTATGAACTCATTTTAAGTTGATTACATCTGCAAAGATCCTATTTCCAAGTAAGTTCATATTCACAGGTACAAGGAGGTAGGACTTCAGCATGTCTTTTTGGCAAACACAACTTGACCCAACACTTGTATAGAACAACAACAAAAACCCCCTGGGCTGGGCGTGAGAAGACTGGGCTGTCCAACCTACTACCTTTCCGTTGGGTTTCCTTGGGCAAGTCCCTTGCCCTAAGTTTCTGTTCTCCCTTCAACAAGATAATGCCTGCCTTGCTTACTTTAGACATGTCATGAGAATAAGATGAAATCATGTAAATAAAAGTATTTTCTATATAGAAAGTGTTTCTACAAGTGCAATTATGAATTAATTCCAGATTGTGTTGACTTTTCCTTAACTTCATAACTACTTAATGAGTAGGTAATGAAATGAGAAACACAGCCTGTCTTACAGGGAAGAGAATTTAAATTACATACCTCCCTTCATTTATGGTTTGAGATAAAAGTACAATTGCAATCTGCAGTGAAGGAGAATTGTATTACAGATCCTTCTAACCTGGGCTTTGTACTTACACCAAAACAGGGTGGTATTCAGGTGAAATTAGGGTGTGGGATGTAATTTAAATGCAAACCAAGGGGGCCTATATTCTCTGGGACATCAGCAAACATCTCCAGTGGCCGTGGTTCCCCTCCCTCTCTGTCGGTGTCGTCCTTAGTATTTGCTCCCATGACAGTGTCCTGATAATGGCTTTGAATCTGCTTTGTCTGATGACTTTTCTGGATCTGGAGACATAGACCACCCAATTTATAAAGTTAACTGAAAGGAGTCATTCTCATGGTTGACTGATATGACATACTCCCATATCTATTACACAAAAACAACCACTGTGTGGCCAAGAAAACAAATATTTTTAATGAAAAAAAAAAAAGTCTCCTAACCCCTTTTAAAGAATCCTAAAGCTCTAATGGTGATAGAAAAAAACTTTTTGAGGCCACCAGATTAAGTCAGAGGTGCTTGGAAAGTGTATTAAAAATGGTCACATATATTGGAAAAGCCAAAAAAGAAGTGTCACGGGATGACAGCTTGGGAACTACAGTTACTTCCAGAGCAGCATGTGACCATCTGAGTGGTACTGATGACCACAGTAGTGATAAATTCTGTTGACCTTGGACCTTGGGGGTTTGCTGACCCAGGAGAAATCCCAGAGGCGAAAAATAGCACCAGCAAAAAAGAAACAAAGAGGCTCTCAGAAAGAGACTCTCAATCTGTCCTGCAAACCAAATTCTCTATTTCTCACTGCTGGGAATGTGTGCTTCCTGGGGGCTATCATACACCCCGCAGAAATATGCCAAATCACAGACCAGTTAATAAACAAAACTTTATTTTCCTTTAATACAAAAATTAAATAGCAAAGTTTATTTTTTTTGTACAGTGATAAATTAGAAATTTACAGTACAGACATCAATGCAGACATACATTTGTACATCCTTAAAAGCAGGGTCCATTTTCTTTGACGTTCAGCAATGTGTTAGGGCATGTGTAGCAGGGGTTTGCCTGGTACCTCTCTGTCAAACATCTGAGAGCCCCCCAGGGTGGCCTCAAAGTAGAAGGAGCTGCAGGGTGGCACGGGGATCCAAGCACAGCTCACAGAGCATCAGCCTGACTGCTGCACAAATGCTGAGTCCCATTTCACCTGGTCACACAGCACACCTGGCATTTACTCTACCTTTCCTACAAAGAGCTCAAGGGGCCTTTCATCCCAAGACCTTCGGAAGTCTCACAACATCCCTGTGAGGTAGGAAAAAATTCAGAACCACCTAGATGCCCCACTGGGCAGCCTCTTCCTCCCAAAACTCACAACCAAGTTGGGACCTGAGCCCCTGAGCAGCATGTGGAGAGGTGCACATCCTGGGGGAGAAGATGGACCAGGCTTCAGGGGGGTGAGGGGACAGGTGCTCCTGCCCCTCTTTTCAGAAGCCTTCTGAGATGACAGTGGTCATATACTGGATGTTGCAGGAGATCAGGGAGCCACAAAAACCTGGAGGACATGGCTCATAGAGGATCCCAAACAGGCTCTCTATAAACTGCCTGGGCAAATACTGGGAATTTGCTGGTGCAAAGAAGAAGGGAAATAAGGGAAAACAGGAACAGGTTGCTACAGGGCAAGTGGCCTCACCAAGGGGAAGAGGCCTGTTGGGGAGGGTCAGGGTTCACTTCCCTCTTGGTGATAGCCAGCATGCTGTTACTGTACATGTGCATGGCAAGAGGCAGTGGCAGAGAGCTCTGACCAGGCTACAGTAAAACAAAATCCATTATTTAAGGCTCTGGTATCTGATCCTTGGTAGGAGCAAAATACTCTTCTAGGAGTTTCCAAGATCTATGACCTAGGCCCAGAGGAAAAATGATAACCTGAGTCCTTTGCCAAACATTATACAAACCCAGATGAGGACTCTGAACCCAAATACAATAAAAGAACACAAGGAACCGTTAGAGTCTAGTGAACTGACATAATTGGCTGGAAAAGCAACTCCCTCAAATCTCTCCCATCACAGAATGAAATTCAGGATGTAGCTTGATCCTGGGGGCTCCTTTCCAAAGTCTGTGCTCCGTGGCTCTCCTCCCTAACTGCTGCTGTGGCCACCTCAATAGGAGCCAAAGACTGCACTAGCCTGGTGACACCCCTTTAAATTAAGTCTGCCCTCCAGGGCTGAGGCTGTTGAGCTCCGTTTCATTGGGTCCCAGCTTGGTTCCTAACACAGTAAGCCCTGAATTCAGTGACCAGGAGGCTGAGTGGGGATGAGAGAGGACAGAGCTGGTAAAGTCACAATGCAGAACCTAAACACAGAAGTTCCCCTGATTCTGGGCTTGGGGGTGCAGGCAAGGGAGTGACTGGGGAGAGGAAAGTCAGAGATCTTCTCAGGAAAATAAAAAGTATTACCCCTTCTCTGGTTTCAGGACCCGAGCAAGTTGCCAGCTCAGAAGCAGTCTCAGACATCAGGAAATGGGTCTCCGTGGAGGAAAAAGGATATGAATCAACCAAGTAGCTCAACCAGATGGTTCAGGCCAGTTCCACCCTACCCCGTGTTCCTCTGCCCTGAGGTGTGGCCTTTATGGAGGAAGATAAAGAGGGGTTTGCCAGAGTGGAGGGTGGACAGTAGTGCCCTTGGGCCCTGTTGAATAAAATCTCCAGAGGTGTGACTGCAGCTTCCTGCAGGAAGAGGAAGTTGACTTCTGGTGAGGTAGGAAGCTACAATCACACCTACTTATTCTAGATTTCAAAGAAAAACAGCCCCAACCTTTTCCCTAGCAAGATGTCCTCAAATTCACCTGTACACATCACATGGAACACCCCAAGCCATGACGTGCCTGTCCCCACAGTCACTTTAGGTGTGGGAGCTCATGTTCACTTTAAGCCAAAGTTCATAGCCTTCTGAGGGGATTCCCACAGAGATTGTCGTGAAATAGAGCTGATGATTTCTGTCAAAAACCCTGTCACTGACTTGCAGGGAATTTTGGAGAGGGATGAGAGACACATTAAAGGTAGAAATATCCAGGAAGAGGTTTATGGGATGGAGACAGTGAAACAGATGACAATTCAGAGGCCCGTGCTCCTTCCCCAAAACGAACTGCCAAAGTCAGCAGACCCAGAACCGTCAGTCCATGTCATTTGGAAGGACAGAGCTTATACTCCATGACATCCCCTTCGGTGCCTAACACAGGGCTCTACACATGATTGGCACTCAGTAAGTGTGCTAGTAATTTACTTTTTTTTTTTTTTTAAACAAATACCAACTTAAAAGGTGATGGAGTCGCGTCAAGGTAACAAGGTAACTGACTCCTCAGCCACAAAGCTCCTTTCCTGAAACCATAAACACTCTCCATTGTCTGGAACGTGAAAGGAAAGGCCCACAGCCCTGTGACATTGCCAGGGCTACTAATCCCATCTGCACTGACAGCCACTTCGGTTCAAATAGACTTTCCCCTGAGAAGGCAAGAGATTTGTAGAAGAGGCCGGTTCAAACCCAGAAAGTTGCCAGGCCACTGGCTCCAGAACTCAGGTGTATAGTTTCCCCCAAGTATTCTTATTATTATTTCATTATTCACAAATGTTGAGCACCTACTCTGTGTCTGGCCCTCTGCTAGGTGCTGCCTTGGGCACACAATCGCTGAAACATTCCAAACAAAATTGCATTACAAACCCCTACAACCTAACAGTCAGGCCAGTGCCCTGCTACACCCTCCTTCTTCCCTTTCCTGGGCCAGCGTCTCAGCACAACTCCCAAGACACTGGAGTAGAGCGTGAGTAAGGGCAGGCTCCGCCCGGGGACGCAGGCTCCAGGACCCTGGCCAGCTATGGGAACTGTCTGCAAGCAGCACACGGAGTTCACATTTTATATTTCCTAGGCGACTTAGTCTCAGATGGAGTTCAACTGGTCCTTCTGGGGATCATTTCTCATGCTCCTAGAACCCTGACCCAGAGTCCAGCCAAGGTACTCAGGCTCGGTACACACGCCAGGGGCCACCCCTGCCCATTTAGCATCTGTCCTCAAAGCCCCAAGACTTTCCCATCCAAAATACACAACAGACCTTATATGCATCTTCACCTCAGACTCCGTTCAAGAGCCCTCAAAATCAGAGGAAAGAAGATAGGAAAATGTCAAACCATGGACATAAAGCCATGAAAACAAAAAAGGACATGCTTACTTCCAGAATTTGACCACCTATTTGGGATTTTGAGTCCCTGGAAATGTTTTCCCACAAAAAATGTGATAAAAGAAGTTTCCTACCAGTTTTTAGAGGGAGGGGGGTGGGGCACGAATAAATAAATGAGTCATTGCAAAGTAGTTGCTGAAGCACAGATAGGTATGAGCTACAAGGAGAGCAACCTAGGATATTGTCAACAACTTGTCCCAGAGATCTGGTGATTAGAAGGCCTGAGGCAGGTTAAGAGAAAGTCCAGTTACAATTTTAAAAGAATTGCAACTTTTGAGAGGCTGCTAGGGGGTACCCCATTGTGAAGAACATAAAGCATAAATTTTAAAAGCTCTGGATACCTCTGCAAAAGGCAATTAAGACCTGTGCGGCTACGAGTTTGCAGTTCATTTCATATGGTCTACACTTTATTCCCTACTAACCAATCAAGCTCCTGGCTGGCATTCTGGAGATTCATTAAGCACCATATAAATACTCCAGGCCACACTGACTCCAATGAAAGCTTATAAGGAGCCTTTGCCAATTACTAGGAAACAATTATGCACCAACTAGTTGGATTAGCTGTCCTAAATTCTCTCTACGAAACAGAAAAAGTCTTCATTGTGGTAGTAGACTAGACTCTGATAACATTCTTATGCTAAAGGAAAGAAAGGCACTATCATTCTGAGAATGCAAGCTGACCATAGTTTTAAAGTCAGTTGAGTATACTATTATGTCATGGTCCAAGAATGTGCTTTTAATTGTAATTGACACACACAAATTACACAGCTAATCTGTGTGAATGCAAAGTTGCCAAGAAATTTAACATTGTAGCTCTTCCAGACTGGCGTCTGCATAGATGTAATCACACAAAGTAAAATATATTAAGTCCCCATTGCTCAATGCAATAGGTCTCTGGGGTCGGTAAGGTAAGTCGACTTGGTAAATCTCATTTTCCTCTGAATTAAATGATTGTCAGAAAGTGAATCACCCTTACTTTTCCCCTCATTAGGCATGCTGCAGTGCAAAAATTCCTATAAAAATCCCTATTTTGAGTCATTAATGTAAAATGAAGAAAACAGCAGCAGCCTAGAACAGGGATGTTGAAATTTAAGAGGAAGAGAGAGAAGAAAAGTCCACTGGATACCTTACGTGTGTTTGTACAGTACTCTTGTTTTTTCAAACAATTCTGGTTTATGACAAAGGCACTGAAAGATTCTGACACCACCTCTTGGGAGAGCAATCCACAAAGTTCTAAACAGCAGACAGCGCACCACAGAAAATGTTTATGTTAGATCAGCCAAACTATAAAACTCTTGTAACACTTCTCTGAACCCAGTGTTTCCAGTGTTTATAGATTGCTTTGCTATCTGAAAGACCCAGTTAGTATTTAAGATTTTAAGGGTTAAAAAAGTTCATCTTTCTCCCTGCAACTTATCTACTCACAGCTCAAATCCCACTCTGCAGGGAAAAGCAGCATCGCCCTGGACCCTCCTGGAATCTAGGCAGGACCTCCATGCTCCAAGCTGCGACCTGCTAAAGTGATCAATGTTTTGATTTTTCACAGCTTTGAAAGCCTCTAACTGGCTTTTCCATTTTGGATCATTCCAAAGTCTGCAGCAAAATCATTACTTTTATGATTGCTGGGGAGTGGGGGTGGGGGGCAGGTGGTGGTGGCTTAAGGGGTCACTTAAGTGTTGCCAGTTGGTTCAAACTGAGATTCACTGCGTGAAACTTTTCATCGCATTTTGCACCAAAATGCTAGCATTCCCACCTTCAACATTTGGAAAGCGTGGAGGCCGGGTAGCCTTATACCACAGTTTCATTGCCTTTCCCAGGCTTCACCCAACCATTCCCTCGCTTCTCTCTCTTCACCTTCCCAGAATTCACCAATCTGTTAGAACACTTCTGCCACGTGTGAAGAGTTTTGGCAGACCAAATCCACATGCCTGAAGTGATTCCCACCAGCAAAGACATAAAAATTTTCAACATTTCGACTGCCGTATTGGATTCATCCGCAGAATACCGGAAGAGCGCCCAGTTGGAGATTTCATAGAAATAACAGGCAATCACACAGGTTGCAGGAACCGTGTACAGGACCGAGAAGACCCCGATTTTGACCATCAGCCTTTCCAGCTTGTCTGTTTTTGTCCCATCCTTTTGAAGATTGGACCGAATTTTGAACAAGGCCACTAAGCCTGCAGCAATGAACAAAGTTCCGATCACCAAGTAAGTGAAGAGGGGGGCCACCACAAAGCCTGTGAGGGCATCGAGGTTTTGGTTTCCCACATAGCACAGGCCGGTGAGTTCATCAGCATCCACCAGTCTCATGATCAAGATGACAATGGTTTTCACTGCAGGGATGGCCCAGGCGGCAATGTGGAAATAAGAGCTGTGCATTTCAATGGCTTCATGACCCCACTTGAGTCCTGCCGCCAAAAACCAAGTAAGTGTCAGAATAACCCACCAGATGGAACTGGCCATACCGAAAAAGTACATCAGCAAGAAAATGATTGCACATCCTGTGTTCTTAAGTCCTTCTTGGATGAGAACAGGTTCTGCTGCCTCTTCAAAATCGCAGGATATCCTTTCCCGGCCTACAGTCAGCCTGACAATATAAGCAATGCTATAAATATTATAGCACATACTGAGAAATATGATGGGGCGTTCAGGGTAGGAAAACCTGGAAGAATCGATCAGGAAGGTCAGAACGGTGAAGGCAGTGGAGATGAAGCACAGGCTGGCCCACACGGCCATCCAGATGTCCGTGAACTCCTTGGCCGAGCGACTATATAAGCCAGCATCATAGCCACACTTGAGAACACAGTTCAGGCTCCTTTTCACCCAGATGTACTGATCCGAGTTGGTTCCTACGGAGTGGCACTCTTCCCCAGGCTGCATGGGGGTTTTGTGAGGTAATGGTACCTCTTCATCACCTGGCCCTTCCATGCACATGTGGTTGTGGTCATTCTGGGGTGGGAATTTGCTGCAGTTCAGGCTCTCTGGCCAGGCAAAGCCAAATTCCTTCAGGACAGGTTCACAGCGCCTCTTGACTGAAAGACACATGCCGCCACATGGGCCGATGGGGATGTTGATCTTCTCTGTGCACATTGGCACATACACCGAACAAAGGAAGAACTGAAAAAGTAATGAAATGAACAAAGAAAACAATGACTTGGAAGTCAGACCAATTGTTTGCACAAAGCGGAGTTGAATGCTTCCAGGCAAAGTATCTATCTACTTTAAGCCAGCCATAGGGACTCTGTTTACTCTGACCTCAAACTAGGGTGCCTAAAAATCCATGGCTTGTACACGTTTCTTCTTTTGGTTCTAGCAATCCCTGTCACAAATCCAGGAGAACAGAAAGAAATACATATATTAAAAGGACCTCAAGAGTTACATAATCCCTTTTTGCAAAATGCTTAAAAAAAACTTAAAAATTGACTTTGAGACTCCCTATTAGAAAGAGTTGAACAGACTATTCAAATGACTGAGTCATTTCGGTGATGGAGTGATTTATTTTCATCCTCGTTTCTTTATCACCATAAAAATAAATGTAAAAACTGTGTAGATCCAGCTTTTCTCCTATTATTATTCTCTTTTCTCTAGCCCCTAAAATTAATTTTTAATCAGCTCCCATACTGCAAGAGAAAATGTCCCAATTGAGACACTGTTAGACCCAAGGATGGGATGCAAGTTGAGGTCTCTGGTCACCAGGGGTTTGTTTGGCCAGGTTTCCTCAATGCATAATAATGAAGCACAATAGGAAAATATAAATGTTAAGTCCCTTAAACTGCAACACCAGCAGGGGAGAGCCCAGTTGCTGTCCTCAATTCCTCCAGCATTGATAAACAGTCTGCTTGGCTCCTTACAGATGTTGTCTATGAAGTCTAGAGTTACAAGTAACTATTTTCCAGCATGTAAAGGGATCCAGTCCTGTCCTTCAAAACAGCTTGGCTGCTTCCCCAGGATACATGTAATTAAAAATATATATCCCTGCAAAAGCTGTTTCTCCAACGAAATTGCCACTGATGTCAGGATATGTGCTTTTTCCAAACTGAGAGCTAGAGGATCATTTCTTAAGCTTTTATAACCTAGTTCTAATGTTCTGAAAGCTCCAAAGGGACATTTCAGCAGCAACAGGTCTAATCCCAACCGTTTTTCTGAAACCACAATCCAACTTTTAAAGTGACCTATGTAAAAACATGCATCTAGTAAGTAAGCTGTCTGCCTATTTCTTATCTCTCAGAAGTTACAACCAGCACTACGGATTTCTGAAGTGTTTAGCCTGAAAAACTACCCTCTCTTTTTCCCCCACATTCTCTCTTTTCTAAATTTATTAAAATCATTCATAGCCTCACCAACCAAAGCACAACCAGTGCTAACACCTTTTTCCCCAGTGCTAACACTTTTAAAAATTCTCTTTCAGTTCCTTAAAAAAATGAATTGGTTGTTGCTTTTGTTCAGATTATAATCACCCTGTATCAAATTATTTCTTCATTTATTGTGAGATGAACATTTTCTCTATCATTACATAAGCTTTAAAAATTTTAATGACTGAAAAAAAAATCCTCCAGTATATAAATTATCTTCCTGGTGTTTGACCACTCCGTCACCTTTTTTCCCAAGCGGGGAGTGTTTTCTTCCATCTAAGTCCTAAACCTGCCCTCAACCCTAAAGATCAGAACGTCTCAAGCCACCCAAATCCAGCATGACCTCTAAAGTGATGCGGGATGACGCGAGGAGGGGCCACGCCGCAGAAAACGGGGCAATGGTGTTTCATTTAATATCCCACCAAAAAATATAGGGGAGAAAGGAGGTCTGTAGGGGAGGATAAGTTCCTGCCTCCTTATCTCTCCTTCCAAGTCTTAGTTTCAGCTGGCTGCCCTGCTGGGGACTCGCCCACCGAGCAGCGGCGGCCAGAATCCTTGGCAAAGATAACCCTAAGCTCCACTGGGGTTAGGGGCTTGGCCAGACACGGGTGAACAGGGGAGAAAAACGGAAGGGCGGGGTGTAAGAGTGGGTTCTTTCGCAGGCCAGATGACTTACACAACGTTTTGGCTTCCAGTCCCTGAGAAGGGACAGAAAAGTGGGGGTGGGGATGGAAATCACTTTTCCAGGATAGTTCTATCCTTCAACCTAGGAAGGGGGCAGGGGGCTTGACTTGGCAAGGGCTCCACGGAGTTAGTTTGAGGCGTCCCTGCCCAAGGGGGTCCCTGTCCCGCCAGGGGTGGGGGTGGGGGCGCCCACCTGCAGCTGGCTGGAGCAGCCGTACTGGATGAGCGGCGTGAAAGTTGTCAACTGCAGCTCGGCGTCTGTCTGCAGCTCGTGCCCCACCAGGTTGGGCATCTTGGTCACGTTGTAGCCCAGGTTCTGGCACATGGAGATGCGGATGGGGTCGCAGCGCCGCTCCTCCTCGTCCCCGAAGCCTCGCGCTGGCCCCGGGAGCAGCAGCAGCAACAGCAGCAGCAGCAGCAGCAGCCGCAGACTGAGATCGACGCCCCCGGGCGCCCCCAGGACGCTCGGCACTGAGCCCCGCCAGGCCATGGCCAGAGCCGGGGGCGGCGGCGGCGGCGGCGGCGGGGGCTGGTCCAGCAGACACCCCCAGTTTGCACGGGGGCGTCGGCTGCCCGCGCTGCTCCCAGCTCCGGGAAAGGGAGACTGATAAGGCGACAAGGGCGACGAAGGAGCAGCGGCCGGGTCTCTGGCAACTGCGCGCGACTGTGTGGGATATTAGACGCCAGTGGCCGGGGCCGAAGGACAGACTGCGAGGGTCATGGCTGCAGGCTGCGAGCCCCCAACCCGGCGCCGGCCGCGTCCTCTCTGCGTCTCAGCGAATCCCGCCAGCACCCAGCGCCGCGCAGCTCCCACCGCCAGAGCCCTCCCAGGCGCTGGAGGTTCGCTGGGCGGTGGCGGGGCGGGACGGACAGCTCGCCTCTCCAATGGCCGGGCGCCGAGGGCAGCGAGGGGCGGGGCCGCTCCGCCGCTGGCAGGGTCAGGCCCCCGCCCGCCCCCTCCCCCTCCCCTTTCCTCCCTCCCTCTTTCCCTCCCTCCCGGAGCGCCCCGCCCGGCTTCCCGGCTCACTTTTCCTCCCACCCGGGTCGCGGCGCTCGGGGGCCAGGCGGGGATGGAGCCGAGTTGCTCCCGCCCGGCCAGCCAGCCCCCTCCTCTCCCAGGTGAGAAATGCTCTCAGATTAGTCGGCTCCCTCTCCTTTCCCTCTTCCGTCTGTCACCTCAGCCAGTGGCAAACTACCTATCAGGCAGAGAAACGTACACAAAGAACACGGGATTCAGGTTTACCAAGATTGTGGCTTTAAATCCTGGCTGTGTGACCTTGAGCAAACTGCCCAACCTCTCGGCGTCAGTTTCCTCATCCGTGAAGAGACTTGGGAGGATTAGAGATAACGCGTAAAACGCTTAGCCCCGTGCCTGGTACCATGCGAACTCGCAGCTATTTTCCTTGCTAACTTGCTTGCTTTGGAGCCCAGCCCCGTCTCCCCGCCCCCAGACTCGGCCCGACCTGCGCCCGGGAGCTGCCTGTCTCCAGCCGCGAGTGGGGGAGGCGCCCCGGAGCAGCAGACCAGCCGACGGTCTCGCGCTCCGATTTCCTCACCGTATGAAATGAAATTCCACAGGGGGATTCGAAAGGAAATGAGACCGGGACGCTCCGTGCTTCTCGGCCCGCCGCCCTTCCTGTCTCGGGGACACGGTTTCTAAATAAGGTTGGGAGGGTGAGAGGGCGGGAGGGGAGAGGCTTGACCTGTGCACTGGAGGCAAAGAAGGCGCACAACCACCGGGGGTCCCCTCCCCCAGCCTCCCGAGCATCCCTCCTCTGCAGCCTGCATCTCTAACTTACTCTGCTTCTACGAAGGGTCCTGGAGGTCTGGGGATCATGCGACCCCTGTTTTGATACAGATTTTCCCCTCTCTTATTCCCAGTCCTCCTCCACCCCACTCCCCATCCCTCGGATGGAGGTTTGTGCTAGTCCACCCTTTCCCTTTCCAGTCGGACCAGTGAAACCCTCAGCAGGTGGATTTCTAACCATTTACTTGTTGCTTGACTGCGGCGAATCTGCTGTGCCTCTCTGAGCTTCAAATTGGCCATGTGTAAAATAAGGAAATTCATGTTTATCCCACACAGTTCTAAGAGTTAAATGAGATAATGCCCCTAAATCATTTAGCACAGTGTCTGGCACATACAAAGTAAGTGCAAAATAGCCTGGTTTTTGTTGTTGTAAAGTGAGTCCTGCTTACCAGCCAGGTCCCAAAGACATCTCCTGCAAGCCCAGGTGTGACTATCTGGATAAAGAACTTTCTTCTCTCTTTTTGACATCTTTTTGGCCAACACTTGCCAAGATTTTCCTGGGGCTTGGTGACTGGGATCAAGTTTTTATGCATGTGTGTATCCTCTATTTCAGCCAGGTGGCAGAAATACAAGTTGGAAGGGTATCTGCCCCTCTCCTGTGGTGCTCATATTGTACCTTACAGTTTTAGTCTTCTTATATTGGCAACTAGACTTGGCTGAGGGCAAGAATGGAATCAACTTTTTTTCAGTTTTTGGCTCTGTACTTAGCACTGTGTTGGGTACATAAAAGCTGCTTTGTCTCCAGCCATCATCACAACCTCCCAGGGAAAGAGACTCTATTAGCCCCTTAAAGAGTCGAAGAAACTCAGGCTGGAACAAAAGTGACAGTTAGAAAATGGAAGACCAACCAAACCAGGGCCCACAGAGGCCTTTCAAAGCTGGGATGCAGGGTTATTTCCCCAGAAATGTTCCCAGCTGGAAATCTATATACTTAGCAGTGGGTTTGAATCTTCCGTATAACTGTGCTGAGTAATGCAGGAGACCATTGGCCTCCAGAGATGAATGAATCAAATGACTAAATGATCCCCATCCCCTAGGAACTCCAGGAGCAAACAAAAAATGAACAGACAGATGTACCTCACTGTGGTAAGTACACACAGAGAGAATTGTGGATAGATTAGCTGAGGTTACAGGGCTGCTCAAACGGGGATGACCTGCAGGAGTCTGAGCTACTCAACGAAGCAGAGTTCCTGTGCAATTGGCACTTCTCCTGTGGCATTTGCAGCAAGGGGAGGCGGCTTGCTCTGTGCTAAAGGTATGTGTGCATGGTTTATTAAACGATGAAGTCCGTGAGGGCAAGGAGCAGCACAGGGCCTGGCACACAGAGGGAATACCGTTAGTGCTGGGGAAGCAATACTATTATCAAACCAATAGCATATAACTCTTATAGAAGCCTTGCTCTCTGCCTGCTGCCATGTTACATGTTTTACATGCATTATTGCATTTATTTGACACAACAGCGTGAGAAAGCTGATGTTTTGAGAAGTTATGCAATTTGTTCCAGATCACACAGCAAGTGGCAGAGGACTCAGATCCATGTCTGCCTGGCCTAAAAGTTTATGCGCAGGGTACTGCTCTCACAGAGGAAACTGCTTGATACATTGCCTAGTCCATAGATAGAGATGACTCTCTGGCGATCTGGACTTCTTACTCCTAGCCCTGGCATCCTTGCCTCAGATAGCTTGAGGCAACTGTCTCCTTTGAGAACGCTTGGAAGAAGCCCCTTCCCAGGCAGGAGCTTTTCCCATCAACAGCTTTTCTTTCGGCATGGCACTCATCGCAGGTATTTTCCAAAATAGAAAGCCAGGGGAATCACATTTCAGTCTGAAAGTGGAAAGAAAACAAAGACCATGACTTAGAGCTAAGTCTGAATGGCCTGGAGCCCCTCAGCCTCCCTCTCACAGAGTGGTTTACACAGTCGCCAGTCTGCTCCTGGTGACAGGCATGGCATGTTTGTCTTTGTTGCAGAAAACACTTCCCTGAGGGAGTTCCAGGTGGAGGACTCTCCACCCTGTGATAGGCAGAGCATTCAGGAGAGGAGTAGAAGATGGGGACATGCCAGTCGTACCTTCCATTAACCTAAAGGGCAGGGCTCCTGGTGGCTCTGGCCTGAGTGCTGGGAAGCTTCCTCTGTCCACTCTCTGAGTAGGGAAGATACAGCCACTTTAGAGCTGCGACAAATGTGACTTCAGCAGGCCACTGGGCAGTTGGAGGGCTCTCTATTTGCATCTAATGAGAGGCTGGGTTCTAATTAACTCCTGTGATGTGTTAATTTTTCAACCTGACGTTTTCTGCTCTAATAGATTCTTGTAATGGTTTCTAAATTAAAAGCTGCATTTAAAGACTAGGGTTTAGGTTAAAATTCACCACCTAGGGGGGTGGGGGGCTGTAAACATCCTTTCCTTCCTAAGGAAAACTCTCATTTGCAGGTCTTTGCTAACCCAATTAAGTGCTGAAGTAGTCACCCCAGAGCCTGCTTTTTATTTCCTGCGAAACAATCCAACTAATCCATATTCAGTAGCTTCCAAGAGAAGTCTTATTCCAACCACTCATGAAGAAACCAGCTTCTTTGAGTATGGACAGAACATTTAGAACTCACAAAGAGCAGTCTTGATAGAAAATGCAAGAAAATAGTTCATTATTATCCTGTTTGGATTTTGAGGGGAAAATTCACTGGGACAAAAACCTCATAAGGACTGGGACTTGCTTGTGGAGCAATAGAAGCATGGGGAGAAGCCAGGCCACATCCCATCAGTTTGTATATAGTCTGGGTGCTACATCTACTTCTGCACCCAAACCAGTTATGAAACAAAAACATATATACTATTAAAGCAGAAAGGAGCACTAATCTTGCTCAAAGTTGAGGAAGCACAGTCCCCAAGAGGTTAAATAATGGCTCCCAAGTGGCAGAGCCAAACCCCGTTCTTATCACTTGCACTGCTAGCCAGCAGAGAAGAATCAGGTCAGCAGAGAGCTCTTGCATGTGAAGGAATCAACTCTGTTGTTCCTCCTACCAATATAAGATGGGACATAGGACATTTTATTTGTTGGTGAGGATGGTTTAACATACAGATGGTTTACCACAAATGTGCACGAGGCAAAAAAAAAAAAAAAAAAAAAACGCAAACATACTTTGTACCTCTACAACCTCATTATATTTCAGTATTTGTCAGTCAAACCATTAGCAGATGTTTAGTGATAGGTTATTGTGGAGATGTCACCGAGCTGCATATGGGAGGTGTGGAGACATGTAAAAGGTGGTCCCTGCCCTTAGTAAAACTTGTTTGTAGTTAAGTGCTTTTTCTTGCACTCCCTTACTCATTATAAGTTTTGAACTCCCTTACTCATTACAAGTTTCGATACTGGTTTTGGTTTGGCTTGGTTTTGATCTCTTTCACAGTCCTCTGAGGTCAGAGGCTGTGTCTTCTTCACCACTGTGTTCCTGAATGGCAAAGGAGAACACTACGTGACCCATACAAGGCACTCAATAGATGCCTGTTGAATAAATAAATGAATGGTTCAGGCTATAAGTACTCTAATTCTTTAGAAAAAGAAAGCCTGCATTATGTTCTGGGTGTAGGAGACCATCAAAATGCAACCTAACTGGTTCCAGGATGATGGTCAAGTCTATTCTACAGGCCACTCCTACAAGACAGCTTTCAGCTTTCTTCAGAACTCAGATGTTATGCCAATCACCTTTTCTGTTTTACTATGCAGATTCTTAAATATTTTAAGGTAAAAAAATGCCTTGGCTAGAATTTTTGTTTGATTCAGAAGCTTGTTTCTAAACTTCATGAAATCAGCCCAAGATATTTTATTATCAACGTTCATTGCCTAGTTGACCACTGATCTCATTATTGTCAACTGAAGTCATTAGGAATCATATATATACAGGAGATCCAGACAGAGTTATAAGTCAGGAGGTCACCTGTGAGTAGTCAGTTTGTAGAAAAATTGAAATGTGAGTCTAGCCATGAGGGGTGTATGCGTTTCTAAGAGACCCAGGGAAGCATGGAAAGAAAGCACCTGTAATAATATTCTCATAGGCAGCCCTCTCTTCAGTCGATACAGGTGAGAGATGAACAGTAATAAAAATGATGTTAAATAGTGAAAAAGGGTGAACTAGCCACCTGCTGTGGATAAGCATGAACTAGACTAGACAAAATCTCAGATTGTGGTTTTAAAACATAGCCTCAAATTCTTTGACATTCCTCCCATTGAAGGGCAGAGTTTATATTTCCTCCTACTGAATTTTGGGGGGCATGTGCCTTCTTCAACTAATAGAATACAGTGTAAGTGGCACCAGGTGACTTCCAAAACTATGTCATAAAAGGCCATGCAATCTCTACCTTATTTGCTGGGAAATTTGCTTTGGAGCTCTGAACAGCCTTGTATGTAGTTGATACCTTGAGACCACCATGTAGGTTTTCTAGCTGATGGTCCTAGATGAGCCTGACCTTCAGCCATCCCTGGCTAAGTGCCAGAAGTATGAAGGAGATAGAACCATCTTTGAAGTAGATTCTGCGGCCCCAGTGGTTCCTTACTCCGCCTGTTTGAGTCATCTCAACCCAGTATTTTGAGGCATAGAAGAACCACTCTTACCGTGCCTCTTCCAATTCCTGACACACAAAATCCATGATGGTTATTGTTTTATGTCTCTCTTAGTCCATTTGGACTGCTATAACACAGTACCACACACTGGCTGGCTTATAAACAGAAAATTATTTCTAACAGCTCTGGATGCTAAGAGCTCTGAGATCAAGACACCAGCAGATACAGCATCTAGTAAGAGCCCATTTCCTGGTTCATAGATGTCTGTCTCTTTGTTATGTCCTCCCACAGAAGAAGGGATGAGGGAACTCTCTGAGGTTTCTTTTATAATGGTTCCACCCTTGGGGTGCCTAGGTGGCTCAGTCGGTTGAGCGTCCGACTTCGACTCAGGTCATGATCTTGAGGTTCATGAGTTTGGGCCCCATGTCAGGCTTGCTGCTATCAGCACAGAGCCTGATTTGGATCCTCTGTCCCCCTCTCTCTGTCTCTCCCCTGTTTGCACTCTGTCTCTCTCTCTCTCTCTCTCTCTTAAAAATAAACATTAAAAAATAATTTTATAAGCGCTTGACTCCCATGACCTAATCACCTCCCAAAGCTCTTACCTCCAAAGGGAAAGGTGACTCAGTTAGAAAAAGAGTAAATGTTACCCAAAGATGGATAAAGGGAACTTATATCTTCTCTTGGGGAGAAGAATAGCATGTTTTCAGTTGCATGAGGGACAATTGGGTCCTGTTAACTGGAAGCATAATTTTGCTGTTGTCTTTACTTAAAAGTTAAGTATGGTTTTAAAAAGTGTGTATGAGGGACCCTGGGTGGCACAGTCAGTTAAGTGTCCAACTCTTGATCTCAGCTCAGGTCATGATCTCACAGTTCATGAGCTCAAGCCCTGCATTGGGCTCTGTGTTGATGGTGCAGAGCCTGCTTGGGATTCTTTCTCTCCTTCTCTCTGACCTTCCCCCACTTGTGCACACACATACTCTCTCTCTCTCTCTCTCTCTGTCTCTCTCTCTCTCTCAAAATAAATAAATAAACTTAAAAAAATTTAAAGTGTATATGAACGCCGAGTTGACAAGGAGTAGACTGGTAGCTCTGTACTTTCAATTTAGCTACGTTGGAACTCATTTGCCAGAATTCCCTTCCCTACACGGTTCCAGATCAGGATTGGCCACAAGAGAAATTGGCACAAGACTGGGGAGATGGATGTGAAGCCGTGTTTTATACTCTGAAAGTCAGGGTCAGGCGCCAGGCACAGTGGCAGTTCATGCTCCTTGAGTGTGCTGGCTCCCTTTTCGGCAGGGTCAGCGCTCAGACCTGCATGAACTCCTCCTTCAGCTTCTCTGAGTCTTGGGCTAGGTACATGAGTAGCTCCGTGGTTAAGGGCTCTAGCTTCTGCAGGTCACCTGCATCGAGAGAAGAGATGTTTAGACAGACTTGGGATCCAGTTTGTCCTTGTGTGTTCTGACTTGCTCTTGACTTCCCAAACTCGGTTCCTACCTTTCCTTCTTGATACCGTGACTGGCTGATCTATACTGACTTTGGGGCCAACACTAGGCACAGAGACAATGCCTGGCATAGAATACTTCACTAATTTCCACAGTTTTATAGGGTCGAATCCTTGTTATAAATTCTTTATTCTACCTCACTCATAGTGACTCTTCTTCTCTGAGCAAACACTGACGATATATCCCATCAAAATGGTTCATAGAATGTTAGCTCTGGATGCTGCCATAGAGTTAATTTGGTCCACTTCTCATTTTATAAATGGGGAAACTGAGGCCCCAAATGTGACTTGCCCAAATGACACATAAATAATGTGAGTTTGAGTTATTTTTGCTAACCTGCTCTGTAACCTAAATATTTGGCAGATTTCTCTGTGACTTAATGGAAGTATGACTGGCCTGTGTACACCAGGTCATATTATCTACAGCAAGCACTTAATTGAGCTCCTTCCATCAGGCACTTTGTGAGGTGTTTTGCACAGATCACCTCATTAAATCCACCTGCCCTCCAGAATATATCCTAAATCTGAATTACTTCTCTCAGCTGTCTATCTCCAACACCATAAACTGTCCAGCTCTCATCAGCTCTCACTTGGACAACTGTCTCCTGACAGCCCTCTCTCTACCATTGCTCACTGACAATCTCTTTTCTACACAACAAACGGGGAGGTTTTCAAACCAGCTTCCAAAGATCATCTCTTCTCTGAAAGTGCTGGAAACTCGTTAGTGGTCTCCCTTTGCTGTTGGAACAAAATTTATGAGGCCTACAAAGTCCTATGAGGTCTGGCCATCTTCCCTCACCTCTGGTCACACCCCATGCCTTGGTCACCACACTCCAGCTACATTGACTTTCCCTCTATTCCTAAAACACGCCCAGATGGTTCTTGCTCTAGGGTCTTTAGTCTCTCCTCTGCGTAGAATGCCATCATCATTCTCCCCCATCTTCTCAGGGCTGCTCCTTCCTGACAAATGCCATTTTCTCTGAGACATCTGCTCCAACACTCACATCTCATCCTTCCCTCCCATCACTTACTCCTTAGCCCTGTTTTATTTCCTTCATGGCACTTATTGGTATCTGTCATTGTCTTGGTTACTCACTTGCTTATCTGTCAATTTTTTCTCTCTCCTAACTGGAAAGAGTTTCCATAAGCACAGGGTCTTAACTGTCTGATTCACTGATATACCCCTGGTGCCTAGTAGGTACTAAGTAAATATTTGTTCAGTGAACAAAACTATATAGTACCTACTGTTACTCTCTCCATTTTACAGGTGAGGAAACAGAGTCCCTGAGAATGCTGAATTCCAGCTTGGGGAAGCAATGAAGCTGTGTAAAGTAGGATGCTTGGTGGTCAAAAGCCTAAGCTGTGGAATCAGGCAGACCTGTGTTGGAATTCAGCAAAATGTATCATAGGATGTTAGAACTACAAAGAACCTTGGATATACAGTGAGTTCCTTGCCTAGTCATCATAGTAAAGTTAATCAGCCAACAGCTATTTATTGAGTCCTTACCATATGCATTGCTAAGGTAACTGAAGTTGCTCTCCCAAACAGGGAAGACATTAAGGATCACTCATTTACCCCATCCTGGGAATTTCCAGATGCCTGCATTTTTCTGATTTCCCTTCAGTAGCCCTCAATTTTTTAGTTTCAAAAATTTGGCTGAATTTTAGGGCTTCCTACCTCTTTTTTCTCTATCATCTCTTTTGCCTCCAATAATTCATAACTGGTATTTCATTTCTGTTCTAAAACAA
Source organism: Cryptoprocta ferox (assembly GCA_028646485.1). NCBI lineage: Eukaryota > Metazoa > Chordata > Mammalia > Carnivora > Eupleridae > Cryptoprocta > Cryptoprocta ferox. The sequence continues at coordinate 64,740,371 of CM053575.1, forward strand.
AAAGGAACACATTTTAAGAAAACAGTTTTGAGGGGTGCCTAGGTGGCTCAGTTGGTTAAGTGTCCAACTTCAGCTCAGGTCATGATCTCACAGTTTGTGGGTTTGAGCTCTGCATTGGGCTCTGTGCTGACAGCTCAGAACCTGGAGCCTGCTTCAGATTCTGTGTCTCCCCTTCTCTCTGCCTCTCCCCCACTCACTGTCTGTCTGTCTGTCTCTCTCTCAAAAATAAAAAATAAACATTACAAAAAGAGAAAAAGAAAACTGTTTTCAAGACTCATGCAAACAAACAGTAGCATCTGATAGCATCTGTTAGATGGTTCCTAGAAGGAACCTTTCAAGTCATGTTCTGCAGAACCCCACTTAACAGATAAAGAAGCTGAGACCCAATTGGTGGAGATGACTTCTCCAAGACAGGGTTAGAACTAGATATCCTTTCCCCTGCCTCCAGGACTGTTCCTAGCACATTACACTGTCTTCCTAACACCTCCCCACTTGGCAAAACCACATCGTTATGGGTAAATAGCAGCAGATCCATTAATCAGACCTGAGGGTTTAGCCTGCATATACAGAGAGCTAGGTGATAGATCGCTCAGTATAACTGGGCCCTTTTGCTTTCTTACTTAAGCTGCCACACATGACCACTTATGCTAAGGATGATGGGATCTGCCCTACTCCCTGCCCACCCTTCGCAGAGTGGCCAGTCCTGCTTCTGCTTCAGCCATCCCGTTTCTCCTTCCTTCTTGTCCAAACATTGCTTCAGAGGAGTTGTATTGAATGACTTTCTCATTTCTACTTCTGACTGTTAAATCCTCCCTCGAGGCATGAGCTGAGGCATCCTTGCTAATGAAACATTACAATTCTAGCATCTGATTTCCAGCATCTGCATGAGGCCAGGACAATGGGAGTTATGTGGCTTAGAGAATGTCAGAACTGGAAGACACTGTTAGAAACCAATGAATCTACCTCATTACCTCATTTGCAGATACATGTGGTTACAGAGAGACAAGGAAATGTTAAGTGACTGTCCGCTTTGGTACTGCTAGCTAGACACAGAGTAAGGCTAGAACCCAGGTCTTCTGACTTCACAGATAAGTATTTACATGAATCACGCCTTGGCACGTAGAACACAAAAACACAGTGAGCTCCCAGGAAAGGGTGTTGAATGACTGACAATATCTTCTAGCAAGGAAATCAGGAAATTCTGTTTCCTTCTTAGAATTAAGCCCTAGCACAGTAACTCTACAGGAAAAACAAAAGCAAGAACAAAACTTCTTTATCATCCTAGTGCTTTTGTTAGAATGAGATCCATATATGAAGGTCCTTATCATTGGGCTTAGAAAATTCTCTTAACTTTCTTTCACCTGTTTGTTGTGGCGTTGAGTTAAAACTTGCCAGTGTTGTACTACTTAAACCCAAGAATTCTCCACTCCTCATTCTAGAGGTAACTTTTCTGTGCCTCTTAGTAAGCCTGATGCTATGGTGAAACTCCAGGGGCAAAGTTCATTTTATATTCCAGGTAAATAGTACCCCCTACAGTTGTACAATATATGGTTCTTTACACTGTGGTGGAGCAGCAAGTATGAACAGTCCATAACTTAGAATGGTTCAACTCATGAGTTTTTTACTTTACAAGGTGCACAAGCAATACATACTCAGTAGAGGGGTACCTGGGTGGCTCAGTTGGTTAAGCATCCAACTTCAGCTCAGGTCATGATCTCGTAGTTTGTGGGTTCGAGCCCCGTGTCGGGCTCTGTGCTGACAGCTCCAAGCCTGGAGCCTGCTTCAGATTCTGTGTCTCCCTCTCTCTCTCTGTTTTTGCTCTGCTCTGCTCTGTCTCTGTCTCTGTCTCTCTCTCTCTCTCTCTGTCTCTCTTTCTCTCTCAAAAATAAAATACACATTTAAAAAAATACACACTCAGTAGAAACCATACTTTGAACTTTGGTTTTGATCTTTTCTCAGGCTAGCACTATGGGGGATGATCCTCTCTCGTGATGCTGGGCAGTGGCAGCAAGCCACGGCTCCTAGGCAGCCACACAATCACAAGGGCGAACAATCCATATGTTTAGAACCATTCTATTTTTCATGCAGTACAGCATTCAGTCAATTACATGAGATATTCAGCACTTTATAATAAAATAGCAATAGGCTTTGTGTTAGATGATTTTGCCCAACAGCAAGCTAATATAAGTCCAACTATAAGCTAATATAAGTATTCTGAGCACATTAAAGGTAGGCAAGGCTAAGCCATGATGTTCAGGAGATTAAATACATTCTTACTTAACAATATTTTCAACTTTTGATGGGTTTATCGGCGTGTATCTCCATCACAATAGTGAAAGTGCTTTACATACACTAACTCAAATGATATTTTAAAAGGTGAGGACTGTTGTTATGTCTGTTTATCAGTGATAGAAACAAAGAATCGGAGGGAATAACGCATGTGTCCAAGGTTATGGTACAGGACAGAGTTGGTTAGGATTATTTACAAATAGACTTGCAAATAGAGCAAGAGCAAGCAAATTAGAGCCAGAGGATCTGATTGGAACTTTATGCCTGACAGTTTACTAGGTGTGTGATGCTGACCAACTCAATCTTTCTGAGCCTCAGTATTCATACCTTTAAAATGGGATAATAGAAATTATGGAAGATATTGTTGGTTATTAAGCCAGTGTCCTCTCCCAACCCTATGAGCCTAATCCAAATCTTTCTTCCTTCCTAACAACAATGTATCAGGATATCAAGTGCCTCATAAAAAGAGGAGCTCTTTCCTAATCTTGGGGCATGAGGTAAATTTTCCCCTTGCAAGTGATTGGGTTAGGAATGGGGATATGACATAATTCTAGTTAATGAGGTAGATGTAGAAGTGTGCAGGATAGGTAGGGAATGCTCATCTCTTGGGACATTTTTCCTAACTTTCAGAAAGGAAATGGAGAAAAATATGCTTTTCTTTTTTTAAATTTTTAAATGTTTATTTACTTTTGAGAGAGTGCGGGAGAGAGTGTGCAAGCGAGTGGGGGAGGGGCAAAGACAGAGGGAGACACAGAATCTCAAGCAGGTTGTAGGTTTCAAGCTGTCAGTACAGAGCCCGATGTGAGGCTCAAACTGACGAGCTGTGAGATCATGACCTTAGCCAAAGTCTGATACATAGCCAAATAAGCCACCTGGGTGCCCCAAAGTCTGCCTTTTCTTACTCCAGCTTTTGGATGTTGTGTGAAGACGTGATAACTGGAAGTGTTGCTGCCATCCCTCATACCAAAAAGTAGAGCCAAATGCTAAAGGTGAATGTATGATTAGTTTTATGTGTCAACTTAATTGAGCCATAGGGTGCTTAGATATTTGGCTAAACATTATTCTGAGTGTTTCTGTCAGGATTTTTGGATGCGTTTAACATTTGAATCAATAGGCTGTGTAAAGCAGATTGCTCATGCTAATGTTGGTGGGCCTCATCCAATCAGTTGAAGACCTAAATAGAATAAAAAGGCCAACCCTCCCCTGTAATGGGGAAATTCCTCCTCCTTTACTGCCTTCAAGCTGGGACACTTTTTTTTTTCTGCCTTTGGACTCTAACTGAACTATTGGTTCTTCGTGAGTCTTGAGCCTGCCAGCCTTCATACCAACACTACATCATCAGCTCTCCTGGGTCTCCAGCTTGCCGGCTTACCCTGTAGATCTTGGGACTAGTCAGCCTCCATACCCAATTTGTTATAATAAATCTCCTGAAATGTATGTGTGTACATAGGTATGTGTGTATATATGTATGTATGTATATGTATGTGTGTGTGTATATATATATATATATCCTATTGGTTCTGTTTTTCTGAAGAACCCTGACCAACACAATGAGTGAGCAGAGAGATGTAAAGAACATGGGTTCTTGCAGATATGATTGAGCTACTGAATTTTTTTAATATAATTTATTGTCAAATTGGTTTCCATACAACACCCAGTACTCATCCCAACAAGTGCCCTCCTCAGTGCCCAGTACACCCAGTACTCATCCCAACAAGTGCCCTCCTCAGTGCCCAGTCACCCACTTTCCCCTCTCCCCCACCCCGCATCAGCCCTCAGTTTGTTCTCAGTATTTAATAGTCTCTTATGGTTTGCCTTCCTCCCTCTCTGTAACTTTTTTTCCCCTTCCCTTTCCCCATGGACTTCTGTTAAGTTTCTCAAGATCCACATATGAGTGAAAACATATGGTATCTGTCTTTCTCTGACTGACTTATTTCACTTGGCATAATACCCTCCAGTTCCATCCACATTGCTGCAATGGCCAGATTTCATTCTTTTTCATTGCTAAGTAGTATTCCATTGTATATATAAACCGCATCTTCTTTATCCATTCATCAGTTGATAGACATTTAGGCTCTTTCCATAATTTGGCTATTGTTGAAAGTTGAACTACTGAATTAATCAACCCCAGTGATCTTTACATCTGCACTTGTGGTTAAGTGAGATAATACATTTTTTCTTCTTGTTTATGTCCCTTTCAGGTGAACTTCCTATTTCTTGTACCTGGAGGCATCATAACTGACCCAGCAATCATACCAGTAGGATTTTTGTGAAAATTCAATGATGGTCAGTAAATATTACTTTTCTTCTCAGCATCGAAGTTCTAGTGCAAGACTCTCTCCTTAATAATGATAATCCCTTAAATGGTATAGTATTTTGTTGGTCACAGAATGCTTCATAGGCATTCTTCCACTAGACTGTGAATTTTGTGAAGATTGAGACATGTTCGATTTATCTCTAGTGCTAGGTCCTAGCATAGGTGTTGAATGTTTCTTGGGCTATATCTTTTAATGAATTAGTTCTTCCTTAATGCTCACTTGGAAGTAATTATGTACGAATCAGACAAAGTAAACTTGACACAATTCTAGATGTATGCCTCATAGTGTGGTTGTTGGTTATAAGACAGCTCAGTTTGGTTCTCTGATTGGCAAACCTTATGTTGACAGTGATGTGCTTATATAGTAACTACGATTATGTAAGTTACTTACTACTATTGTGGTAAGTTGAAGATATCATTAACTTAACAATCCATCATCAGGACGTGGGCATTCCCTGACTGTTAGGATTGCTACTGAAGACAAAGTTGGATTGCTTGGAATGTCGGGTAACCCAGGGCTCTAGGAAGAGCAATAGAAAATGCTAGATATGATTCTAAAAAGTAAACACAATGTTAAAGAATTTTAAAGATAGCCATCACAAAGCTGCCTCTGCCTGCTGGAGGATATGTTTATACACTATCAACCAGAAACAAGAAAGGGAGAAAGGAGGAGGATCCCTATGAGAGATAATATTATGTATGTGTTGGGGGAATGGGATGTGGAATGGAAGGAGGTTATCAAGGGAAAGGAAGCCCATGGCTTTTGTATCTTTGGGCTTCTTCCAAGAGGAAGAGCCTTTCTAGGGAACATTCAACTCTTCACCATGACTCTTCTATAGACTTTGTGGATGAAGGAATCCTTGACCAAGGAAGCCTTCTTTATGGTCAGCAAGCCTGTGAGGAAGACATTAATAATACTTCAACATCTTTTCCCTAATTTAACCTCTAGAGATTATAGAATCTAGAAGGTCAGGTGTGTGGCTCAGGAAATTACATTTTTCCATTAAGTACCCCAGGTGATGAGGTTGGTAATTTTTCAGACCCTACCTTGAATATTATGGTATGGAGACATCTAAACTAGCACCATATTTTGAGGAGACCCCTGGCAGGTAATTACTATGGGCTAAAATATCTCTGTCAGGCTTTATTTGTGAGAACTGGGCATGTAGGTGGGAGAAGGTGGGTGTAGAGAGCATGATGCTTAGGTCTTCTCTTCAGGAAGTCCTCATGGTCCCCTCTGCCCCAAGAAGGACCTTAACCCTGAACAAAGGGCTTGTGCAATGCCGGGCCTGCTTCTAGCTCATTTTCTGTGAGAATTAGTAAGTGATCACCTACCTGTAGGTGGACACCACCTGTAGGGTTCATGGCTTGGTGAGAGAAAGAAGGCTAGATTTTAGCCCTGCTTACACACAGTGGGGCACATCGGAACGGTGTATAATCTTCTCAACCACACAGGATGACTTTATATTAGATAAGACCCTTCCATTGGTTTTCACCAAGTGAGGATCATACTCATCTGAGGATTAATAAAAAAATTAAAATTGCTTTTTGGGGGTCTCCAACAGAGCCCTAAATGAACACCATCCTTTTCTCCACCAGGTTCAAAACAAGTTGTATAAATAAATAAGGCAAAAATATGACCTTTATTAGTGAGAATGGCCAGGCTGATTGGTAGATGCTACTGCTCTAGTGCAGAAAAATAGCTGCCTTTTTTCCACTGGCTAATGTATACCAGGTGCTAAACTGACACTATTTCTAACCCCCCCCCCGAAAGTTTGGGGGGTAAATATTATGGTCCCCTTTCTGTGGATGAGGGAACTGAGTTAGTAAGTTGGAGGAGAATTCAAACCCAGGCCTGACTCGGCCCAAAACTTCTAGCTTCTTACTTGGCATTGCCACTTCTGGAGAACCAGCAGAAATGTCTACAACCAAAACCCCAACTCAGTCAACCAACCATCCTCAGGAGAGTTGCAAAACTACCCTCTGCAGAGCTTTCTCGTTTCCCCAATGTTCTCCTTTCGTACAAGCCAGAAATCCCTGGCTCCTCGAGAAGATGCTGAGATGTGTAAGGCCTCAAGTCCTCCAATTCCAGGTCATTCTTCATTGCCCCTGGGAGCACTAGGTCTAATGCCAGCACGGATGTACTATTTTGAAACTAAATGCATTTCTCAGAAAAGGCAGGCATAGTGCCATTTCAAGGATATATTTTGTATCATCACACAGGTCCTTGGTCCCACAGAGCAAGGGGCCCTGCCGCCTACTTAGAAGACTTGCTTTGTTTAGCTACTCAAGCACGTTGGGAAAACCACATTCATAGACCCAAAGGGCTATTTTGCTCCCATGGCTTCCATCATTTACAGATATGTCTTTCCATGAGACAGTTGGAAGCAGAGCCTGAGATGAGTCGTGTTCAAGTGATTTATGGAGTATTTTCAAGGAGAAACCACACAGGACAGAGAAAGGGAGCTAAACAAGAATTTGGCTTCAGTTCGATCCCGTGGGGGAACTCTGGAACAACCAATTGCATGTCAGAGTTAGTTTCCCCTTAAGGTTAGGAGGGCTAGCCTTTTTTACCTCCATGACAGTCAGTTATTGGCCACTGGCTGTGCAGGCCACATGCATGTGTGTGCGTGCACGTAGCCTTCTGGTCAAGGTGGCTCCCTCTTAGCCAAGGGCAATTCTCCAGAGAAGGGGGTAGCTATGCATTGTTATTAGCCAACTTCCCAGCACTCAGGGAAACTGCTTGGTGCACTGGCTGGCAAAGGGATCTGGGCAGGGCACCAACACCAGTTCTGAATCACAAGACACAAAAATCATTTGAATCTGAGTATTGGTTCATTAATCTCAGAGTTCCCAGAGATTATGCCTCATTATGTGTTTCTCTCTATGCATGTAATTGGTGAGTAAACCAAGGCAAAAACCACATAGTAAAATAGTCTTACACTTCCAAGTAACTGTGACTAAAGATGATGTTCAAGCAACAGTCACCCTATTTCCACATTCAGCTGGCCTGTTGAAATATGTAGCTGTTACTACTACAGCATAAATTTCATTTGATACTCATTTTCATTACCTACAGTACTGCATATAGTTCAGTCTTACAGTATGACCAACAGGTGGCACCAGAAACACCCACACTTATTCCAACGAATTTGTGTGTTCTGTATGTATTTGCTAAAATTTCAATTCCTCTCTACTTAGGTTTTTCATGTTGAAAAGACACTCACAGAACTAAATCCAAACCTAAACTTGATAACTTGCAGTTTCCCATTTGCTATTTGACCTCTTGCTTGTAGGGTTTAGTGTGAAAAAAAAAAAAAATAGGGTGATAGGGCCAGTGAATTCAGAAAGAAAACATCTATTCATTAGCAAAAGGAAGGAAAAAAGACTGGAGCCCTGCATCCTTTTCCTTCAAGGTCTCTTGAGTGTATAAATGCTGAAGATTATTAGGAAATATTTGAATAACAGGATAAAAAAGTCAAGGATACTGCCTCCAAAACATGAACTTTATTCCCCACTGAAAACAGACTTGGATGGCAACCAAGTTGTTCAAGGATTGACCTGGCCAGTATCTGACCACAGGGTTGCACTCAGGGAAAGGCCTCTAGTCTCAAGCATTGACCATTTGCAAGTTAGTTTCTTTTGAAGTTTGGACTTTATTGTTGGTGGGGGGAAGTGAACAGGGGGAGGGGGTGTTGCATCTTCCATTTTTTTTTTCAACAATCCAGCATTGCACTCTTTTCCTACATAAGGCAATTCCAAGGAGCAAAGGGACAGGGGGGAATATGATAAACTGAGCAGTAAAGCCACAATACACTGAACCCAGCATTAGGCTGCTCTCATTATTTGATCTTCCACCCATGTTAAAAATGAGGATACTGAGTCTCCCAAAGGTCATTTAGGTCTAGTCAGGACCTCAATCCAGTTCCTCTGACCACAAGGCCAAGCTAAATCTAGATATGCAATGAGCTCACCCTGCAAATTTGGACACATCATTTCACCTTCCTGGGGCTTCCATTTCACATATAACAGAGGACACTGGTCTACGTGGCCACTACACACCTTCCAGCTAGAATTCTCGCTTTCTGAACAGTACGTGTAAAGTGAAGTGTCTTGTGTACTGATCGGGACTGGAGGTGTGGCTTGGCACCATGGCCAGTAGGAAGGGAGGGTAAAGCTCACTTTGATAGTGTTCCAAAGTGGAAGGTGACACGGCTATTATACAATGCGTTAAACAGTCTGGTCCTTGTATTTTGGGGGCAAAAGTAAATACCAGGTCCTGATTAGCCTTTCCTCTACCTGTCGTCAGCTTGTGATCCTGTAAACACTGTGCCTCTGGGAGCTTTCCTTTCCAAATGGAATGATCCCAGGGTTTGGAATGCCTCTTCTGCCATGCATGCCACAAATTATTTTCACTGCCCTTCTCTGAACCTTTACTATTTTTGCTCTGCCTTTTTGACAGTAAGACTGATTAAAGGGAGATTTTTTTTTAAATTTTACTTAAAGCATTCTTCAAAAGGACTCTTCAAGGATATGTATGCATTCCTTGCTCATATACATCTCCATTATGTGACTAGGAAAAGTCAGGAAAGAGGAAGAAAAGAAGCTAACCTGAACTGACTGCCTACAATGTGTCAGGCTGTCTACTGTATCCATTTGAAAGCTTATCTGTCTGCATCCTCACAGATGGGAGGCAGTGTGGTGTAATGGTTATGTGCCCAGGCGCTTGAGTCAGACAGACCTGGCTTTCTGTCAGAGCCCTGGCACTGCTTCGCCATGCACTTCTGTGCAGTCTGTGTAACTTTTCAAAGCTTTGGTTTCCTCAATGAGACAACACACCTAGGCTAGGATTAGTCCAAAGTAAATGCTTCATGAATGTTAGCCAACACCACTACTACCACCGCAAAAGGCAGATCTTGTCTACTTCACACTAGATCAAAACAAAACCAAATAAAAACAAAATCTAAGGCTCTAAGAAGTTAAATACAAGTTTTTTAAAACCCATATTGGTCTGACATTGTTATGGATATCTGTTGCTTCTTTTCCCCAGCACTCCTCTTTACCCACAGAACCATTCTGCTTCCATCCCACATTGTTTCACTAGAACAAACCCAGACAGTAGCCAAACAGTGACCTCAGGAGCCAAATGGTTTGGTTCAAATCTCACCTCTACCACTTATTAGCTGTATCACTTTGCACATATTCCTTAACCTTTCTGTGCTTTAGGAATTTTGTTTATCATATGGAGATGATAAAAATTATTATAAAGATTAAAGAAACTAGTACAGGGGCACATGGGTGACTCAGTCAGTTAAGCGTCCGACTCTTGACTTCAGCTCAGGTCATGATCTCACAGTTCGTGGGTTCGAGCCCTGCCTTGGGCTACACACTGATAGCACAGAGCCCGCTTGGGATTTTGTTTCTCCCTTGCTCTGCCCCTCCCCTGCTAATGCTCTCTTTCTCTCTCAAAATAAATAAATAAAACTTAAAAGAAGCTAGTACAAATGAAGTACTTCTAGCAGTGCTTTACACTGTAAATACTCAGTAAGTATAAAATATTACTATTATTCTTACCCTTTCTGCCTTCTAGGGCACATGATTCAGATCTGACCAATCAGAGTGTCCTCTCTTCTTGTTTACTAGGACTGGTCTAGGGCAAGATCAATGTAATTTTTCTGTAAGGAGAAGAGAGTCAATATTTTAGCTTTTGTGGGCCAATATGGTCTCTATCACCACTATTCTGCTTCTACTGTTGTAAAGGAAAATAGACATAAACAATACATAAATGAATGGGTGCAGTGTGTTCAATAAAACTGAAATTTATGGACACTAAAATTTGAATTTCATATAATTTCCAGGTATTACAAAATATTATCCTTTTTTTATACTTTTTCCCCCCAACCATTTAAAAAGGACAAAACCAGGGGTCCCTGGGTGGCTCAGCTGGTTGGGTGTCTGACTGTTGGTTTTGGCTCAGATAACGATCTCACAGTTGTGGGATTGAGCCCTGCTTCGGGCTCTGTGCTGACAGTGTGGAGCCTTCTTGGGACTCTCCCTCTCTCTCTGCCCCTCTACCCACTTGAGCTTGTTCTCTTTCTCTCTCTCTCTCTCAAACTAAATAAATAAACTTTTTAAAAAGTGACAAAATCATTCTTACTTGCATCCTATCCAAAAGCAGGAGGTAGGTTGGATTTGGCCTGTGGGTCATAGTTTGTTTACTCCTGGTCTAAGAAGGGACATGTGACCCACAAAAGGCCAAAGTCCTGCCATGAGATTTAATATGTGGACACTGAGAGAGAACGTGTGCCTCTTCCTTTTGGATGGTGATTTCCAGAGCTGTCTTCCTTCCCACATGGAGAGATGCTGTTTGTGACAGGAGAGAATAAGGCCAACAGCAAGAAGAATTAGAGGAAAACAGAGCCAGCTAAGAGATAGAGAAAATGAGCCCTGAGAACCTCCTTTGAACCTCCAGATCAAGCCACGCCTACTAATTCCCTGAGCCAATGAATTCCTTTTATTTTTCTTCTAATCTACTTTGGGTCAGGTTTTGTTCATGTACAATGAGAGAGTTCTGATAGAGACACGTGGGCTTGTTATCCTCACACCGTGCAATAGCCTTACAAAATTATTAGGAAAAAGGCAATACTAGCATGTATTCTGTACCCATCATGTATCAGACAGCTGGGTAAGTGCTTTCACAAACAATCCCTCTCTTGCCTCTTACTGCAACCCTCTAAGGTTGGCATTATTATCCTCATCTTTCCGAGGACACAGACACATTTGATGGTAGTAGATTGCTTTTTCAGATCCAATGATTGAAGTCAGAATGGAACAGTTCGAAGGGTTTTTAAGGGATTTGAAAGATTTTAAGAAATAGATGGTTCAGGTCTCTTTTCTCACCCATTTCACTCCCCAGGAAAGAATGATAGAAGAGTGAACTTTGTCAGGGCACGCTTAATCCCTTTTCTGGGAAAGAGAGCATGTACTGATCAGGAATCCTCACTGTTCCCTCTGGCCATTCTGGGCACTGGGGAGTGGCGGTCCTGGAGTTCTTGCCCAGCTGCCCGGCTGAGAGGATGAGCAGCTGAGACACACTGATGAACAGCCTGGGTTAATCCAGGCTGCAGCTTACAACTCCCTTGCAGGACCGATCCAGGATTTCCTTCAGAAGTATCACTTCACAGCAGCTGGCTGCCTTGACTTTGCCAACTGCTTGACCCCTGGCTACACAGGAAGCTTCAGCAGGTAGGACTTGATCTGCCTGAGGAGCAGACATACCCTGAGCTTCTTAGGACAGAACAGAAAGGCTTGCACAAACAGGGTTTGCATGGTACAGGATGAGAAAGGAGCCAGGGAAAATAATCCTCCACATCCATTAACCCTCACCTTGGTACATTAGCCCTTCAAGTTTTGGATTGAGGACAAAGAACTGCCATATTAATAGCTACTACTTATTAGACAACTACCGTATTTCTTTCCATTTCTTATTAAAATAGCTTCCATTGTTTTTCAAGTACTCACTGTGTGCCAGCCACTTTATGTTATATACTATTTTATGGACAAGGTAACTGAGACAACTAGAAGTTAAGAAATGGTGAACACTAGGAGGCCAGGGAACTTGTACCTGGTCTGTCTCTATTTCACCTCCCTGCCAAAGGGGATGAGGGATTAAATGAGAAGAGAGGGGGAATGCTTTTCCAGCCTTCCGTAGTTGGTCAGGATGGGTCAAGCTGCTCAAAATAGAAATGGGGCTTGAGGCCTGAATCCTTCCTCAGGTTCTAGCACTATCTGAAGGCAGGGATTGTTGTTATTTTTGTGTTTACTTGATGTACCCTCAGCATAATTCATACCTGGCCCTGAGCAGGGGCACAAAGAATGTTTTTTGAATGAATGAGTACATGAGTCCAAGTGTCTGCTTTCTGTAAAACAGGAAATGGCTGAGGGGATGCTGGCTTGGTGAGGTCCTCTCTTAGTTTAAGTTGCTTTTGAGAACTCTAAACTTGCGTGAACTCTTAATCTACACAACCATTTAGTGCAGTGGAGTAGAATTTACCCAATGTCACAGGTCATTTTATAGGCAGTGATTTACGTAATAACCCTGAGGTAGCCTACAAGAATCAATGCGTCTTTCGAAAACACCTCCTCCTGGATTGCTGAAGAATAGCTTGAAGCAGGAAAAGGAAAAGGAAAAGGTCTAATTCCACAAACTTTCTGTATGCCTTTTTTTTTATTTTTTATTTTTTATTTTTTTTTTTTTGCTGAACCTTAACCAGGCAGTGATCAAGTGTTTGATGCTGAAAAAGTTAAACAGAGACCTCTAGAAAGCAAGTCTTTCAAATGGGGAAAGAGGGCAAAGGAGGGGAAAATTGGGCAAAAAGGTAAAAAAATGGAACTTTGGCTATTTTCTTCCTGGCAGGCAGGCCCTGAATCAAATTCCCCTTTGCCTGCTCTTTGGGGCAAGGCTGAGTTAGCAAGCTATAAATTCCACTAGCCTAAGTGTGAGGAATGTGGAGATGAATGTGGGGAAGTCTTCATTCCAGAGGAAAGGGCATGATAGTGGGCCAGCTGGAGATGGAAGACAGGACGTATTCCAAGTGTGAGCCAATGGAGATTTGAAATTAGAATCTGGGCTCAACCTGAATCTAGGTTTTAAGAACTTTGTAAGTGGATATGGCTGTCAAGTAGTTGGAGGAAATTTTCTAGAGACCTGAAGTGACACAGCGTTGATTGGCCAAGAAAAATTATCAGCATAGTTATCTGATCGTTTGGGTCAATGTATCTTCTTGGCAAAGAGAAGCATTTGTACAGGGAACTATAAGCTGGAGGAGAAGGGTAGAAGAGTAGAGCCCTGCGAAGGTGAGCAGGAGGAGGTCAGCTGGTGTCCAGAGGAGCCCATCTGGCTTTGCCATCAAAGGCAGCTTGATGGAAACGGGTTGTCCAAACAACATTCCAAATTTCCGGTGGGTTGTGGATGACGCCATCCCATAGAACTCATGGCCTGGGATCCAGGCCTGGAGCTTACTTTGGATCTTGCTCTGGAGGATCATTTTTATTGGGAAGTGTGGTTTGGAATGTAAAACGGTTGAAGAGTCTATCTTTGAAGATCAGCGTTTGCTGGCACCGACTAAGGCGCTCTGGGTTCTTGGATATTTAAACAACTGCCTATTTCCTTACCACGATTAGACTAGGTATAAACAATGACTATGTGGGAACTAGGAATTCAAGGATGATGACCCTCTTAAGGTTTGCTTTGAGTGGAAGGATTTAAAACTGTACTCTTTTAACATGAACTCACCCGGTCATAGGGTGGGCGAATAGCAGAAAAGATGTTGCCAGAAAGTGAGGACTGTGGATCAACTCTACCGTTCATGTGTGAAGTTGGGCAAGCCATTTCACCTCTTGTGTCTCATTTTCCTTACTTTTAACATGTAGGTAATACTGTCTTCTTTTCTTCCCACAGAAGTTCTTGTCAAAGTGAAATAAAGTAATAAGTGACCAAGTGCTTTTTTAAATATCAAAATTGATTCAATTACATTATATGAAAAAGGCCTGAGAATCTGCCTTTAAATCCCAGTTCTGTGATTTACCATCTGTATAATCTTTGACATGCTTCTTAGCTGTCAGTGCCTCCACGTCTTGATCTCTACCTCTCTCAAGAAGTTGTTGTGGAGGGGCACTTGGGTGGCTCAGTCGGTTAGGCTCTTGATTTTGGCTCATTCATGATCTCACAGTTCATGGGATCAAGCCCCACGTTGGGCTCTGTGCTGACAATGTGGAACCTGATTGAGATTCTCTTTCTCCCTCTCTCTCTGCCCCGCCCCTGCTAATGTGCATGCATGCGCACTCTCTCTCTCACTCTCTCAAAATAAATAAGTAAAAAAGCACAAAAGTTGTTGTGGAGATAGAATAATGTATATAAAGCACCTGGCATGTAGCTGTGGCTTAAAAAATAGTACTGTCTGTGATTCTGACTCTTTATCCAAGCAAGATATACATGTTAAGTTCTTAGATTAGTACTTAACCTATTATATGGTAAGTTCTGATTATTATTATCATTGTCCTTGATGTTTCTACCAGATTCTAAGAAACATTTAGAAACAGAATTTATCTTGCCTCTTGAGAGAACAGCTGAGTAAAACAGAAGTAAATCCGTTCTATGCAGAACAACCTGTATTTATTGGACCTAGAGCTTTTCCCACCATATCCAGAAATCCTTGTTGCACAAGAGTTTTTATTTTATTCAAATGGGAACAATGAATGGACTAAACCACTAGCAGTATTTAATGCATAGGAAAAACCCAAACCGGGGATAGGCCTTGGACATGATTTCTCAGCAATAACCTAGTGGCGACCACAGCCACACAAGAACGATGTTCTGCCAGAAACCTCAAAGCCAGGGTGGTGTCCTTCCACCAACTTACCACAAGAGATTGTACCAAAGCAGTGGGGTAGAAGAAGCCCATATTTTAAAAATTACAGGACAAAGAAACTCAAATCCAAACTACTCATAGGCAGAATGTATATTAATCTTAAAACATCCACAACTGCTAAGGGAGAGCTAACTACACCAGCACTCTTTATGTGGTAAAGCAAAAAGAAAACAGTAGGGAAACAAAATTGGTTAAGCTTTCTAGAAAGCTAATAAACACACAGATATTTCTTTTTCTAGCCCAAGGGTCTAATGGTTACATCTAATTTTTTTTCTGCCCATTACATCTTTTTGGAGGCAGTTCTATTTTTGTGTTTAATGAGTTTCTGAAAACGCACATGAAAAGTTTAATATATGAAAATCCAGCAATAGTATCACATGCTTTGTGAGGAATTTTATCCTCAAGAGCTAAAAAAAAAAAGTGACAAAGTCCCTAGTATATGTTATAAATGTTTTAATCTTGGATTAAAAATAGAAGCCTGAATGTTATACAATATATGTGATCATTAAAAGTGTTTTAAACACAAACATTAAATACAGACAATAAAATTTCTTATCTAATGTAATTTTTTACCTCAAATTCTGCTATTAGCCTATTTGAAATGTCATTTTGTAGACATAAGATACTGATTTCATGTTAGGAAGGAGGACTTTTTTTGAGATTCATTTATTTATTTTGAGGGGGCAGAGGGACAGAGAGAAAGGGAGAGAGAGAATCCCAAGCAGCCTCCACACTCAGCGTGGAGCTCTTCTCAGCCCCCCATCTCACAACTGCAAGATCATGACCTGAGCCGAAATTAAGAGTCCAACACTTAACCAACTTAGCACGCAGGTGCCCCGGAAGGAGGACTTTCCGATGGTAAATTTTCACTGGCTTGGGCAGGGTATTTTGCCCTGGAATGATCAGACTGATAAGTGGATTATGAGGCTATCAGTTTTCTGCCAAATTTCTATCTTGCATTAAGATGGTGAAACGATCATGCAAGTAAATCTTGTTTCTTCTATCTTTCAAAGCTCTTAAAATAGCATAAATGATGATAAAAAGGAATTAGGGTGGGCAAATACAGCAAAAAAAATTTTTTTTTGAAAAATACAGGACACTTATTAAATTTGGGCTTCAGGTAAACAAAGAATAATTTTTTAGTAAAAGTTTGTCCCAAATGGAATATTTTGGACTTACTGTATTTTATCTGGCAGCCATAAAAAGAATAAATCCATAACACTGTACCATTAGTTGATCATAACTATGAAGAATTTTTGGATTGTATCAGATTGGATTTGTCCTATAATTCTACTTCTAGGTTTTTACCCAATAGAAATGAAAACATATCTCCATAGAAACACCTGCACAACAAGATTCACAGCAGCTTTATTTGTAATATTCAAAATCTCAAAACAATTGAATGCTCATCAGCAGTCTTATGGATAAACAATTTGCATTTCTAACAAGTTCTTAGGTTTCCCTGATGCTGCTGGTTCAGGCACTATAACTGGAGAACTACCATTCTAGAGAAACCTATTAAAAAAATAGATTGGATCAGAGAGAAAGATAAAAAATTAAAAGAAACTCCCAGCTCAGAGTCAGGGTGACTGTAAGTCAAGAGCAGTAGGGGGCCCTGAGATAATTAATTATCAGGATAACTAATCACAAAATAATTAATTACAGACAGCATTCAGAGTAGCAAAGCCAGTCATGTCTCTGACCCCACCACCACCACCACCACCACTGAGTAGCCGGTAGCAGCAGCAGCCTTAGGCCCTCAGGTAAAACCCCAAGGAATATCCCTCCAAATAATGTGAACTTCCTACCTGGAGAGGGATAATGATGAGTTGGGGGGGTAGAGGGCTAAGAGAGATAAATCAAAAATTCCAAAATGGACTTAGAAGGAGAAAAATATGTAAAGCATCTTTGCTGAGGTGAAAAATTCATTGAAGTCCAACGATGCCTGGCAGTGAGGGCAGGAGATGAGAGCAGAGAGCGGTAGGTGTCTTCAGCCTGCCTGTCTTCCTCATGTCCAAGTCGCTGGAGTGAGTCTCTTGGTCAAGGCTCTGCCCACTTGAATGAAGATCACAGTCACCTTTCCTTTTAAGGGAGAGCCCTGTTGGGGGAAACGAGCCCATGCCAGGACCCCAAATCATAAAAATATGAACAGACAAGGAGGGATTGCCAGGCATTTGGGGATTTCCAGACATTGAGACTAAGAAGGAGTAAGAAGAACAAATGGCCAGAAGAAGCAGAGGTAACTCAGGGAGCAGAGAAGAACTTGGAGGAAATACGAATTTGCGTAAGTTGGAGATATTTGAGAGGGTATCCCATGCATGTTTTAACAAAAATACAATCACAACCTAAGACTGCCAAAGAAATGTAATGGAAACTCAACATAGCTGAGTACTGTGTCTCTTTCTGTTTTTCTCCTGTTTTCTTAGTAAATAATAATGGCCAAATGCAATAAAATATGCACAAAAACTGTGAAATAGGAAAAGATATGACCCTGCCAAAGCAGAGCTGTGGGTTGGCAGGTGGTGCAGCCATGGGATACCTCAAATTGCTCATTAAACTCCAAGTGGAGGAAATTCCACACTCGGTGTGGGAAAGGCATTTTAGGGGTGGCATGTATAATGTGTGAGAATCGAGTTGTATAAAACTTGAATATGTGGAAGTTAAGGACCATCTGTGTCCACATTCCGCATGACTTTCCCCAGAGCTTAGTAATATAAATCTTTCAGCTTAAATTCAAGGTCACCATAACGATAACTAATATCTATATATCACTTTACCACCTAATTTACAAAACAGTTTTACTAGTTATTCTACTTAATCTTTATCCTTGGAGGCAGAAAATATCCCTATTCTACCCTTGAGAAACAGTGACAGCCAGCAATTTGTATCCTCCTTCCAGGAAGTATAGCGACTGGTCAGAAGTGCAGTTTTGCAAATTGTTTCCCAAAAGGTGTTCTGTAAATTGTTGATCCCATAGGACAATGGTTCTCAGACTCTAGTGAGCATCAGACTTGCCTGGATAGTTTGTAAAAAACCTACAGATTGCCCCTTCCCTGCTGACCCTACCCCTACCTCCACTCCCTGCCTTCAGTTTCTGATTCAGTAGGTCTGGGGTAGAGCCTGAGAATTTGCATTTCCCAAGTGATACTGCTGCTGGTCCAGGGTATACACTTTGAGAACCACTACCATAAGATATTTTCTGAAGAAGGTATTCCATGGTCAAATTCAGAGGTATTCATTATGTAATAGAATACAAAAAGCTTTGGCTCTGAAAGGGAAAGAGTAGGAAAAAAGGTAGCTGTACTAAAATAATAGGATTGTGAATACTTTTTATCTAAAAGTTCTTTTTTTTAAAATTTTTTTAATGTTTATTTATTTTTGAGAGACAGAGAGAGACAGAGAGCATGAATGGGAGAGGGGCAGAGAGAGAGGGAGACACAGAATCTGAAGCCGGCTCCAGGCTCTGAGCTGTCAGCACAGAGCCTGATGCGGGGCTCAAACTCATCGAGATCATGACCTGTGCTGAAGTCAGAGGCTCAACTGACTGAGACACCCAGGCGCCCCTAAAAGTTCTTTTTAAATGTCATGAGTGTCTTGCCTTCTAAACTAAAATTGAGGGGAAGGATATAGTGTACTGAAAAATAAGATGAAAGATCATCTACAAATCTTGATGAAAAATTCTTAATGGTTTGGGAGAACGTTTATGATGAACGATGTGATCTTAACCATAGACCTAAAATAGATCTATCTTTCTGTGTGTGTGTGTGTGTGTGTGTGTGTGTGTGTGTGTGTGTGTAAGAGAGAGAGAAGGAGAGAGAGAGAGAGAGAAACAGTGGTTATCTTTGGATTTTGAGCACATAGATAATTCTTAGTGTCTTCTTTGTACTTGCTACAGTATATATATTTTATTTACAAGAAATAAATTTGTAAATTTTTTTAAAAGGTGCTTAGAGTTGGCGGGAATCTCAATTTAAAAAGATCCCCATGGTTGTTTTTTTTTAAGACCACTTTTAAAATTCTACCTTTTTTATTTATGCATTCTTTCTGATAAAATTACACATTTTTTATAACATAATTTGTACAAAAGACAATATGGGACTATTTACTAGTAGAAAAAAATCAACTGGGATCAAATTACCACAGTACATCACATAGAGGCTGTAATGAAGACAAGTCTAAACTAGACTGATCTTTTCTTTTTTCTTGTTTCCCATAACTAATTTCTCCTTACCTACTACTTGTATGTATTTTACCCAACTGTGTTTGAAAACTGCCCCAAAGTTACAGGCCAATCTCTGATATTCATGCATAACAGGGAATGTCTATTAATTTCAGAAAAAGAGTGGTAAACCCATGTCTATTGTGAGCTGCTGACTGGAAAAACTACATACTCAGAGAGTGTACTCCTGTGGGACCAGCTTCACTACTGGGAAAACAGTCCTCTGAGAGAAAGAATAAACTGTGAGTTCAAGATTAGCTGAATTTAAAAACATTTCCGAGGTAGACGTGATTTTTTTTTTTTTTTTTTTTTTTTTTTTTTTTTTTGCTATAGGTAGCTTAAATCAGACTGGAGCTGTTTAAGATGACTACTAATGGTTCTTATTTCTGTAGTACATTTACGAAAATATCCCTTCAAAATTTCAGTTAATGCATATGTTGCATACTGTTAAGTGCCCAATTTTGTCAGAGCTACAGAAAGTTCCCTACCATGAAACAACTTCTCTCTGAGGTGGTAGAAGAGATGAAGACAGTTGAAGGACAGTATAAATGAGTGGCTCAGTGAAGTTAGCCTATTAACAAGGGCAGAAGCTATATCCCAGTCATCCCCAAACCTCTCTACTACTGTTAGTACAGTTAACAATGTACTGGTAACAATGTTAACAATACCCATCACAGAGAGAATGATATTAATTTTCTATGAAATGAAATGTGAAGAGAATCATCATTTATTGAGTATCTGCTTTCTGATTTGTATATTAATCCCATCTCATATTCACAGTAAGCCTGTGATATATTGAAATTACTTAAGAATAGATTTTGTTGCAAAATACAGAAAATTTAACCACAGTGGCTTAAGAAATTATGGGTTTAGTAGTGTAGTAGGTGATGCTGGCATTGACTCAGCTTCTCAGTGATAACATCTAGTGATGACAACTAGTTCCTTTTTCTGTATCATTAACCTTAGCAAGTTGACATTCAGTCTTATGCTTGTCATCTCTTGATGGCAAAATGGCTGCATCAGCTCCAGATATCACATCTACATTCAAGGTAGAATTGAGAGGGAAGTACAGGGCTGGCCACATTTGTCTCCATTTTATCAGGAAAGCAGAAACTTTCCTAGAAACCTGCTCGTGAGACTTCTACTTAGATATCATTGGCCA
Source organism: Cryptoprocta ferox (assembly GCA_028646485.1). Taxonomy (NCBI): domain Eukaryota; kingdom Metazoa; phylum Chordata; class Mammalia; order Carnivora; family Eupleridae; genus Cryptoprocta; species Cryptoprocta ferox. Next base: position 64,760,788 of record CM053575.1, read on the forward strand.
TAACTGGATCACGTGGATGCCTTAGTTGCATAGGAGGTGGAGAAAATAGGGAATAGCATTGTCAGAATGGGCTTAGACTAGGAATGGGCAAACAACAACTATATCTAGACCACTACCTGTTTTTGTAACTTAAGTTTTGCAGCAACATAGCCACACCCATTCACTTATGTATTGTTTCTGGCTGTTCTCACGCAAAAACAGCAGAGTTGTGCCAGAGTCAAGGGTCTGCAAAGTCTAAATATTTACTATGTGGCTTTTTATAGAAAAGTTTGCCTATTTTTGCCTGAAACCACTCTTGAGCCATCACCTAAGCTAGGTACTCCGCATCCCCCCCTCACCCCCCCACCCCCGCCAGCCAAAGAAAACAAGGAGAGCCTCTGACAGCAAAAAGAAAACATTGTCTTTGGATATTCCACAGACATTATCTGCTACACACAGCTATTGTTATCTGTTTTAGATGAGGCGACTGAGGCTAAGAAAGGTAAGTTCAAATTCAGGGCTCTCTGATCATGCTTTTCTGGTCACACCATATTTTTTGTGAGTTTTCTCATCTCTGAAGGAGCTATGAGATATCCATCTGTTATTCAATTCAACTCTTACACGAGTTGCAAAAAAGGGCAGAGAGCCCATGGATCTATTTTAATAGGTTCACAAGATAATTAACCATTTACTTTTAAATTGCATTTTAATGCCCATTTTCCATCTTACTTTCTTTCCGCTACATATATATACAAGTTGGTAGACCCTGATCTACTTTAGGGTAGTTTTTTCTCATCTTTTCTCCCCAGCACTTCACATAGAGCCTAACACATAATGAGGACTAAATACGTTTCTTTGTTGTATGCCCCGACTCCACAATGTCTCATACCAAGTAAATATATGCCATTCATGCTTGCATATATTGTGTCCCCAATGAGGCTGTCAATTACATCAGTGGATACTCACTCTGTACCGAACCTATACAGAATGACTAAATGACATCCCTGGCCCACCACTGGTCCCTTGGAACTGAAAGTGATTGCAGTTTTGCTGCTGAAGGACAGTGGGAGTCACCTTCAGCCTGGCTGGTCAATGTCATTTCTGTGTGATGGTCACCGCATCTATATTGAGCTCAGGCTTCAAACTTGGGCTGCCTCTGTCCCTTCATTTTCTCTTCATTTTCTCTGCAACCTTGAAACAATAGCACAAGGGGTAGGAAGGCCAAGAAGAGTATACTCTGGGACTAAGAAAAAGGGCAAAGCTTTGAGACTAAGAGGAAGGCTTTCACAAATCAATTTTTCTTCTTTTACTTCGTACCCTTCTCCATAACCCATTCTAAGGGGCATTGGGAGAAATCACATCCTTTTTTCCCATCTTCCGTTTCAGAAATCTTATGCTTCCTCAAGTGCTCTCTACCTCTCTGGCTTGCAAATATTAGCCATTTCCTTAGCCTGGAAAATCCTTCTCTCCCACCCCCATTCACCTTCATCAGGCTAACTCCTAAGGATTCACTTTTGAGTCAACTTCCTCCAAAAAGCCTTCCTCATTAGTTGAAGATGCCCCAGAGCATTCTGTGCATGGGACCTAATCGTCTGCTTTTTTGTCTCTTGTATGAGTCTAGAAGCTAACTTTTGAGGAGCCGCATCCAGCTAATCCTATGTGCTCAATTAATAACTCGCAAATGAAAGAATGAAGAACAGGAGGAAGAAGTCACTGGGCTCTTAACCCTTCCCTTGGGCAGGCCAGGGAATTCCTACCCACATGTGATTCCCTCTTCCCTGGAGGTTTCTATTTGCTTCTCAGACCGAGGAAACTGTTAACCAGAACAAGTATCTTTGTTTGGAGATTTTATCTGCGTCCTTCACCACTGGGTGTCATTTTCCTCCATCTCTCCGGCCAGGCATTCTTCCGCTGCCAGAGCTGTTCACCTCAGCTCTTTAAGTGGTGGAGCCTGGCGTCCTGGACAGAGTGCAAAAGCCACAGTGTAATCTCTCCTTCTTTCAGGGCCACTGACCAGAGGGAACAAAAGAGCACTGATTGGGCTCTCCTGATGCAGACCGGCCAGTGGCTCTGGAGTTTCCTTCTGTGTTTAAAATTCCTTATCTGGCCTTGCTAGCAAATCAGCAGGCCCACAGGTCAATGGAGGATTATCTCCGGAGCTGGCACTTCAAAGCGATATGCGCACACCACTCCCCTGGGTCAGATAGCTGTGTCAGTGAGAGGCCCGAGTAATTGGGATCACTCAGCTCAACACATAACACAACCCATTAACTGTTTTTTAAAAGCAGGGTTTACTTAATTTTTTCCCAATTATAAAGTTAATCAGTGCTCGTTATAGTATATTTGGCAAATAACAAAAAGTGGAAAGAAAAAAATTCTGTAACTATATAGTATATTTGGTATGATTCGCTTTCATCTTCCACTAGGTCATTTCTTTAACAGCTGTGATTATATATGTTTTGCAAAAAATATAAATTTGTATCCTGGCTTTTTTTTTTCATTTAAAAATATAATAGGAATATTTCCCCAATGTTTTACATTCTTGGATAAATGTAGTTTCAATAGCAATATAATATGAATCATTGATTTGTTTCAGTTTCCTCATTGTTAGGTGTTTAAATGGTTTCCAGTATGTTTTTGTCTGAATTGTTATGAATGTCGTTGACCATGTAAACCTTTTCTGTATGTTTACTTCTTTCCTTAGGCTGGATTCCCAGGAGAGATAAAATGATATGAATATTTAAGTTCTTGGCTTATATTGCAAGACGATTGATAGAAAGTCTCTACTAGTATATGCTTCTATCAGCATATTAGAGAATGCCAATGTATTACACACTTAGTCAAAACTAGATAGTCTTCTTCAATATTGTATATTTTTCTTATTTGACAGGAAAAATATCATCATAGGTGTAACTTGCATTTTTTCCATTATTAATGAGATTAAATATTTTTTCTCAAGTAAGTATCTCTTTTTGGACATCATCATCTATTTATGTCCTTTTTTACCTCTCCATTTGGTCCTTTAATATTTTTCTTGTTAACTTTCATGTGCATTGATTCTTATCTTCCATATATACTATAAATACTGTCTTTCCATCTGTTGTTTTCCATTTCATTTCAGTGTGTTTAGGATATAGGATAAATTTTTTTTGGTACTTCAATATATTGCTGTTTAGCTTTGTGTTACCTCTTGTGACTTTGAAACTTAAATAGCCTTCCTCCCAGATGTTTGATAACCATTATTTTCTTTGTTTGCTTTGATTATGTTTGTTTGTTGGCTTAGGAGGGTAGTGATTAAGAACCCAAAATCTAGAGTCAGACTTCCTGAATTCAAATACCAACTCTACTGCCTGCCAACTCTACAATGTAGGGCAAGTTACTTAAACTCACAGCACCTCAATTTTCTCGTCTGCAAAATGGGGACTAATGAACACACAACTCAAACAGTTGTGATGATTAAATTAGATAATATATGTAAAGCATTTAGAACTGTTCCCAGAGGCTTATAGTAAGTGCTATGTAAGTATTGTCTATTAATATTTAATTATTACACATTTATATTGTTTTAAAATCTGACAGAGTTAAGCTCTCTCGCTTTTCTTATTTTAAAAAGTTGCTTATTTTGGGGCGCCTGGGTGGCTGTCAGTTAAGCATCCAACTTTAGCTCAGGTCATGATCTCGCAGTTTGTGAGTTCAAGCCCCGCGTCAGGGTCTGTGCTATCAGCACAGAGCCTGGAGCCTGCTTCAGATTCTGTGTCTCCCTCTCTCTCTGCCCTTCCCCCTGCTTGCATCTCTCTCTCTCTCTCTCTCTCTCTCTCTGTCTCTCAAAAATAAATAGTCATTAAAAAATATTTTAAATAAAAAATTGCTTATTTTTCAAAAATTTCTTGTATCGTTTTACCTCCTTGTTTTTCAGGATAAATCTCAGCCATGCTCCTAAAAAGATCTCCAATAAGAATTGTATTAGCCTTGCCCCATCTACTTTTGTGTGGGCTCTACAAATCTGTGTAGCATGGTAAGAGGCAGTGGTGTTGTAGTTAAGAGTGAGAAAGCATCAGATACACCTGGGTTTGTGTGCATCTCAGTTCTGCCCCTTTCTAGCAGTCAAGTTACTTCCGTCAGATTCAGTTTCCTTATCTCTAAAATAAAACAGGAATGGTAATAATAGAAATTGCCATAACCCAAATGTCCACTAACCAATATGGGTAAACAACATATAATACATCTATACAATGGAATATTCTTTGGTTATATAAAGGAATCAAGTATGATGTAGGCTACAACGTGGATGAAACTTGAACACATGCTCAGTTAAAGAAGTCAGTTCACATATTTTATGGTTCCATTAATATTCAATATACAGAATAGGCACATCTCTAGAAATGGAAAGCAGATTCTTAGTTGCTTAGAACTTGAGAAGATGGGGAAACTGACAGGTACTAACTAAAGGACACCAGGTTTCTAGTGAAGTCTCATATGGTTTGAACTGATTGATATATGAAGATTGTGTGCCTACAGCCTTATTGCAAAGGAGACCAGCTACTACACTGGAAAATTTGCCACTTAAATATGGGAATTTTTCCTAACATAGAAAGGCTATTCAAAAGACAATGGTCAGTCATGATTATAATCTATACCTACTACAAGAACAAAGAAAGTCCCAGAAAACCAAAAATCTAAGGTGTGGGCAGAGGAAGAGAATCTAGAGAAGAATACAGAGGAGAAAGGATGATATAGATAGAAAGAAAAGAAAAAAGAAAAATAGTGGAAGAAAATAGATGAAAGACTTTCAAGGAGGAGGGAGTAGTGATCAAGAAGGTTAGTTTTATAGAGAAGTCAAATCAAATACAGGTTGAGAATTATCCACTGGCTTAGGCATTAAGAGGTCATTTAGAGCCTTAGTAAGAGAAACTGAATTAGTATGGTGAGGAGGAACCCTAACTTCAGTGAGCTGAAAAGGAAATGGAAGATGATGTTATAAAGACATATACATTCTTAAGATTTGGAGATCTCGTCTCAACATGTGAGTGTTATAATAAACATCATATTTAATTCTTAAAAAGCCTTATGAGGTAGGGGCTGTTACTATCTTACATTACAGATGTAAACAGGCTTTAAGACCTGAGGTCATGTAAGGGGCAGATCTGGTTCTCACACCCCAACATGTCTGACAGAGTCAGAAAGAACTCAGGCACTGGCTCACACTGCCAATACTTATATAGCTGTGTGTTTTAGGCAATCCCCATAGTCACAGATTCTCAGCATAGGAATTTGAACTCTGTTTCACTTCTTGGTTCCACTTCATAGAATGTATCTTAAAAGCCAGAATATATGTGGCTTCTCCCATCACACCATGTTCATTCTGCTGTTGTATTTGTTGTTGTTGTTTTTAATAATTTCTCCTTCTGGTTATAGAACTCTGATTTTTTTCTTTCCTCTGAAGATTCACCCATTCTCTCAACCTTGGTCCACTTGCTTTGGCAGGTGCTGATTCCATCCTTGTTCTCAGGGCTGAGCAAGTCACATAGTCTTGATCAATTAGAATATGGCATCCCTGTGGCTGCTGTGAAAAGTTTAGGAATAAGCTTGCAAACAAATCCAAGCCACTGCAACTCATATCCAAGACTTGTACATACTGTTATGGAAGAGAAATCCAATTTTCTATTATACTTATATCTGGGTGGAAATAGATCTGGAGGTGTGGGAAGCCATCTTTCCTTCACATAAACTCTACAAGCGAAGCCTACACTTGGGAGAACAGATTCAGAAAGTGGAGAGAGTTGATGAGTCAAGCCCCATTTAAGCCCAACACCATTTGTCTTTTCATTACATGAACTAATAATTTTTATTTGTTTTAGTCAGTTTGAATGGGATTTTCTCTCACTTGATGCCAAGAGGAGCTAATGCATAGCTTATCACTGACTGCATAGCAGTTTCCTCCTCCAATACAATGTTAGCCACGGAGTGCCCTAATCCTGCCATATTGTTCTTTGTACTCCACCCCTACCAATGCCTAGGATGATGTCTTGTATGCAGCAAGTGATCAGTAAATGCCTGATGGGTTTAGTAGAATTGAGTATGGACTGATTTGGCAGCATTCCCTAAATGATGCTTCAGAAAGACTTCCTGCTGACTGTCAGTTTTGTCTACTAACCACAAAACTAGTCTGCAGAAGAGGTTTCAAACATTTGAACTTTCTGTTTGTTTGTTTTTTAATTTTTTAATGTTTATTTATTTTTGAGAGAGAAAGAGACAGAACGGGAGCTGTCAGCACAGAGCCTGATGTGGGGCTCAAACTCACAAACCATCAGATCATGACCTGAGCTGAAGTCAGATGCTTAACCAACTGAGCCACCCAGGCGCCCCTCCTTTTGTTGTTTGAATACATGTTGAACTGGAATTTAGTGTGAACATGTACTTGGAATGCTTACTACATGCTCCAATAAAATAGCTTGGCAGAGGTGGAATAGATTGTTCTGTCAGTGGCCCAGTAAAATGAAATGTTTACTTTCTGTCTTTTGTAAAACAAAACAAAACAAACAAACAAAAACACCCAGTTTTTTCTCTGGGGCTTGATTCCTTTTACACAAAGGGACTGACATTCTCTCCAATAAAAAAGGGGTAGAGAAATAGGACTTTTTCTATTTATTATTGTGAAAATTTGGCAGCAATCTGTACCAAAAGGTCCATGAGCTATTGCACTTGTACACAGTTTAGGATTTTTAATGTGGATTATTGTAATGAAGAACCATTCATGGCCAAGAGAGAAAGGATATAAGCCTTTTTTAGGAAAGGAACGAGTCTAGAAATCAGAGGTAAAGTTAAGATGAAATTAAGTAGTGTGGTCAATTTAGTGCAATGTGAATGTGAACTATGTGAGATGTGGTGGGGGTAGGTAGCACAGCCAAGCATCATGGCCCCTGGGAGCCCAAGAGGAAACAGTCAAGACAGCAGTGAGGTAATATGGGATTGAATGCTGCTGCCACCACCATCCACATTCCTGATTGTGACTTGTTTGGCCTCTAATTATAGCTGCATTTGGTTTATATATTTATTGAAGTACCAACTAGCAAGTCTACAGCTTTGGAAACTATCTCCATTATAAAGGCATCTGCCATTTATCCACCCATTCATCTATTCATTCAACTGTTCATTCAACTAGCGTTTGTTGAGTGCCTACTATGGCCAGGCTATATGCTCAGTGCTCATTCTGTGGTAAGCTTGCTTCTACCATAGAAGATCAAACAAACTCTCTTTCTCCCCAAAACCTTATCTAACCATTAACATGCTCACTTACCTTGTTCACTGTGTAAAAGCAAAAGGAAAGGAATGGGTTTTCTTATAACTGGGGTTGGGGTGGGCATTAGAGTTTTGACTGGGGTCCACATTTTACTAATAATGGCCATGTTGAATACCCATGATCTATAATGGTACACAAGGCTCTCCAATCTGACCCTGACCTGTTTGACCTGTTTCCTCTCTTACCACTCGTACTCTTTATCAAAACAACCATACCAAATTTCTGAGCGTTCCCAAAACACAGCATGCTTTTGTAAGCCTCTTTGTCTATTTGCAAATGCCAGTGACTTTGCCTGGAAAACCCCTATCCATCCTTTAAGAATCCACTCATTTGTCACTTCTGTGATACTCTCAGTCACTTTCTCAAAAGATTAATTCTGGTTGTCAGTACTGGTTGTTGTTGGAACTTAAGGTCTATCATTAGTTCAAGAAGTTGGAAACCTGTGAAATAAACCACCCATGTGGTACTGAACTCTAAAGACAATGAATAAAAGCAGACATTAAGAATCACCTAGCGATAGGAAAGTTCCCAAACCTATAGGATTTGACTGTAACTTAATTGATAGGAAAACATTGCAACTCCAAGAGAGACTGTTCAGTTGCAAAGCACAGAATAAGAGTCTGAGCAGCAAATGTGTATGTTTCCCATCTCAGGATTGCCCTGGGGATGAAATTCCCTTTCTGGCGATAAACTTTGAATTATTTCCAGGTCTAATAACAAGGTTCTTCCTACTGTGGAGTTAGATAGAGGACATTATTAATTTCCATTCCACCAGCAACACATCCTAACTGTAAGAAAGATGTAACAGAATTTCTTAGCCAGGCTAACAAAGCAATGATTAGGATTATAATTAGGCTTCCTGTGCAGCTTAATAACAAGGAGCAAAAGCATTCTTCAATATAATGCTAATATTCTAAGCTATTTGACAGTTTCATTGCTCACTGAAGATTATTAAATCATGCTGGTGTCTATTTTTAGCCTCATGTGCAATTTATTTATCATGAGTCACTGGCAAGCCCCTATCATCCCTGAGCATGGAACTTAGCAAGCATATGGACTAGCAAGGTAGAGGAAGAAATCTTGGAAGTTGGTGATCATTGAAACACAGGCCAGCAGTTCTCAACCTGTTACTCCACAACACACATGGTAAATGCTGTTCACATGAACAGTCCCCATGGGCCGTCCCAGGTGAATGTGAAATCCAGGGTGCTGGTTCTAGCTCCATTTCTTTCTTTTCCACTTAAGAAAGCATATTAGAATACAAGTGAGTACAAGGTTGCCATAGAGATGATCTTGAATCTGCTCTCCTTTTTAAAAAACAAATTACTCTTGCTGTTTTTGTCTAGCAGCCTTACTCTCCTTTGTCCAGTTTTGAGGGTGAAATCTGCAAAGGACTTTAGCAGGTAAGTGACATGATTGTATTTGTATTTTAGAAACACAAAATGGCAGCTAAAATTGAGAGTGCTCCTGCACTCTTTGGGCAAGGGGGAATGATGGCCTAAATCAAAGTTGTGGGAATGAAGATGGAGAAGAAAGGATAAATTTGAGAGCTGTGTAGGAGTAGAATGAATATAATGGCCAGATATTGGGGTAGGGTGGAGTGAGAAAAGAGAAGAAGTCATAGATAAAGTCAGCTTGCTTGAATGACTGGGGAATTGTAATACCACTAACAGGAAAAGAACTATAGGAAAAGGAGCTGGTTTGAGTGAGAGAGGACACATCTACTTTATATATACTAGGTTGTGGTTCCCAAGGCAAATCCAGACATCAAGTAAGATGTCAAAAATGCAGGGACATCTGGGTGGCTTAGTGTGTTGAGTGTCTGACTCTTGGTTTTGGCTCAGGTCATCATCTCCTGGTTCATGGGTTCAAGCCCCACATCAGGCTTTGCGCTGGTAGAGCAGACTGCTTGGGATTCTCTCTCTCTGTCCCTCCTCTGCTCATGCTCATTTGCTCTCTCTCTCTCTCTCTCTCAAGGTAAATAAATAAACTTGGAAAAAGGACCATGTCAAACATGCAATTCTGGAGATTCAGATAGAACTGCAAATATAAATGTAAGTTATGGTCATTAGATTATTGATCATAGCTGAAGTCAAAGGAGTAGTGTGCGAGGTGAAAAGGAAAAGCAGCTAAAGGATTAAATCTATGAATGGTAACGTGAAAGGGCTGACCAACAGAGGAAGGAGCCAGCTAAGAAAGTTGGGAGATGTTGAGATTCATCAGAAGAATCAGGAGAATGGATTGTGTTGGAAACCAAGAGAGGGGAAAATTCCAAAAAGAAGACAGTGTTTGGTGATGTCAAATACTCCAGAGAAAGCAGAAGCAACAATGAAAAGTATTCATTGCCTTGGCAATGAGAAGACTATTGAAGATTTTACAATAATATCCAGGGTGTGGAGCATGGGCAGTGGGTTGCAGTGGGTTCACGTGTGAACATGAAGAAGGGAGAAGAAGGGAGCAGAGGGGAATTTGGTGATAATGGAAATAAAAATAAATAGTGATAGCTAACATTTATTCTGTGTCAGTCACAGTGCCTGACCTATAAATTCTCATTTCATTTTATGAACTATGTTTAATTATAATCCCTTTTTACACCTCAGAAACATACTTTAGAAGTTAAGTTGAGTTGCTGAAGATCACCCATGTTGTAAAAACATGATTCAAACCTAGTGCCGACTGACCCAAAGCCTAAGATCTTGACTACCACACTGGGGCCAGAAGAGAAGGTGAAGCCAGGGGATATTTTTATTTGTCCAGTTATAAAAGTATAAATGGAATGTTTCTTTTGAAATGGTAGATTTAGTTTTTTAACCATAAAAGTCATGCACATACACAAAATCACAAGGAACTAGTTTCTTTGAATTGTTACTCTGAACTCATGTGTGGAATCAACTGATAATGAGCTACTCTAGTTCTTTCAATATCAAACCTTTGCACTCAGCCAGCAAACTGATTAGTCATTAATTAATATGTGTTGAGCAACTTGAAGTGGAAGTAAGACATCAACCTCAACTTCTTGGACCCTTAGAAAAAGCAATAGGTAAAATATAGAGAGGAAAAGAGTTCCAGATTCACTTCAGTGTTTCTGACCTAAGCTGAAGGTGGCCCAGAAAGGTATTTAAAATTTTTTTCATGTTTATTAATTTTATTTTGAGAGAGAGAGAGACAGACAGAGAGAGAGAGAGAGGGAGAGAGCAAGCATGAGCAGGGGAGGGCAGAGAGAAGGAGAGAGAGAGAATCCCAAGAAGGCTCTGAAATGTCAGCACAGAGCTCGATGTGGGGCTTGAACCCATGAACCATGATATTGTGATCTGAGCCAGAATCAAGAGTCAGATGCTCAACCAACTGAGCCACCCAAGAGCCCCTGCCCAGAAAGGTATTTTGATTACAGTGTTCCTGCAGAGATTCAAGTCCATTCTCAAGTTGGCCTGGGAGACTGTTTCACATTGGGACTCTGGGTTCTCCAGATTCAATCTAGAAAGACCTGAATTCTTAACTTTATTGAGAAACTGGACTTCTGGAGATCCTTTGGTCTCATGGATTGCCCAATACGTGCCACCTATGTGGCAGATGTTCTGAGTGTATAAAGCTAGCTGATGACGATAAAGAGGAAGATACTTTACCATTGGAAAATTAAAATATAATCACATCTCCTTAATTTCTCCAGATAACTCTACCCACTGTGTCTTCATTAGCAGAAAGTCCAATATTACTCTCCCATGAATTATTCAAGAATTCAAAACATTCCCATCATAACCTCTTCCAAAACCAGGTTGAGAGAAAACTGGTGAGCTAATCAATCCAAATTTTCTTTGTTCTATTTCTGCCATACTGGGTCTTTGTTGTTCCTTCATAGTCCACTGCTGAGGTAGTACTATCGCTAGTCCAAATCCTGCCCTGGCTGCATGAGACACCAAGGTTTGCCTTCAAGGTTCAGCTCATCAGTTCACTCAGCATGTTCTGTTGCTGTTTCTAAATGGCATCCTCACTCAGAAAGCTCTGTTGGGCCCAGCTCTCCAAAGACAGTCCCTTTCTTATGGCAAATGCTTCTGTAGGGCCCTTCATCTTCTGTCCTGCCAACAGATCTCAGTGAGGACTACCCAATCCATTTACGGTCCGATAGCCTTGAACCTCAAAGGGAAAGGGTCAGAGACCCTTTCCTCTCTTCTTCCTAGGGCTACCTTCTTGTATAATTCTAGGGATATCATTTATATTGACCATTTATATTATTCAGAAGGAAGGATATCCCTTGAAGTACATCTCCAAAGAATATTTACATCCATCACAACAGATTACAACATGGGGGCACTTGGGTGGCTCAGTCAATTGAGAATCTGACTCTTGATTTTGGCTCAGGTCATGATCTCAAAGTTCGTGGGATCAAACCCAGTACAGAGCCTGTCAATGCAGAGCCTGCTTGGGATTTTCTCTCTCCCTCTCTCTCTACCCCTCCCTTGCTCAAGTGCACACACCCTCTCTCGCAAAAGAAATAAAGTTAAAAAAAAAAACACATTACAATATGAATGGTGCCCCCTGGTGTTGTGCAACTCAGCACCAACTTTCCTACCTAACCTCAATCCCAGCTTTCTATTCAAGAGGAATAAGAAAGAACAGATATTTCAAGACTAAGACATCCTATTATTCCTTCTTCCAAGGCAGTAAGTCTCTTGTCATTGCAAAATTAAGAAGTGACTCTTGTGGGGTGCCTGCGTGGCTCTGTTGGTTAAGGCTCAGGTCATGATCTCATGGTTTGTGAGTTCTGAGTTTGAGCCTGCATCAGGCTCTGTGCTTACAGCTCGGAGCCTATAGCCTGCTTCAGATTCTGTGTCTACCTCTGTCTCTCTGCCCCTACCCCACTCGCACTCTCTCTGTTTGTCTGTCTGTCTCTTTCTCAAAAATGAACATTAAAAGAAAAAAAGAAGTGACTCTTGTAAAACAAGTGACTCTTGCAAAACAAGGATCTGTTTCAAAGTTATTTTCTGAAGCTTGTTTTTAAAAAAAATAAGATATATTTTCTCCTCTAGGCACCTCATTACACAAATAATAATAGCTATCATTATTCAGCAGATGTGGCACAAATACTTTATATGCATTATGTTATTTTTCTTGTAGAAGAATTCTGACTCTAATAATGGAGCTAAAATGTACAGAAGTGAGAATGCAAGGTAGAATGTGTAAAAAATTACACGAGTGAGGTGAGTGTAAAGCACCAAGAGAGCCCAGAGGAGGGGGGAATTATTTCCAGTCAGAGAGGCTCATTCAGTCAACATTCAGTACGTAATTATCGCATGCCTTTTACATTCTGTTCTCAAGAATCTTACAGACCATGGGGGAAAAGGACAAAGAAATATATCATCTTGACCATGTGATGTCATCTGATGATTGCAAGCTGGCCATCAGGGCAGGCTCCTTGGAAGAGGAGGCGTATGAGCTACAGCACTGAAGGTTTGGGGAGGTTCTCAACAGACAAAAACAGGGATCTCTGATATCCGAGGTTTGCACCTGGATCTCATTACAACTGCTCCATCCGCTAGAAGAGGAAGAGAAACAAGGGGTTGTTAACTTTCCCCTTCAATTCTCCTCCAAGGCCCTAATTTTGAAGCCTTTAATGGTAACCAGTCCTTCCCCTTGTGCAACTGGCTTTCCTCCCATGGAAGATTGCACTGCACTTTTTCCTACTTAACGCCATTCAGCCTGTGACCTCCTCTCCAATTTACCAATCGTGATTCACATACTCCACCTTTTCTCCCACTGAGAAGAAACAGCCCACTTTTGGACTTTCAAACCTCCTGGAAAAAGGCCAAGCTTCCATAAACTCCAGAATATTATTGTGTGAATTAAAATATTCACATGGTATTAACCATGCAGTTACTCCAACATTTATTTTGGAAAATTTTACATTTGGAAAATGGGAAGTATTCCAGAGCATTCTCTTACCTTGAAATATCAGTAGACACAAGGGGATTTAAGGATCATTTCTTGCTCAAAAGTTAGAAAACAATCTGTACAATTAGATACATAAAATTGCCTTAAATAACATTAGTTAAGGGCTCTGGGACTTAAAAAATACCTATAGAATATTTGTGGAGAAATTTGGGGCAAAAGCCTGCAATTCTTACTCACTGAAGCAAACTTTCAAAACGCCTTTGAATTAAATCCCAGTTGGCTCTTATTGTACATTTCTCTTCCAATCACTGATGATTAGACCTTGCTCAGTTGCACATTTTCCAAGATCTTACATGCTTCAAACGCCATCCCTCTGGCTACAAGAGGCAAAGCAGTCGAGAGCCCTAGTAAGAACTGTATCTAAACCCCAAGCCCCAGAGACTTAGGGGCCCAACAGGCTCTTCGTGTTTCCCTTCTCCTCTCTCTTCCATCTGTTTCTCCTCAATTTGGTTTTGTAATGCTAAAGTCACAAGAAAAGAGCGCCAGGGGTCAGCTGTCCCAGGGGGATCTTACTGATGCACCTCTTTCTTTAATGTGGCTCAGCTCCCTCCCATTGCCTATGATATGTTTGCAGTGGCTGCGATACAAGTGAGATTGGAGGGCATTGAGAAAAAAGGTCTGGAATGAAGGACAGGTTGCAGTCCTTGTGTGTTTTTTGATATTTGATAATTCTTGAAACACAACATTGTCCATGATCCCATTTATGAAAAAGAAGACCCACACCTGCCAAAGAGACACTATTGTGTGTGTGTGTGTGTGTGTGTGTAAATGAAGAACAAGTAGGACATGTGTGTGTGTGTGTGTGTGTGTGTGTGTAAATGAATAAAGAACAAGTAGGACATATGCCAACAGACAACAATGGTTACCTCTGAGAAAGGAAGTGTAAATAGATGGGGGTAAGAACACACCACTGATTTACATACATCACCTTTTTACATTGACATTTTATTTGTGTAGTGTGTAAATAAACATAAAGAAAAGTGATTACAATAAAGTAAAAATATGTTTTTAAAAACCACTACGTAAAATTCTTTATACTGATATAGAAGGATACCCAAGAAATGTTAAATTAAAAATGGCACGTTTAAGTGGTAAATATCCTCTAAGTTCTATTTTGGGGAAAGATGTAAATGTACACACACATAATTGGTGGCATATGCATAGAAAACATTTGGGAGAAGATATACCAAATTATTGCTGTGGTTATGTCTGGGAGATGGAATATTTCTGGGAGACGGAGATGCAGGCAGGAATTTTAATTTCCTACACTAGATAGTCCGTATAATATTTAAATTTTTCAATAACAACATTTATTGATTTATGTGACAAGCTGGTAGTTGTAGGATTATGCCCTTTTTCTAGATATTGCCCTTAAAAGACTGGCTGTTTTAATGGACCAACATATAATGCCATGTTGACTGATCTGAACAACTAACTCACATCCCCAACCTAGATGACACTGTTCGTGGCTGGTTTTCATGTTAAATAAAGATCCCAGCTTTCACCTGTTGTTACCTTAAATAAGCAGTTCTTTCTGCTACAAATTCCCTCTTCTCCTCTCCTGGTAAACCTCTTTTTTAAAAAAAAGTTTATGTATTTATTTTTGAGAGAGAGAGGGAGAGGGAGAGAGAGAAAAAGAGAGAGAGAGAATGTGAGCAGGGGAGGGGCAGAGAGAAAGGGAGAGAAAGAACCCAAGCAGGCTCTGTACTATTAGCACAGAGCCTGATGCAGGGCTCTATCCCATGACCCCAGGATCATGACCTGAGCCAAAATCAAGAGTCAGACACTTAACAGACTGAGTCACCCAGGCGCCCCTGTTTATCCTTTAAAATCCAGCTCAACTATTAGCTTTCCCCAACTCCCCAGATAGAATTACTAATTTCCACTTTGCCCCCATAACATTTCCACATTTCCACATTTCCATGCATTACTCCATGTATGCTAGTTCCATTTCTCAACCTCTGTCTCCTCTTCTGGATTGTTAGCTCCTCAGAGCAGGGATAGTATCTTATTTTCTATGTATCTGTCTCAAGGACAGATTTACTAAGTAAATATTTTATTTAAATGTTTAGTAAATATTTTATTTAAACGTTTAGTAAATATTTTCTTTAAATGTTTAGTAAAATTATTTAGTAAATATTTAGTTAAAATGGTTGGCTTCTGCAGCCTTTCCTAGTATAAGAGTTGTAAATCCAGTGGACTCCAAACACGGCTCTTATTAGAATCTCTTGAGGGAACACTTAAAAACACAGGTACTGATGTTCCACCAGAGCTATTCTCAATTCAGATCTCCCAGATGATTCTTTCTCTGCCTCTTCCCCCTCTTCTTCCCATTGTTTTCCTTCCAAAGCAATTCAGTTCAATGCCATTAACTGGACCTGAACAAGGTAAACATTCATATGGTGGTAGGGAGATGGAGACCCAGGGTGAGGGGATAAAACCTAAGCTGGACGAATAGTGTACCTGGGTGGGAAGGTGATGTGGTATAGATGTCAGAGCCTCAGCAGAGTGAGAAGGGCATTCACAGAGGATGATGCAGTGGGGGCCTGGGAAGGAGCATCAGAGCCTCACAGAGTCAGAAGGGTATTCCCATGGGGTGTCCAGGAAGGATGAGGGGTGGTGTCTCAGTGCAGCATCTTCCTGCTTGGATGAAGTGTCAGAGCCCAAGAAGCATAAGGAGGGAACCATATAGGTATTGGGACCAGGGTAAGAAAAAATTAGTAAGTAAGTAAATAAGTAAATTTGTAGATGGGAAGTCTCTTACTATCAGACAGTTACAAATATACAACAGGAGAAAACTAGAATGAATCCCACAGTGTCAGATTATCATTGGAGGCTTTCATGATTTTCAATATAAACATAAATACAGAAATATATATAGATGTAAATAGTGTATATGTGCAAATATGTACAACTATGTACATGTGTATATATGTATATTTATGTGTGTATATGTGTACATTTATACATATATATCTGTGTGTGTATGTATATATACATAAAACTTAATGTTATACACACACACACACACACACACACATACACACACATCTTAGCTCTGTTCACTTGAAGGGCCTAGAAGCAGCCTCTCCCAAGTAGTAAGGAGCATAACAAGCATCTTGATTTCTATAAGGAATCAAGGTTCTTTGGAGGATTGGCGATTCCTGTGCTAGGGCAGTGAAAGTTAAAAATTAATCTGGACATCTTGTGCCAAAAAAAACCAAAAAGGAGTGCTCGAAGAATATGGGGACATGTCTAAAGAATGCAGGATCCAGCTTGAAGGAGCTCCTGCTGGTCATACCTGGGACAATTTGAACATCTAGTGACAATGACAGGTTATAACCCATTGAATAAAATAGAAATCCATCTGTACATATTGATATAAATAAGTGAATAGATTGAAGGTTTGATAAGGAACTGAATATTGACATATTCTTAAATTTTTCTTTCATAAAAACTTATTAATTATAGAGAGGAAAAAGAATCACTTTCTAGTGGACAAGACTGGCAGACATCATTTTAATCAAGTGATCAAAATACTCATAACCAGTAATGGGACAAATCAAAATCGTGGGCCACCTGATGGGATGTGATGAGAGAAGAATGGCACTGCTTCTTTGATATTCCTTTCAGAGGCCCATCCCCAGTATCTAACCATGAGAATGCTTCACACAACCAAATTGAGGGTCATTCTACAAAATAAATGAACTGTAATTTTACAATGTCAAGGTCATAAGAATCAACAAAAGACCCTTTCAGAGTAAGGGGACTAAAGAGGCATGACATATACACAATACTTGATTTTATACTCTTACTTTAAAGGATCGTGGGGAACAATTCATAAAACTTGAATGGGGTCTGAGGAGTAGAAGGTAGTGACGTCTTGATGTTAATTCTCCTGGTTTTGATGGATTTTCTTTGAGTATGTAAAAGAATGTCCTTGTTTATAAGAAATACTAAAGTATTTGAGAAGGCTACGGCACCATGTTAACACCTAACTCTTAAGTGGTTTCGAAAAAGGAAATTATTTGTATTCTTTCCATGGGTTTGAGGTTACTTTCCCCCCAACTTGCCACAAAAACAAAAGTAAAATAAAAAAATCCCAGATAAATCCACAGTATCTCTGTTGGATCAAAACTTTCCCTGGTGATCTCAGGTTCAGTATTGGAAACTATTGGGTTAAACAATGTGAGTAGATCCTTATTAACTTGGGTTTTCCCTCCTCACATAACCTTCTTTGTCATGTGAGAATGTTTGGAAGAGTACAGATTCCTAGGTCCAACCTGAAGGCCACTGGGTCAGAATCTTATCAGAATTTTACTTATAATAAGTAGCTCTTAAATTCAGAGAAGTTTGGTAAACATTAAAATTCATCATGAAGGTCACTGAAACTTTTGTTCAAAGCATGCACAGTGTGTTAGATTAGCATCAAAACTGTGAAAAATATTTGTGCATTGAGGAAGAGTAGGTGGCCAGCTTACTAAATCCTATTGCCAAGAAAAGATGTTTTGTGTCTAGGAGTCAACAGAAAGCTGCTCCCAGGGAAGTGGTGGCCCTGGAGACCTCCTAGGTAGTCACTTTAGCTGTGGGCATGAAAGGGTCTGTTGTCTGGCAGAGGTTGAAAATAGCACTTTTGTATTTTTATGGTTGAAAAGGAAAGTGAGGTGGCCTCTGGTGGGACCCTGGGGACTGGAATGGCAGTGGTCTTGCAGTGTATGCAGGGCTGACACCTGAGCTGATCCAAATGAAGTATCATGTGATTGGTAATGGGGCTGGAAGGAGAATGGGTGTATGGGATGGAAAGCACTAAGCACTGAAGGCTGCAGACTGGGAGATCAGCAAGGGCCATTCTCTATTGATCCTGGCATTGAAGGAATGGAGTCTTCACAGAGGTACCATGCTGGCCTGTGAAGTGAACTGGACCAGCAGCAGTGTGTGACCAGCAGAGCTGCTGTGGAGTCAGGCCACCAGTCAGGGGACTAATGTTCGACAGCAACACCTTGAGGCCTCAAGGAATAGTGTGGATGTTTGGAAATCAGTGCATATTTTAGCCTGAAGTGGAAGTCAAATGGCCCTCCTAAATGGTTAGTATATACCTTCCAGGGTTCTCAGAAGATCTAGAAGAAGGGAAAGGGACCCTAAGAAAGTGACACCAGATTCCACACTAATCTAGCATGAGGGAGCTCAAGTCATTCTTCCCTTAATTGGAAGACTTAATTATGTGATCATCATTCTACCTTGAACATTGAGCAGTTTATGCCAGCTGCATTTCAGTGGATCTGCTTTAGTTTCTACCCTACTGCTTGGCACATGCTGGGATCTGGTACACGACACTAACAAATGGATAAACAGAATGTGATCAATATGGTTTTGGTTCCCAATTTTGTTGGGAACCCATTTCAGTCCTGCTTTTGTAGTCTGCAGACCGTATGTTAAACAGGTTACTAAGATACAAAGACTGTATTTTATAGTGCATTCCAGATGCATGTACCCAGTCTCCCAGACCTCACCAGACTGTGATCAAAAATGAGGTCAGGTTTCCCTTGTAATGTCCAAATTACTATGGCTCAAACTTTCATCTTATCTGATGACAGGTAGTTTCATCTTTTATGAGACTCCCCTCTACAAGCAGGTCTTTGCACTTCCCAGCTGCTCACACATTCCACAAATCCAGATAGTCCCAGCCACCTCTGTGGTCCCAGCTTGTTCATCACAGATCCCCACTGTCACCTCTCACTTCTACAATTCCACGATTGAAGGATTGAAGCCACCACAGCTATGCTGGCCTTGAGAGAAGGCATTGCTTCCCTTCCCTAAATGTTCCCAAAGGTAGACAAGGACACTTTAATTTCCCACATCATGGCATTTAGCAAAATTTTACAGAATGATTAAGGATAGGAGGAAGAAATTATAAAACTGCCAAACTTAAAGATGGCTATGAATTCTGAATGCTTTGTATCCACAAGCCAACCCATTGGTTGTCTTGGGGCTGTGGAGATGCCTTCCAGCCTAGTTCCCAGGCTCAGGCTATATGGAAGAGTCTGCATATCTTTTCCCTTTGGGGGTGACCTCCAGTGAATTTGCCCTCCCGCAAGTTGAGGCCCCAATATCCAGAAGTCCAGGAAGAGAGCGCTTTTCTCCCTGTGGTCTCTGTGGTCTCAGGCCATATCCTTGTCCACATCCTCTGAGGAAACCATAGCCCTCCCCCACTCATGGAGTCAGGTCCATTCCTATGTCCTCTGTGAGATCATCACATAAAAGCAAAATACCCAGTTGACTACATTTCCCAAGTCTGTGTTTGAGTATGTGTGACATAGGAGCAGGCCAGTCTTTTCGTACTAAGCCTCATCCAGTCCCATTTCTTTTTGTGACATTTTATCCACATGAAGTAAAAAATCAGAACTACAGCTTCCTGGTAGTCCCTAACATCTTTACTTTCAATCTCCTGTGAGAAGCTTTTAGTGGAAAGTACAAGCATCTCAACCTAAACAATGCTGTGTCAGCTGGGGGTGTCTACACCAACACCTGAAAGGAAATACTTTTCCAAAGGCATCATAAACTACAGGGATGCAGCTCTGCCCGCACTAAAGGCAATTTTTAATATTATTATGCAGAAAAGTTTTGATCACTGGGGTCACAGCTGTCAAACCTCCATTCCAGAAAAAGGCCTGGTTCAATATAAGTTCATCTAACCATGTCCATTTAGATCATTTCCCCCAAACCAAGGATGAATCTGCTTTACAATGGATGAAAATTTCCTCTTCTTCTTCTTTTTTTTTTTTTTTTTTTACAGAACCATATGGAAATTCTGGAGTCCAAAGCATTTAAAGAAATAGTTGCCCAATCTTTAGGTGATTAAGGTAACCGAGCAGAAAAGTTCAGGGTCTGAACATAATAAAGACCTCATTAATTAGAAGAAAATTTCCTCTTCTTGAAAAACTACTTGAAGATCTGAAATTACAATGTTCAAGCCACTCTGCCCACCGCCGCCTTCAAAAATCTCAGGCACATTTCTGTCAAGGCTCTAGTTACAAGTGCTACATGGCTGTCTACCTCCAGAGGTCTCGCTTTTTCCAAGGGTCTCACTCACTGGGGAGCCCAAAGCTCTAAGGTGAGGGGAGCACAGCCCTTTCCCTGCCACATAAATACGGAATGAATTTTGATTTCTTTTCCTTGGACCTTAGATACCTTGTCAACAGTCATTCAAAAAGAATTTTATGAAAGTAAAAGAATTACAGTTAGCCAAATTAGTGAAATTGAGATTCTTTAGGGAGTCGATTTCTGTAGTCATAGGTCATGCAGAATTAAATGAATTTGGAGGTGTAGATTTTAGTGGGTTTAGGTTGTGGAGATTGTCAACTTAGATAAATTGAAGCAAAAGGTGAATTTTCTCTATACGTTTCTGAATAGACTTTAGGATTCTATAATTAACAACAGCTGGCAAGTGCTCACATCTATTTCTCTTTCTGTTGGCCACTAGCCCAAACAATAAAAATGGATTTTTTGCCAATCATAAACTTAAAAATCATCAATGGAGAATGCTATTTTTAAATTTTAAAATGCACTGTAATACATATATACAGTATGCAGAAAAGGAGCCTAGAGAACTTACCATTCTTTTTCCTCAACTTCAGTTCCAATCATTCAAATATTGATTGCCTACTATGTGCCAGGCACTGTGCTATCAAGAGGAATGAATGAATGTTGCTATAAATGCATTTGCTATCAAGAGGAAGAAGCAAAGCTGCCCTTGGGTTCCTTACCGTCCAGGTAAGAGATAGAGGTGAGTGGGTTGGCAGGAAATAGTGTTAACTAAAATATTAAAATAAAAAGTCTGTTCTCAGTTAATAACAGTTGTGAAGTATGTGTTGTGGAAGTACTGACAAGAGAGACTAACTCTATCTAGAAAACTTCCCAGACAAGTGCATTTGGGTCTGATCTTGAAAGGTGGGTAGAGAGTCACCAAAAGAAAGGGAGAGGAATTCAGTATTTTCTTGATGCCTAGCCTTCTTACTA
Organism: Cryptoprocta ferox; assembly: GCA_028646485.1. NCBI lineage: Eukaryota > Metazoa > Chordata > Mammalia > Carnivora > Eupleridae > Cryptoprocta > Cryptoprocta ferox. The sequence continues at coordinate 64,782,029 of CM053575.1, forward strand.
GACTGGCTGTTAGCATCATGTGGGGAAGGACTGGATCTGGTTCATTGTTGTATGCCTGACACCCAGCTCAGCACATAGCACACATCAAATGTTCTCAAATATTTGTTGACTAAATGACTGAAAGTATCTTAAGCAGAAAGAACCACATGTACAATAACAAATAAATAACACAATGATTTTTTAGACCATGGTTTCTAACATCAGCACCATTAGCTTCTGGAAAGGAAAGAGGTAAGTCCTAAGGTAACTCAGAAAAAGCAAGTTGTAGAGGAGAAGAAGCCAGGAGACCTGGGTCCTAGTCCCAGCCCTGTTATTAACTAGTTACATGACCTCCAATCAGTGATTACCCTGTACCACCCTCAGTTTTCTCACTTGTAAACTAGCTTTGTACGAGCTTACTGTAACGATAGTATATATTGTAAAAAAAAAAAAATTAATAGAAGGGGAAAGAATGCAGCATTGCCTCCTCTCCTTTTTCTAAATGCAAATTAATACCTGCATCCCAGCTTTAAGTTGGTAGATGGAGTACATACTTATCATTTCTCCCTCCCTCATTAAAATTGTAGGACTCAAAAAGAATAGATTAGTAAATATTCAAAAACAGGGAAGGGACTTTCTGTAGGTCAGAAGCTATGAGCAAATGAGAAAGCAGAGCAGGGAGCTAAGGCTCCTGGCATCTCAGAGTTACTGCTTTTGGTCCTGTGCTGCCCTGACTGGAGGCCTTATGGTTCTCTCTAATCTAACCACATAAATGAAGAGAGAAGAGGCTGAAACTGGAAGGCATTGAAGTTACAGAGATCTTATCATCAATCTAATGCAGGTGTTTTAAAAATGTTTTGTGCCATAGGTCTCTTCAACAGATTAGTGAATACTGTGGATCCCTTCTGTCTTCGGTCTGATTGGGCTGCTCTAACAAAATACCACAGACTAGGTACTTATAACAGAAATCTATTTCTCATAGCTCTGGAGGTTTGGGAATCTAAGATCTAGGTGCTTGCATGGTTCTGGTGAGGGTCCTCTCCTAATTCCTAGCCAGTACCTTCTTGGTGTGTCCTCATCTTGTGGAAGGGGTAAGAGACCTCTCTGGGGTCTCTTTTATAAGGGCACTAATCCCATTCATGACCGCTCCACTTTCATGACCTAAGCTCTTCCCAAAGACCCCATCTGCTAATACCATCACAATGGGCATTAGACTTTTAATTTTTCTTTAATGTTTATTTATTTTTAGAGAGAAAGAGAGAGCAAGAGAGCAAGTGAGCATGGGGGAGGGTTAGAGAGAGGGAGACACAGAATCTGAAGCAGGCTCCAGGCTTTGAGTTGTCAGCACAGAGCCTGACTTGGGGCTCAAACCCACGAACTGGGAGATCATGACCTGAGCCAAAATCGGACGCTTAACTGACTGAGCCACCCACATGCCCCAGGCATTAGACTTTTAACATATGAATTTGGGGAGACATAAACATTCAGACCATAGCACCTTCCCAGAATATTACCTTTAAATGTATAAAATAAAATATATAAGATTATAAAAGACACCACTTATATTAGAATGCAATATCAAAATATTAAAATTTTGTGGTATATTAACATAATTAATTAAATAACAAGATCTGATAGTTTACTATGACATCTGCTACAGTTATAATATGAAAATATCTGTGATTTCTACTGGTGATAATGTCACAAGCACTGTGGTTTGTTGCCTCCTTTCAAATGATGGAAGATACTTTATTTCAGTTAGAGGTTAGTGAAAAGAAAAATGAAATTGTCTTTTCGTCCAAGTTCATGGACTTCCCTGAATTCTATTAACAGCTCCCAAGTTAAAAAAAAAACAACTCTGGTCTGATAGAATTTCCATGAAATATCCCCAGAACAGAGGAAATGTGATACTTAAATTTTCTAGAGCTGAAAAAAGGACATGATACTTCAGATTAAAATAGTTCACTGAATTCTAGCAGAATGATACAGAAAATGAAATAAAGGGACATGATTAGAAACATACAGGGGCACCTGAGTGGCTCAGTTTGTTGGGCACCTGCTGACAGCTCAGACCCTGAAGCTTGCTTCGGATTCTGTGTCTCCCTCTCTCTCTCCCCTCCCCCACTCATGCTCTATCTCAAAAATAAATAGACATTAAAAAAAAAAAAGAAACATACAATAAAATATCAGCGATTAGGAGAAAACCCTAAAAACTACCAGAGTAGAAAGACAAAAATAAAAAATAAATTAAAAAAAGAATCAACACTGAATATGTAATTAACAATGATATGCAAGAAAACAATGGAGAAATATTTTTAGAATACTGAGGGGAAATTTACATTGAATTTGTAAATAGTTTGAATTTGTCAGTAGTTTGAGGTGGAATAAGGGTAAAATAATGCTATTTTTGGACTTAGAAAGATTTACAATTAGTACTCATGACCTAAAATAAACTCTAATGAGAAACAAAAAATCCAGAAGGAAGTGTTAGAATGCAAGCATAATGTGCACTAATTGGGAAAAAATTAAATAATAAAGTAGTATGTAAGACAAAAAAGTGAAAGAACTCTGTCCTGATCCCTCTACTTACTGTGTACTGTGAATTATGTGTTTTTCAATGCCTGTGTAAATATGTACACAAATACATATACACAAAATATCTTTTCTTCTTTCAACAATAAGCTCACTCTATATGAAAGAGTTTGTGGTTTTTCCCTCATTCATTGGAATGTGATGAACATCCTTCAGTGTTGATACATGCAGATCTTCCTTTCCCTTTTTAGTATCCACGTTCCACAATATGGATTCACCATAGTTTATTTATTTGACATGTCCCTAGCATGGACATTTAGATTATTTTTAGTATTTGTGTTCTTATAGATAATGAGGGAGAATAATTTTTGTCAGTGTTTCTGTAGAATAAAGGCCTAGAATTAGGATTTATGGGTCAAAGGGTATATGTGTTCAAACTGTTCATAGGTCCTGTGAAAATGACTTCTAAAAATACTACTAATTTATAGTCAGACTATAAGTATCTGAGATGTAATACCTTAAGGAAAGAAGTCTTCAAACATGAGAATAGACACAAAATGGCGAGAATTTGTGAATTTGTTTAGAGAAGAGATAGAAAATAAACATTACTTTGAGAGCATATAACAGATGACTTTGTGCTTCAGACTATGTAAAAAAAAAAACCAAAACTCCTTTTCCAAAATTGATCACAAACAAATCCAAAGAGATTTAGTAACTTTCATTGATAGAATTAGGTCTTATTCTACTAAGAGCAGACAGACCATCAGATAAATTATTGTAGATAACTTTATCTTTCACAAGGTAATCTTAATGAGGAAACCCTCTGCCTTTTGACTTGATTCTAACCATCATGGAACACTGACTTAATATAGTCAAATTGATAAGAACCTGGATTAAAAGTATCTGCATTGTTTTAGAATTTGCAATATTTGTAATATGTAAGAATGTAATTGCTGGGAAGGTTTAGACATGTACTTAAGATTTTGGGAAAACAGGTATTGAAAGTATAGAGAGAAAAAAATACAAATGGCCATTACTTGAATCTTCAAACAAAACTATAACTATTGAACACTAACTGTAGAAATTTAAGTATAAAAGTATATTTTAAAGTGTATTTTACTAATTCAGCAGATACTTGAGTGGGCCTATGTACTAGATACCAGGTTAGACACTAAAGATACTGCATCTATTTTGGGGGAAATGGCAGTTTTGAAGAACTTAATGTATTTGATATATATTAATTTTCTAAATTACTTTAAACAAAAATGTATCTCCATTTTGCAAATGGGTGATATCAATTGCAGAGAGGCAAACAGTAGCATTTATTTATTTAAACAAAAATTTTAAGTTCACTTAATTATTTTGAGAGAGTAACAGAGAGAGCAAGCAGGGGAGGGGCAGAGAGAGAATCCCAAGCAGGCTCCGTGGAGCCTGACACTGAACTCAAACTCACAAACTCGAAATCATGATCTGAGCCAAAACCAAGGGTCAGACACTTAACCAACTGAGCCACCCAGGTGCCCCAACAAGTAGCATTTATTTTAAAAGATTACATCAACAATCTGCTGACAGCCTATCTGACACACAAATATAAGATATGGTCTGTGCCTTCAAAGCACTAACAGGTTTTTTTGAGCTCCAGAGTTTCACAAAATATGGTTTAAAAGAAAAGCAGTAGAACCTTCACAAAGAAAAATAAAATGCTGGTACTCCATGTAATACACAGATTTTTTTTTTTTTTTTTTTAGAGAGAGGGAGGGAGAGAGCATGTGCACATGAGGAGGAGAGGGGTAGAGAGAGAGGGAGAGTGAGAGAGAATCCCAAGCAGCCCTTAGGCTGTCAGCTCAGAGCTAGGGGTGGGGCTCTAGCTCACAAATCCTGAGATCATGACCCGAACCAAAATCAAGAGTCCGGCGTTTAATTAACGGAGCCACCCAGGCACCCCATGCATAGATTTTCTAAGGACTTGTGAACAGTTAGAAAAAGAAGCACATCTTCAAGGAAGGATACACATGGGTAGCAACAAGAACACAGTGGATGTATCTAACTCCTAGAATGAACAATTGTTTGAGTCTCATTATGGTCAACAAATAGGACATAATGGCCAAGCTTGACCTCAGATAGCGGAAGGAGTAGACACTGTGTTTGGGACAAAAACAAAGTCATTAACTCCTCCTTTTCTTGTATATTTTCTAGCAAAAACACTTATCATTTATTAGAAAGAATAAAATTAAGGATAATTAAAGACCAAGGGATGAGAAGACAATAAAAATTGAGCTATTTTCCATGAATTTGGGTGTCTAGGCCCTAGTAAATTACATCATAGAACTATAATAACTTGTAGATCTTGCAGATTTATGGGGCTTATGGATAGTTTGTGTACTCATGGAGAGTTTGACAAGACCAGAAGCTCGAGGTCAGGCTACTATTGCCCTTATATTTAAAAAAGGGGTAAAAGAGCATTTTTAGAAACTATAGACTCAGGTGATAAACCAAAATTTCTATGTGGGAGTCGGTTATTTTTTCCTTCAAAATGTTACATTTTCATACTAGTGTGCTAGGTGCGGAAGACAATATAAAGATGATAAATAGGGCATAGATTCTACCTGAAAGGTAAATAGGCAGCTAAGGAAGTAAACCCAAAACAAATAAGAAAATAAATAAGAAATTATAAGTAATTGATATTTCTGTCTTGCTTTTTCTTTAAGAAGACATAGTGTTTTAAAGTCTCTCTCCCACCAAGGTCTTCATTTATTTACTCATTCAATGTTGTATTAAATGTGTTCTATGTTCAAGGCACTGTGCTATGTAGTGCAGAAAACACTATGTCAAAGAAGAATCCAAAATAGATCTTGCCTTCAAGGAGCTTAGAATGAGAGGGAGTTTTACTAAAAATTTAAATGTAAGTGTCTTAGTCCTTTTGGGCTGCTATAACGAAAATACCATAGACTGGGTGGCTTAAAGAATAAACATTTAATTCTTGCAGTTCTGGAGGTCAGGAAGTCCAAGATGAAGGCACCAGCTGATCCTGTGTCTGGTGAGGACCTGCTTCCTTATTCATGACTGGTGCCTTCTGGTAGTATTCTCACTGGGCAGTGGAGACAAGAGAACTTTTTTTGGAGCTGTTTTATAAGGACCCTAAACCTTTTATGAGGGCTCCACCTCATGATCTAATCATCTCACAGAGGCCCCAGTTCCTAAAACCATCCCATTGGCAGTTAGAATTTCAACATACAAATTTTGGAGGGACACAGTTCAGTGCAGTAAGTGATGATGATCAGCTTGCATTTGTTCATTTAAAAAAAAGTTGTATGGTTGCACATATAGTCATTTGAGAAAGAAAGGTCATGCCATCCACAAGGGTGAAGGAGAATCAACTAAGATGAGCCAGTAGCCTGACATGGGTTGGTGTTTGTGGCAGAGACAGTGACAGATAGATATTTAGGAAAACTCATTTCATGTTCTTTTTCTAGTCCCACAGGAAGACTACATTTCCCATCCACCCTTGAAGTTAGGTTGGGGACATGTAAATAGGTTCTGGAAATGGTTGTAAGCAGAAGCAATGTAAACCATTTTGAGTCCTGACCCTTAAAAATAAAAATAATCAATCAGTATCTACTAAAGCTGATATGCCTGCCCTATGAATAGCAACTCCACTCCTGCATATGTGCCCAAGATAAACAAAAGCAAATGCCTACAAAAAGACAAGTAAGAGAATGCTCAGAGTAGGTTTAGTCATAATAGCCCAACACTTACAACAATCCAAATGTCTTGGAATGGAAAAACTGTGCTGTATTCATACAATAGAATAGCAAACCAATAAAATACTAATGAACTACAAATACATGCACCAACATGCACAAACTCCTGAGTGAGAGAGACTCAGACATCAAAAACACTAATGTATGCCTCCAGTAATGTAAATTTGAGGGAGAAGGCAAAATGAGGCTATAGTGATAGAAGTCAGAATAGCGGTGACCTCTGTTCATAGGTGTATTAACTGGGAGTGGGCACCAGAAAACCTTCTGGTGTGATGGAAAAACTTTGTTTTCTGGATAGTTGTCTCATGAGCGAGGTCAAATGAAAAACGCATCAAGTGGTACTCTAAATTTTTGTATACATTACTATGTACAACAACTAAAAATTATGCAGGAAAAAAAATCAAGCAAGCCAAAAAAATAAGTAAATAAGGAAAATTGACCACTGAAGACTCAATAAGGATGGTCAACCCTTTAACCTTGAATCACTACTTGGAGGAAAGATGCCCTAAAGAGCCAGCCAACCTACTTTGGACTTCGTGTGACCACAAAATAAACCTTTCTTATTTTAATCCCATGAGATTTAGGGACATATTTGTTATCTCAGCACAGCCTAATCTTTTTTGGTTCATAAAGGGTTTATCACCACAGACTGCCAAGGTCAGAAACCTGGTTTATCAGCATGCCAGGGGAGGCTCTGTCTCTTATAGGCTAAGTGACACAAAGTAAGTTTAGAAATGAATCCATAAATCAAAACGTCAAATTATTAAATTATAGGGAGGACTAGAAAAGCACTCTTTTACAAACTAGGATGTCAGTGTTGCCATGATCAAGCCCTTTCTCTCACTTAAGACAGACCTGCAAGAGAAGTCAAACTGTAATAAAAGTTTGCTTTATGCCCCTGTTCTCAGAAAAAGGGCATGAGTTAGATGAATCCAATGTTTAATGAAATCAATCTGAAAGCCCTTGTGGATCCATTTCACAGTGAAGATAGTTTTGTCAGTGGGCCTAGAATACCCAAGGTCCGGGAACTACGGGAGTTTCTGCTCCCTTAGGTATATGCCTGACTTGTCTCATGGCTCTCCCTTTCTTTGCTTCCTATCCTTCAACTCTTCCTTTTAGGCGTGCCATTGCATTCAGTCTAACTTTTTAGATGAATGTGGCTGGCCTCCGAGGCATTCCTTTTACCTATCTACCCCTATTGTGTGTTGTTTATTTTTCCTATCAAAGAACAATCATAAGTCTTTTACTTATGGTAAAAGGAGTTTGAAATTGGGGAGAATGGTGTCCTCAGTTGTAGTATACAAGTACTGGTAACATCATCAAACTAATAGAGACACAGGGAATTCTATAGACAGCGTACCTGAATCTTTTGTAAGGTTATTTGAGAGCATTTTGTGGAATTCTTCAAGGTTTGAAGGACAGGGAGGAAATTCTTACCAGAGCCTAGAAACAGGGGTCGCTGTTAGGTAGTAGAGGAAAGTTTAGCAACGCTGTTGCCTGCTAAATTGTAGGAAATAGAAAATACTCTGACAAACTGGTACTTTTGGTTGGTATCTCCAGGCAGAATGTTGAACTTTCATTTGCTTGATTTTTTTTTTTTAACGAAGCATGGTAAGATAGAGGTGAAATTAAGAGGACTATTCAATTTTTTAAACAGAATTTATAGGAAGTATAAAGAACCTAGGATCTGTGGGTTCAAAAGTAAAGCTGTTTTTCATTCGGAGCCTCTCCAGATGGTAAAAGATTCTGAAACTAAGGAATTGCTTTAAGGCAAAGGTTAAATCCAGGGTGCAGCTGTAAGACTCTTTTTCAAGACTGTGGAAATATTTGATTGTTCTCCCTAGACCCTCTCAGCTTGATAAAAGGGCTTCTAATATTTTAAGGACATTTTCAAACAGCCTTCTGAATCTCAGCTTACGATGGAAAGTATCTGTCAAAGACATTTATGGGTGTGGCTTTTTTAATGGGGTGGTTATAATTTGAGATATAAGAATCTTCCAAGTGTTTAGAGAATTATGTTGGCAGAAGCATTATCTGCTTGGACTGAAAGAACATAAGCATCAACACAACCGTTTTCAATGTTTTTATGGCAAAAATTTATATTTACACCTTAAAATTGAATGTAATATTTTAAATAAAATGATGTGAAGAAAAATGTGAAGTTATGTTCTACAAAGCTGGTAGAAAATCAGAATCATATGTAGCTATTTTGAAAACCTTGCCTGGTATCAACAAAGGGAGTGTGCATCTGAATATTGCTGGAATTAAGAGGTACCAGTGTCATACCTAGCTTGAGCCATGCTTTGTAATAGTGTTTATACCTGATACCCATTTCTACAATGACTGCCTGTAAAGCTGAACAACTCAGTGTTGCTAAATCCTCTGTCTCAAATCCTAAGAGCTCTTCCATTCTTTTTCACTGACATCTTCAAAGCCGGAATCTTTCAAAAGCAAGAATTTTCAGCCTGGCATGTCTTCAAAGCCTTAGAATTCAGTCGCAAATTTCTAGATTCATTTCCTTCATTCACTGTGCTTCTACTTTTAAGGAATGCTTTGCTTCACCTTGTTGATGAACCCTAAAGCTCTTTTAATGGAATAGAAGCAATAATGAAGGCCCAAGAGAGTATCCAGACAACTACTGGTCATAGGCAGCCTGAAAGAATAAACGGCTCATGTAGATTCCAAGTGTAACATTACCCTTAAACTTAATGGCAGCATGATGAGAAGTCTTTCTTTTCTTTTATTCTTTTATTTATTTTAATTTTTAATGTTTATTTAGTTTTGAGAGAGAGAGCGCGTGCGGGAGAGTGGGCAGAGAGAGAGAGGGAGACACAGAATCTGAATCAGGTTCCAGGCTCTGAGCTGTTAGCACAGAGCCCGCCCAACGTGGGGCTCAAACTCATGAACCACGAGATCATGACCTGAGCCGAAGGCCGCTTAACTGACTGAGCCACCAAGGCGCCCCTGACAAGACTTTCTTTTAAAACACAGATCTTAGAGGGACCTGGGTGGCTCAGTTGGTTAAACGTCCGACTTCAGCCTCAGGTCATGATCTCAGGGTTCCAGCCCTGAGTGGGGCTCTGTGCTGACAGCTCAAAGCCTGGAGCATGATTTGGGGTCTGTGTCCCTCTCTCTCTGGCCCTCCCTTGTTTGCGCTCTGTTTCTCTCTGTCTCTCAAAAATAAATAAAACATTAAAAAAAATAAAAAACACAGATCTTATAATACCATATAAAGAAATTTATAAATGTAAACTACTGGTGTACTGAGAACTGCTCTATTTTGCAATTTCTTTTTTCATCCTGAAGCTTAGTTGGTCCTCCTTGAGAATTTACCAAGCCTTCCTGTTCTGAAATCTTTACAGCAGCACCAGCAAAGAGAATACCCTTTCCATTCCTTTGAATCCAACAATTACCTGAAATTGCCTTACACCATCCAACTCCTTAGCCCTGTCATCTTTGGCACCTGTGACAGTAATGATTGTGTTCTTCCCTTCTTAAATATCTTAAAGCTTCAAGTCTCCATTTAACAGTTAACTAGAAAAATTGCCTGCTTTAATTGTAATTTTAAAATTTCCTTAGCTATTGCTATATATTTGTTGTGCTGCATGGCAAACAGAATGTTACTCATTATGCATGCAAACTACATGTGCTATTACGTTTAAAAGCAACTGATAGTTGGCAACTATATTAACTGGTGATAAAATGCTAACACAATAGTTTGTTACTTGTATTTGGCATTTAAAAAAAATTTAAATACATGTTACGAATTTGGGGATTGATGTGTAACACATTTTATTTTTTCCTAGTTAAAAATAGGCTCCCATTTAGCATTTTCTTGCTGACATCAGATTTTCAAGGATGGCTTATTAAAATTAAGTAGGATAAACCTGCATTGCTATTCCTGTAATTTCTGTGGACAGGTTTATGTTGTGTTTCTGAGCCTCTCATATTTTGAATTGGAAGTTTTAAATAATTTGTAATTATCTTGTTCTTGTTCCACCATTGTAGGTTGGGTATGTTAAGCCTGGAGACAACCGGATCATGAGAGCAGAGCTATATTTTGTCCTGGGAAAGATCCTAGACTTCAAATAGGATAGGGTAACTGCATGGGACTTTGGATTTTCCCCTTTGAGAAGGCGAAGGTATGTTTATCTATGGGAAGAATTTGGCCAGAAATTTGAGTAGCAAGAGGCATAGAAATATGGCAGACACAGTATCTGTTTTTACCATATTGTTCAGTAATAAAACCCTAAGTGTTAGCTGGGCATTTGTCCAACCAATTAAAAAAAAAGCCTCATTTCCCAGCTTCCGTTGAAACTTAGTGTGGCATGTGACTAAGCTTTCGGCAGTGGGATATAAGGAGTAGTTTGCATAGATCTTTTCGGAAGCCTTTTTAAAGAGAGCAAGTAGGTCTTCTCTTCCTCTTTTGCTGGCTTTCCAGGCTAGCATGTGGATGTCATCTTGTAAGTCAGGCTGGAAAGCTTGTGTAACAGTTGGTTAAGCAACCTGTCAAGATTCTGGGATCACTGATGGTTAAGGAGCCATGCTCCTAGCCTAGGGGCTGCTTATGTTTACCTGAATGAGAGAGAAACTTTTATCTTTTTACCACTGCTATTTTGGGCTTTTCATCAATGAGCACTCCTCTTTCATCAACTTTAAACAACTATCTTATTTTATCTTATTTGTACTGTCTTATATTATTATTACACCAATCACATTATCTTGTTTAGTCTTCTTGCCTATTTTTCATCTTCCCCTCTAGAATGCTAGTTTCATGAAAATAGAAATCCCCCCTCTTTGTAATATGCTAAAATTTTTATTGCAAGGTGGCCATTTTTGTGAGGATGAGGTGTGTGATCTTAAAAATAATGTTCCAATTAAGGTTGATTTATACAGAAATTGCCATCATGGCTGATATTCAAAATATCTTTAGTGTTTTAAGACTCACACGGTAAACAAAACTATACTTACTCAGTACCGTATATGGAATGGTAAACAAAAGGCAGTCATGACAGCTATTCCTTTTACGAAGATACGCAGGTAATGGGAATGAACACTGGGGTATGAGGATAAGTTGAGGACTCAGTTAACACAAGTTAATTGGCATTCTTTTTGGGAGTGCGGGGTTAAACTCATCACAAAAAAGTACTTTCAATGCATAGTGTTATATCCATCCTGCGTGTCATAAAAATAGACTTGCCAAGGAAGGTGAGGTGTATGAATGCTGAAGCGTCACAGAACTGTAATCAAATGCAAGTATAAATAATAATAGAGTTTGCCATCTGAAAGATGAATAGTACTTTCAATGCATTCAATTAACTTACCCTTTGCAGTATTCTAAGTTATTCACATTGACAACCACATTCATTGTAGTACTTGCTGCAAGGGAGGCATATAACCAGTTGTTCAGGCTGAAATATGATGGGATGGCATTCCTTGGGTTCCACATAGAAGTAATAGTATGAAACATTCTAACAGCATTCACTGTAAGGCTGCTGAATGATATTTCTTTCATTCATTGCTTTGGAAGGGCCCATTGAGAAGGGCGAGAAACAGAACAACACCTCATACTATGCCTGTTGACTGACTTCCATTGGAGAAGTGGAAGTTCCCTAACATCCAGATGGTATTTCTCATTTTAAAAGGGTTTTCCTTCAAGTGAGACTACTATGTTGCCTTTGTTTCTCTCCAAGTGAGGAATTCTCCTTAATATCATCCAAGCCATTTACTTGCCACCTATGTGTAATACCTATAAACTTCATTTTAAGGCATCTTTAGAGCTAGCATAAATCACTTTATAAAGTACACTTTCAGGACCCCAGAATTTAAATATTAGGTTTTCTTTCTTAAAGACTCTTGTGAATGTGCATCATACAAAGCAAATTGGAATCAATCAGAGATAGCAACTTCACAAAAGATGTGTAGGGATCCTCTACATTATCACTGGGGTCGCCCCCCAAGATCTGCTTTGCTTTCTCTAGCAAGGATTTCTTTTGCCATCGCATAAACAGAAGACAACGAATTTCTTAATTTTTTTTTCTTATCTCTTGTGTAGATTTCCTTACTTTCAGATCATTAACAACTTTTTTGATATCATCGTTCATTTGTAACTCCAGAAACCACAATACCAGCAGCAGCAGCAGCAGCAGCAGCAGCAGCTCAGGCTCAGGCTCCTAGGAGTGGGAGGAAGAGGAGCAGGTCAAAACTTTGTCTCTCCCGTTCACATCTGAATCAACACGAGTTTAGAACAGTGCCAGGAAAATAGTACGTGGTCTGTAAAACTTTGTAGAATGAATGAAGGCTTATTAGAATGGGAGTCCTCCGAAGGTAGTACGCTCCTGCTTTAACAAGCTATAGAATTTAGGATTCCAAGGAACCTGGGTTATTATAGATGGGGAAACGTACATTTAGAGGGGTTATATGATTCATAGATCACACAGATCCCTTGTTATGCCAATTGATGGGTGTTATGCCAATTGATGGGCAAGCACCCTAAGCCGTGTGAGTTCTAAGACCACTGCCTCCTCTACTCTGTGCACCATTTGGCCGATGATTGTCATGTGCACTGTAGAAAAAAACCGCTCAGTGGCCCAGGGTTTGGACAGGATAATCTACTGCCCTTTTCCCACACAGGAAGTGAATAAACTTTGCCAACAGATTTTTCAAGCTTCTCAGACACCACAGAATAGAAAGCCCAGCAATTCGGAGCAGTGCCGTCGCAAACAGAAGGCAGACTTAGCCATTTATTACCGGGTAGTCTAGGGAAGGGGAGCTGGCAGTTCGGAGGAGGACGGCTGTCCAGGTTCTCTAGTGGCACCCGTTTTCCTCCACCAGCTCCCAACAAAGACATTTTATCCCTTTCTTCCACTGCCCTCCGTTCTACTTGGCAGGGCTTTGAGGGGACAGAGACGAGTACAGTGTGACCCACGTCACCTACCACTGCTCACCCGTCGCAGGCGTTGCTGGCCAGCGAGGGACTGACGTGGGCAGTGTGGAGACAGGCGCGTCCCCGACTCGCGCTCTCACCCCTTCCGCTCCTCGCACCGCCCAAGCCTCCGAAGGCCGGGCGCGCGCACGCTCCGCCTCTCCCCGCCTCCCCAGTGCGCGCCCCGCCCCCTCGTGCTGCGATACGTCGAGCGCTCAACATCCGAGGACTTTGGCCCTGAGTAACCCCGCTCGCGTGACCTTTCCCCTCTAGTCTGCACCTCCAGCAGCCAGCCCAGCGCGCCGGCTGCGGTTGGGCGCGCGCTCGGCTACCTCCTGCCTGGCTGCCTCCCGAGCTTCGGTTCACCCCCTCGCTGCCGGTTCGCGCGACTCCCCGTCATGGCGGCTCTCAGCAAGTCGATCCCTCATAACTGCTACGAGATCGGCCACACTTGGCACCCTTCCTGTGGGGTCTCCTTCGTGCAGATCACCGGGGGCGCCCTGGAGGAGTCCCTGAAGATTTACGCCCCCCTGTACTTGGTGAGATCCAACAGCCCCTCCGCCAGGGCGAGTTTAGCGTGGCGGGTGGGCCAGGGGGTGCAGTCGTGCTTCCCAGCGGCCTGGGCGACTCATTCTGTGTCGGTTTCTCATTTGGAGGGGCCAGAGTGTTTTGGAGGTTGTGGGTGGGATGGGGGAGGTCGCAAGGGGGCGGATATCCCAAATGCAACACTCGGCGGGAGAAGGGGGAGGGGAACTTGAGGTTGAGCTGTCATCCGAATGCCTGTTGATGGTAAGAGGATGGGCTCCCAACTTAAAATTAAGCTAGGACACTTAAAATTGTGAATTAAGGGAACTGCAGTAATTTTTCTTAATCTTGCCTTATGATGGAGAGGAGTTTGTAGGTCAGCGAGGCGATGATAAGTGGCCTGCAGTCTTTCCTCATCTAATTCCCTCTGTAACCACCCCCCACTCCCCTTTTTAAAGGACATATTTGACAGCAAATCCCTGCTGGCCCAGATCTTGTCTCGGTTTGGGATGACAGTATTGTGACTTGATCGTTTTGCAAATGTTCTTGCAGGTTCACAGAGTAGACTCCTGGATGAGATTTTGGGTGCCAATTTAAAGGATGGTTCTCCACAGAATCAGTGAAGGTGATTAAAAGATCTGATTTTAGGTCACCCAAGCAATTTAAGTTTGGAGTTTTTAGTAGAGAATATTTGTAAATACATATATGTACCACTGAGAACCGTTAAAAGAAGTTTGTGCTTAAGTGTTCTCACCAGCATCTTTCTTTCCAATAACTTTGTCCATGATATTAAAGATGTATTACTTTAGGTATCGAAGTTCGTCCTCTCATTTTATTGCCGGGGGGAGTATGTGTCCTAAGAAGGCAGAGATCATATGTTTTATATGTTTCCTAAGAGTTTTATTGGATATTCAGTGTATGGTCAGTTTTTACTTCTCATTGAGTAGTAATTTGCACTTATAGCCTGATATACATGCAGGTGTGTCTGGCCATATTTGCAGTACTTCTTGAAAAGTCTGATTGTTTCTTATAGAGATAACAAGATGGTAACTTTCTCTGGACTTGCAGAAGTCAGTTTCATTTTTATCATACAGGCCCAGACTTTAATATGTGTTAAGACACTCCCCACTCCCCCATCCTGTGAACATGAAAACGAGTTTCTGATTTAGTAGGTCTGAGTGAGGCCTGAGATTTTGCATTTCTAACAGACTCCCAGGTAATATTGATGATGTTGGATCAAGAGTCTAACTTTGAATAGAGTTTCTTTAGTGTCCTGTTAGGTTGGTGGTTTGTATTCAGAATTAGCACTGTACTTCTGTAAGTGCTTAATAAATGTCTGAATGAGTACAGATGTGAATTAATGAACTCATGAATAGGTCAGGTGTAAGGAGATATTTGGCAGATCTAAGGCAGTGCAAGAGATAATGTTAATTACTACCACACTCAGAACAAGTGGTACCCGTTTCCACATAATACACACATATATACACACAAACACAGTAACATGAAACAGTTGTTGAACTGTTTTAACTGTAGGCTACCACTAAAATGAGTGAAAGCTAGTGCCCTCCATAATTTAGAATACACATTTAGAATGCACTGTTGCCCATATAGGGGGACGGATTCTATATTTTTCAGGTTCTTAGGTGCCTTCTTTAAGAAGGAAAACTTCCTCACTTAACTCACTCAGGTGGTTCTAAGACCCTAAGACCTTTTCTTTCCTTTCCTCTCCTCTCCTCTCCTGTCCTCTCTTCTTTTCTTTCTTTCTCTTTCTCTCTCTTTCTCTTTCTTCCTTTCTTTTCTTTTCTTTTCTTTTCTTTTTTCTTTCTTCTTTCCTTAGAGAGTAAGGGAGGGGCAGAGGGAGAGAGAGAGAGAGAGAGAGAGAGAGAGAGAGAGAGAGAGAGAGAGAATCTTAGGTAGGCTCCATGCCCAGCATGGAGCCCCGGGCTAGATCTCATGACTATGAGATCTTGATCTGAGCCAAAATCAAGAGTTGCTTAAGCAACTGAGCCACTCAGGCACCCCTAACACCATTTTTCTTTAATGTTTATTTATTTTTGAGAGGGAAAGACTGAGCTTAAGTGGGGGAGGGGCAGAGAGAGAGGAGACAGAATCCAAAGCAGGCTCCAGGCTCAGAGCTATCAGCACAGAGCCCGACATGGGGCTCAAACTCATGAACTGTGAGATCATGACCTGAGCTGAAGTTGGTCACTTAAACAACTGAGCCACCAGGCACCCCTAAGACCATTCTTAATTATGCTTTTCCTAGGTGATTTCTTCAGGACCTCCAGATTAGGGTATTGTCATTTACAGGTAGCTGACTCCAGAGTACAACTTTTTGCAATTTTGGGAAGGAATAATTTAAAAACCTGCCTTTTCACTGACTGTTAGATGTTTATACTATTCTTCAGAGTACAAATATTTGTAGAGAATATTTGTAAATACATATATGTACCATTACATAATATTTATTCCTTGTGAGACGTATTATCTAACCTGTTATCAGTTCATCACCTCTAGGCTGAATAAACATTTACAAGAGTTGGAATTGTTAGAAATAAAAAAGACAGCTTATGAGCAGTCAGTCTCTAGTTAGTTGCAAAAGGCCTGGAAACCACTGACTGAAGAAACCAGTCCATTAATGTGGACTTAGTTCTTTTTTTTTTTTTTTTTATTCTCACACAGTTTTATTTTATGGAAAAAAATGGTAATTCCACAACACTTCCAAAGTTTGATTCCACTTCCAAGAGGCTGTTCAGATTTCTATATTTTAATGTGGCTTAGAGGCAGGATCCTGGACCCTGGATCAAATTGCCCATGTTAGAATTGTAGCTCACTGCTTACTAGCTGGGTAACCTCAGACAAATTACCTAACCACTCTAAGTCTCAATTTCTGTGTCTGCAGTATTTCTTTGTGGAGGTTAAATGTGGCATAATATGTAAAGTACTTCTGACACAGAGTGTGGACGAGTTTGTAAAGGCAGTGGTTGAGCAGGTTTGCTAGAGAAAAGGAAACCAACAGTGAGACTTTTTGAAGTTCTTGATAATAGGCCATTTGGTTTTGTTTTTACTTACAAAAAGAAAAAGAAGACACTGAAGTCACGAAATGCCTGAGAATATCTGTTTGGATTATTTGACCTTTGGAGATCTTGGAATTTGTATTTTTTTTTTTTTTTTTTTTTTTTGGTCTGAGGCCTGGCTTAGTGGGTAGAGGTAAGGGACTCACTTTATCTTTCTATTTAATAAGTAAATGATGACTTTTACATAGTTATTATAACTTTAGAGATTTAAGAGTCATTTGGTCTTTTTTTAAAAAAATAAGTAATTAAATTGTGAATTCCTTTTTATCAACATGACATTTTGAGCTTGTTGAACTTTGTTTCCAGTATGTGATTTATTTGATTGATCACTGTTCAGTACAAAGTGTACTTTCAACACATCATTTTTAGTTGAAAGTTGAAGCCTTACATTACACTAAACACTCCTGAACTCACCCTTTCCTGTAGCAGCTGTCTGGCCATATCTGGTTTACTGTTGTGTGCCTTTTTAGTTATGATAGATCAGGGATAAAAATTAATAAGTATTGGAATATAGGATCTAAATAACTATGGTCCATTACTGTTCATGTTTCTGAGTCAGTAGATTCTTATTAAAACAGATGTTTGGTTGATTAAAAAAACACTTAAACAGCCTTCAGACCCTTAATGTGTATTTTTCAATGTCAGCATTATTTACTTCTGCATCATTGCTAGAAAATTCTTTGTACATCAAAGGGAGTAGTGCTCTATCTGGGAAAGTTTATTGTCTTAAATAAAATAATACATTTGGTAGAAAGAAGAACCTTTCTGGAGGAGTGAGAGGGCCAGATCCATACTGGTAATCCCTGTGGTAACAGAATTTTCATCAGATTGCCTTCATATCCAACTCTAGTTGATTCACTATGATGCAGATTATTTTGAATAACCAGACCTCTTACTTACTAATTAGAAAATTATATTTGTCATGAACTTTGGACTCTAAAACATTTTAAAATTATTATTTACTGATAAATATTGATGAAAAAATATATACTAATGAAGGGGGATACTGAAGTTTGATGATTAGTTTTTATAATACCTGAATTGGTATTTAGAATATTACCCCCTATTCACTTACCAGTTGTTTATTGAGTCTGCTATTTGCAGGGTGCTGTTAGAGCAACTATGTGCCATGTGGTATGGTAAAGAATAAAAAAATGAATGGGATGTATTTCTTATACATAGTCCAGGAAGGGAGATAATAAATTCATTGAGGTAAATACTATAAGGTACAGAGCAAATAAATGGTTTGAGAGATCAGAAGTAGATTGCATTTGAATGGAAGATAAGGGGAAATTTAATGGTAAAGGTGGCATTTTACTGTCCTTGAAGGAAAAGTATGATTTGGGAAGGTAGAAATAGGTGATGGATAAGGGAAAAGAATGGCTTAAACTATGACATTCCGGTAGACTAGGATATGGTATGCATTGGGGAATGGTAGATGGAATTTGGATTTTATTTGATATAGTAGGCAGTCACTAAAAGTTGCCAACAGGGGGTGGTATGCTTGAGGTTGTTTCAGAAAGCTTAATCTGGCAGTGGTTTATAAAATGGTTTGATTAGATTAGTGACTCACTTGTGAAGTAGAAAGAATTAAATGACACTATACAATTACTTATAAGCCTTATTTATTGGGATGTATAGAAGGTAGTGCTTTGGTGAAAGTATTTTCATTGAAATAGGGTGGATTGCTTTGGGGCATTTTGAATTTTAGCAACTAGTGCAGTATATGAGTGGAGAATGACCAGGAGGCACTGAGAAATGTCGAGTTGCTATTTTAGAGGATGGGGCTAGAGATTTAGGTTAAGATGTCATAAAAATAGAGATGTGAGTTGAAGTTATGGTAGGTCAATAAGGAAGAGAGATCCTTAGGTCAGTAAAGGGAGAGAGTTTAGAAAGAGAAGATAATCTGAGGAATGTTTGTTTTCGGAGTAGAGGAAAAAGTATGAAAGAACCAGCCAGAGCTATAAAGAGGTTAAAAAGAGAATGTTGCAGAAAAATCTTGAGCAGGGAGTTTTGGGAGGTGTTAAGAAGTGGGAAGAGCATGGGCTTGAATCTCAGTGCTGCCACATGTTAGTTTAGCGACCTTGAGCAAGATTGTTAACATATTTGAACCTCAGTATTCTCATCAAAAAATGGGGGTAAAATATCTATCTCATATTTTTTAGAAATATAAATCAGTACTTGTTATTCTTCTGCTCAGAACCCTCCAGTGGTTTTCCAACTCCATTAATGTGCAACCTTTACCATAGCCTACAGAGTTATATGTGACCTTGTTGTTGCTTGTGTGATTACTTATCATACCATTTTCCCCTTTTGTTTATTTACCTCCACCCAGATACAATTACATGATTTATTTTATATTTTTGATTCTAAGTTTTATTATTTAGAATAGAGAGTTCTTGATTTCTGAGGAATATCTTAAATTGGACAACGGATTGTCAAAAAAGGAACATTTCTAAGGAGTGAACTAATACAAGGTGACTTCCTCTTTTTATGAGTTTTGACTTTGAGAGAAAAAAATTTTGCCTCCTATTTGTCCATACGCAATATACATATAAGTAATTGCTTTTATTGATTATGACAAGACAACCTGGATTAAAAGGCTGAAGCACAGACTTAGATCCCATAAATCTATGGGGGTAAGCTTTGATAGTGATAAAAAAATGTGGTAGGACTTTGATAATAGATTTATAATCCGTTCATCAAATGTTAATTGACTATCTGCCAGGTACTGTGATAGGTGATAATTAGGGAAGGGGGAGTTAATTGAAATGACTGCTTAACAAAGAGCTAAATAAAAAGTTTTTGCAGAGTCTTTTCAAAACATATTGGTACAATTTCTTGCAATACTTGTATAGTATGGTGATGTGAAGTATGTTTATATATCTGAGACTGTACTAGCCACATAGTAATGCATAATATTAGTTGATGCTTTGATGATCTTAAAATATTTTATCATAACATAATACCATGTTAAAGATTTGTTTGAATCTCTTCTGACACAAGGTCAAACTTGAAAATTGTCTGTTGGTTTATCATTAATTTTAGCTTTTTTTCCTATTAATTGATCTTCTCAGAGAGTTGCCATTTGAGGTTTTTAAAAAAATTTTTCCTTCATATTTAATATGTCTGTTTCATCTTGGGAAACTAAGAGTATAGTTAAAATGTATTCCTTAATGAGCCTGATTTATTGGTGAATCAAACTAGTATTTTCAATTGATATTACAACCTGTATATGGTACTCTCCTCATAATTATATTTGAGGAGAATCAATAATTGAAGTGAATGAAATAAGATTTTAAGTAATTTTGCTTTTAGCTGCATTAGAAAATATTCAGTAAGATGAACTTATATGTGAAAAGAAGCGTGAAAGGAAGGAAGAATGCTAGATCAAGTCTCATTAGATTTGAGCAGTTTCTTTTCCAGGAATGCTGAATTTACAGTGTTTTCAACTTACTGCCATTTATTTTGTCTTTTGACTTATTACATGTGTCAGGTTGCATGGGTTTCTTGATTCTAACTTTATCTTGGCAGTGTGGATTGTGATTAATCCATTTTGGGAGTTGCCTCAGAGATACCTTTGTGTCTTTTGGCAGTGATGGAAGGAGGCTTGTTCCCATTATTAGCGATTCCTAAACCTAGAAGAAAGTAGACATGGACCTTTTTTTTTTTTTCTTTCGGACCTGTGCCTCAGAAACTCTCACACCGAGGGGACACTGAATTAATCAGGATCAGACTGAATTTCAGAGTGTACTCTTAGTTTCATTTGGAGCCCGTGGAGTGTTAATATAACTGTTATTTACTGAAACTTATTTCCTCCCACTCTCCTACCTTTGTTTCATTCTTCACATATTACAGATTGCCTACAATGAGTCAGAAATACAGTGGTGGGGGAACAAGATGTACTTGGACATTACAGTTAAGGGGAAAGATAACCTTGAATAGACAAGAAAATTACTTCAACTGGGATAAGTGCTATTAAGAAGTACACAGTGTTATTAGAGGGTGTTACAAGAGGACCCAGTCTGGTATGGTAGGTTTGGGAAGTCTTTTCCAATGAAGAGACAGAGTGAATATATGAATATATATTAAGTACGTATATATCAGATTTACCATTTATGGCACAAAACCCAAATTTTACCATGAGGAAATTGAGAGAAAAAAGAAGCAATTACTTTATACAGAGTATTTAATGATTTCTTAAATCCAATATCCTGGCCAAGATTTTGATTTTTTTCCTTTTTCCTTCGGATCTTATTTAAACTTGAAGCCAAAGGCAGTTATAAGGTATCTCAGACCATACAAACACCTTGATTACTAGATTTGCTGAAATGGAACCTCCTTTCTAATAAAATCTATATTTTAAATCAAGGTAGTCAGGAGTTTTCAGTTACAGAAGATTACAAATGTCAGTTACAAATGTAAGAAAAGCTGTTTTAACCTGTTTGTCTTTACTCACCTAAAGGTAAGTCAAGGATGTTTAAGACAAAATTGGGATCCAGGAGGTTAAGCATCTTTTTAAAGCTTTCTTCTTCTGTGCTCTTTTTTTTTTTCATGGTTAAATTTGTGGTTAAGTTTCTTTTCTGGTTCAGGTAGATGATTAGGATTATCTCCATTAAAAAATAGTAAGACATGTAGATCTATCAAATAATTGCTGGGCTAATTATTAGGCTTCAGTATGAATGAGTTTTAGCAAATATGTCAGTACAAGTACAGTTTTGGAGAATGGCTGTGTTTTCTATTAAGGGAATTTTATATATGAACCAGTGATGAAGCAGTTTGGTATTTTTCAGTCTGCATAATCCCCTGATATCTGTGATTTCTTGCTGCAGCTGTCCCTCTTTCTCTGGCTTGAACTCTTTAGTTCTGTTTTAAGGATTCATTTCAGTATACCCAATATTATTGGAGAGATTGGAATCGATGTGCATACTTTCTGTTTTTCATCTGAATAAAGTTCTTCAATAAGAAGTGTATTGTTAGGAGTTTTCTTCATTAATTAAGGTATTTCATATTAGAGCCCATGATATTTGTACTTAAGTATGTAGAAGATGGCAGGGTAAGAAAAATGTTTTGGTTTAAGATTATAGTATTAGGTGGAAGTTATAGCCCTGTGTTCTCAGTAGGTGGAAGTAACAGGTGTGTGTTCTCAAGACTCCCTACCCTGACATTACCAAAAATACTAATATTACTTGATTTGGAAATGAGTATAAGGTACATAAGGCTCAATCTGAGTCTTGTTCTAGATCATTTATTGTCTCAATATTATATTTAAAGTATACTTTCAAGTTTGTCTTTATTTAAAACTTTTTTACAGTTTATTTGGGGGGGGGGAGGGAGGAAGGGGCAGAGAGAGAGAGAGGGAGACCATCTCAAGCAGAGCTTGAGCTGGGCTTGATCCCGTAACCCTGGGATCATGACCTGAGGCGAAATCAAGAGATGTTCAACCCGCTGAACCACCCAGGCGCCCCTGTAGCATATAGTTTTGACCTTAAAAACAAAGATGTTGGGGGGCACTGGGGTGGCACAGTCAGTTAAGCATTTGACTCTTGATCTCAGCTTAGGTCATGGTCTCACGATTCATTGATTTGAGCCCCATGTTGGACTCTGCGCCGACAGCCTGGAGCCAACTTGGGATTCTCTCTCTCCCTCTCTCTTTGCCCTTCCTCTGCTTGCGCATGCTTTCTCTCTCTCTCTCTCTCTCTCTCTCTCTCTCTCTCTCTCTCTCTCTGTCAAAGTAAATAAGCTTTAAAAAATATATTTGAAAAAAAAATGAAAATGTTAGAAGCAATTTAAATGTAGCGTATTTGTTGGGGTTTTCCAGAGACATAGAACCAAAAGGGTATGTATGTGTGTATGTAGACACACACACACACACACACACACACACACAAAGAGATTTATTAAAAATAATTGGCTCACACAGTTATGGAGGCCGAGAAGTCCTAAGATCTACAGTTGGCAAGTTGGCGACACAGAAGAGCCAGTGGTATAAGTTCCAATCTGAAAGGCCTCAGGCTTAAGACACAAAGAGGACAGGATGTTTCATTCTGGGGATGCAAAGGGAAAAGACTAATGCCACAGCTTGAAGGCAGGCAGGCAAGAGAACTTTCCTCTACTCAACTGTTTTGTTTTTTGTCAGGTCTTCAATTCATTGGATGAGGCCCACCCACCTTAGGAAGGGCAATCTGCCTTACTTAGTCTACTGAAAATGTTAATCTTAACTAGAAACACTCTCACACACTCACAGACACACCCAGAATAATGTCTGATCAAATAGATGTCTGGGCATTGTATGTTGCCCAGTCAAGTTGACACATAATTAGCCAATTCATGCAGTGTAAATTTATTTGTTACGGTAAAGTAATTCTACCTCCTTTATTATGCTAAATATTTTTAAAAATGAGGTCTTATTATTTTTAATTTTTTTGATATTTATTTATTTTGAGAGAGAGAGAGTACAAAGGGAGGGGCAGAGAGAGAATCCAAAGTAGCCTCCAGGCTCCAAGCCGTCAGCACACGGGGCTCAAACTCATAATTTGTGAAATCATGACCTGAGCCAAAGTCAGACACTTAACTGACTGAGCCACCCAGGAGCCCCATAATGAGTTTTACTATTTATTTATTTATTTATTTATTTATTTAAATTTTTATTTATTTTTGAGAGAGAGCAAGAGAGAGAGGCAGCATGATTGGGGAGAGGCAGAGAGGGAGAGAGAGACATGGAATCTGAAGCAGGCTCTAGGCTCTGAGCTGTCAGCACAGAGCCTGATGTGGTGCTCGAACTCACCAACTGGGAGATCATGACCTGAGCCGAAGTAGGATGCTTACCGACTGAGCCACCCAGGCGCCCTGAGGTCTTATCTTCAAAAAAGATTTTGAAATTTGTTAGAGGAAAGATTTAGGAAGTCTTCTGACCCTAGATGAATATCCTACTCTAGTTCTATTCTCTAGAGTTTTGTTTTTATTTTGAACCTGTTGGTGCTATAAAAATGTGGTTTAGTTTTGATTCTCGTAAGGACCACCTAACTTCCTCAATAATGCAGTACAGCTCTTTCCTGATCATGTAACAATTAGGTTATAACGAACACTCCTAATATCTACTGATCCTGTTACTGATGGATCTATGACAATCGGTAACTCAGAAGTGAAGGGGGATCTCTGTGGCACTGCCCAGGTGAACTCCTCTATCCTGGGAATCCTGAGGGGGCTGGACAGATGGAAAGCACAGCTCCTGGTTGTGTTTGCCAACACTGTTGTGGAACAAACTTGGATAAACTCATGGCAGGAGAAGCCAGTAACTCAAGAGATGAGAGTTTGGAAAAGAGAAAGGGAGAAATTATTTTGGGTGCTGGCAGTAGACGGGGGAGGTGTCAGGCTCAAACTTAACAACTGACTTCTCTGCCCACACCTAGGGATTTATAGAGAGAGGTTGGGGCGATATGGCCTAGAGAGCAGGCAGAGCGCATGTGATTATGGGTTAGGGTCAGCATGTGTTCAGCAGTGACCATGGGCAGGGAAGGGGATGTGTGGGTGTGTACTTTTCTAGACATTCTGTTGCTATCAGGGTTTTTCTGGTCTGGTGGTTGGAATGTTCCAGTCATTGCCAAATGTCTTCCTCAGTGACTCAAGAAAGTGAGATAAGAAATAAACGCAATAGGTTTTAGTTAGAGCACCAGTGAACCAGTCTTGTCTCTTTCTATAGTTGAGCAACAGGGCTCCCTGACAATCCTGTTATAAGAGAAGGTAGGATGAGGATATGAGGTATAGCTGAGTTCTTAATTGCCATTTATTTTTTCAAACATTTTAATTACCACAGACAGAAATCTCTGCAAATTACTTAAAACTTGCACAACACAAAAAGGAACTTGGGTCAGAACCGGACATTGCTTAGAGTGAAGGAAAGTCACATTTTTAAGTGTCTACTATGTGCCACTTTGCAGAGTATATTTGTCACCTCATTTATTTAAAAAGTACTGACATGTTGGAAGAAAGAAAAGAGAGTAAAGTTTGCTGTACAAGTGGTTGGTGCTACTTTCTTTTGTTGGGATTAATTCTTTTTACTTACTGATTTAGTGGTGTTAATGTTATGTTGCCATTGTCTTTCATCTTTTGCTTTTGTAGACTGGGAATGTAATTTCTCCCTCTGGAGTCATCATCTAGCCTTAGACCTCGCCTGAGGTTAGGTCACTGGTGTATACCAAATTTATGAATATCCTGTTAGGTTATTTATATATCTCGATTGTGTTTTTCCTATATTTTTGTATTTTTCTTTTCCCCAGGATGAGCAGCCTAAACTCCTGTAGGGGATAGTAAATCATACATTTCTATTTGTAACATGCACTATGGATAAGTATTATTTGTCCTCATTTGGAATAGTCAGACTTTGGGGTGTCTGGGTGGCTCAGTCGGTTGAGCTTCTGACTCTTGATTTCAGTTCAGGTCATGATCTCCTGGTTCTTGAGATTGAGCCCCGCATTGGACTCTGTGCTGACAGCCTGCAGCCTTGCTTGGGATTCTCTCTTTCCCTTTCTTTGTCCTCCTCCCAGTGCTCTCTCTCCCTCTCTCTGTCTCCCTCAAAATAAATAAATAAACATTAAAAAAATAAAATAGTCAGACTTCAACGTCAGGTATGGTGGTTAAAGAGCATGGACTCTGGAGCCACTTGAGTTCAGTCCCTGCTCTGCTACTTAATTAGCTGTGTGACTTTGGGCAACTTAATCTCTTTGTGCTTGTGTTTTCTTATGTAAGGGGATAATGGTCATGCCCATCTCAGACTGCTGTGAAGACTTAAGTGAGTCAACATTTGTATGGTGTTTAGAGCAGTGCCTGGCACATAGTGTTTGTTAAATTTATAAATATTCTGTTAATAAAATATTTTAAAAATATAGATTCATTATGCTATTATCTTTAAAACAGTTGTTCTGAATATGGGGTAATTTTGCCTTCTAGGAGACATTAGGCAGTACCTGTAGACATTTTTGGTTGTCACAGCTCAGAGTAGCTGCTGTCATTTAGAGAGTAGAAGACAGGGGATGCTGCTAGACATAATGTATAGGATAGTCCTCCATAGTAGCAAGTAACCTGGCCCCAAATGTTGATAGGTCAAAGTTGAGAGACCCTGCTTTAAATAAATCATTTTTACTAGTGATTATTTTAGAAAGATTAAATACATAAAACATGAAACCAACTCTTATTTTTTTAAGTATCACTTCTTTCCAAGTTTATTTATTTATTTTGAGAGAGGGAGAGTGAGAGCAGGGTAGAGGCAGAGAGAGGGAGAGAACAGTATTGCAAGCAGGCTCTGCACTGTCAGCACAGAGCCTGACATGGGGCCAAACTGCGGGATCATGACCTGAGCCAAGATCAAGAGTCCAGTGCTTGACTGACTGAGCCACCCAGGCGCCCACCAACCCTTTCTTATTGTGAAGAATTCTTATTTCTTATTTTCCAAAGGAACTAGGTTTGTCAGTCCCTCTAGAAATAGTCTTCTAGATTTAGTGATCAAACTCTGGGGCCAAGAAAGAGTGCTGAATTGGACTTTGGTGCTAATAAGGCTAAGATCATGGGGCTAGCCACTTTGAGGAGGGCCAATTAGGTTTCTTCTAGTCCATGACCATAGGCTGTAATTCGAGTAGTAGTCAGTCATCTTTGTCATAAATGTGTTGCACTAATTAAATGGGGAAACAGACAAAGGAATATAAATGAATAAGATTAAATGCATGTAGATCTGACAGATGTTTAATAGTGATTTTTTAAATTTTTTATTATTTTTAAAATTTTATTTATTTTTGAGAGAGAGAGAGAGAGAGACAGAGGACAGAGAGACAGAGAGAGAGAGACAGAGCACAAGTGGGGGAGGGGCAGAAAAAGAGGGAGACAGGGAATATGAAGCAGGCTCCAGGCTCTGAGCTATCAGCACAGACCCAACGCGGGGCTTGAACTCACAAATTGTCAGATCATGAAGTCAGATACTTAACTGACTGAGCCACCCAGGCACCCAATAGTGATACTTTTATAAAGAGAAACTCCTAAATTGGGGGCTCATAATTATAATATTGCATCACATGTCAGTCTGTAGCCTTTGTTTTAGTCAGGTTGGTTATCATATTTGCCTTTCATGGACTATTTTTTTTCTTTTTTTTTCATGGCCTATCCTTAATGCTGCCTCTGTTTTTTGACAGAGGCTTGTTTATAAAGATATTTGCCTGTATTTCCTTCTAGATACTTTACTGTTTATAATCTTCCAATTTAAGTCTATGATCCATCTCAAATTAAGTTTTGTGTATAGTATGAGGTGGAGGTCAAGGTTACTGTTTTGTTCTACACAGATATCAAGTTCCTCCAGTACCATTTACTTTAAAAAAAGATACAGTTTTGAAAGTGGGGAAATAAAGAACTCTTTGTGTCATTTGTTTTCGGTGTTGACTGGTAATTTTTATCTTTCAACAGGATGTTTTGATATACGTATTAATTTTCAACATGATTTGATATATATACAAAGTGAAATAATTACTACAGTCAAACTACTTACCATATCACCTCCTCACATAGTTATATATATGTACATATATACATATATAAATTTTTATTTAAATAGTAGTTAACATATGGTACAATATTGGTTTCAGAAGTAGAATTCAGTGATTCATACTTAGGTACAGCACCCAGTGCTTGTCACAAGTGCCTTCCTTAATACCTATCACCCGGGGCACCTGGGTGACTCAACTGGTTGAGCGTCCGACTTCGACTCAGGTCATGATCTCACACTCTGTGAGTTCGAGCCCTGCCTCGGGCTCTGTGCTGACAGTTCAGAGCCTGGAGCCTGCTTCAGATTCTGTGTCTCACTCGCTCTCTCTGCCCCTCCCCCTCTCATACTCTGTCTCTTTCTCTCAAAAATTAAAAAAAAAAAAAACATTAAAAAAATACCTATCACCCATCTAGCCCATCTGCCACCCACCTCCCTCTACATCTTTTTTATCCATTCATCAATGGCAGACGCTTGGGGTGCTTCCATATCTTGGCTGTTGTAAATAATGCTGCTGTAAACATCAGGGTGCATGTATCCCCTCAAATTAGTGTTTTTGTATTCTTTGGTTAAATACCCAGTAGTGCAATTGCTGGATCATAGGGTAGATCTATTTTTAGCTTTCTGGGGAACCTCCATATTGTTTTCCACAGTGACTGCACCAGTGCATTTCCCAAGCAGTACAGGAGGGTTCCTTTTCCCCCAATATCATCGCCAACACCTGTTATTTCTTGTGTTGTTGATTTCGGCTTCTGACAGGTATTAGGCGATATCACATTGTAGTTTTTTTTTAATGGCTATTTATTTTTGAGAAAGAGAGAGCGTGCTTGAGTAGGGGAGGGGCAGAGTGAGGGGGAGAGACAATCCAAAGTAGGTTCTGCGCTGAAAGCAGCAAGCCTGATGCGGAGCTTGAACTCATGAACTGTGATATCATGACTTGAGCTGAAGTTGGATGCTCAACTGATTGAGCCACCCAGGTGCCTCCAGATTGTAGTTTTGATTGGAATTGCTCTGATGGTAAATGATGATGAGCATCTTTTCATGTGTCTGTTGGCTGTCTGCATATCTTCTTTGGAGAAATGTCCATGTTTTCTGCCCATTTTTCTTAATGAATTATTTGTTTTTTAGGTGTTGAGTTTTATAAGCTCTTTATATATATTTGGATACTAACCTGATATGTCATCTGCAAATATCTTCTCCCATTCAGTAGGTTGCCTTTTGGTTTTGTTGATTGTTTCCTTCACTGTGCAGAGCTTTTTATTTTGATGTAGTACCAATAGTTTATTTTTGCTCTTGTTTCCCTTGCCTCAGGGGACCTATCTAGAAAAAAGTTGCTATGGCTGATGTTAGAGAGAGGTTACTACCTTTGCTCTTTACTGGAATTTTTATGGTTTTGGGGCTTACATTTAGGTCTTGTTTTTTCAAGTTTGTTTATTTATTTTGAGAGAGGGCACTAGCAGGCAGGGGCAGAGAGAGAGAGGGAGAGTGAGAATCCCAAGCAGACTCCGCACTGTCAGCACAAATCCTGACATAGGGCTTGATCTCACAAAGAGTGAGATTATGACCTGGGCCTAAATTAAGAGTGGAACACTTAATCGACTGGGCCACCCAGGGGCCCCTACATTTAGGCCTTTAATCCACTTTGAATTTATCTTTGTGTATGGTGTAAGAAAGTGGTCCAGTTTTATTCTTTTGCACATTTCTGTCCAGTTTTCCCAATACCATTTGTTGAAGAGACTGCCTTTTTCCCACTGGATATGCTTTTCTGCTTTGTTGAAGATTAATTGACCATATGAGTGTGGGTTTATTTCTGGGTTTTCTGTTCTGTTCTTTTGATCTATGTGTCTGTTTTTCTGCCAGTACCGTACTGTTTTGATTACTACAGCTTTGCAATAGAACTTGAAGTCCAGAATTGTGATGCCTCCAGCTTTTCTTTTCTTTTTCAACCTTATTTTGGCTATTCGGGGTCTTTTGTGGTTCCATACAAACTTTAGGATTGTTTCTTCTAGTTCTGTGAAAAATACTGTTGGTATTTTGATAGCAATTGCATTAAATGTATAAATTGATAGTCATTTTAATAATATTTGTTCTTCTAATCCGTGAGCATGAAATGTCTTTCCATTTCTTTGTGTCATCTTCAATTTTCTTCATCCTTGTTTTAATATTTTTTAATATTTATTTTTGAGAGAGAGAGAGAGAGTGTGTGTGTATGTGTGAGAGAGAGAGAGAGTGTGAGCAGGGTAGGGGCAGAGAGAGAGGGAGACACAGAATTTGAAGCAGGCTCCAGGCTCTGAGCTGTCAGCACAGAGCCCCATGTGGGGCTCGAACTCACAAATGGTGAGATCATGACCTGAGCTGAAGTTGGACGCTTAACACACTGAGCCACCCAGGTGCCCCGTCTTTCTTCCTTGTTTTAAATAATTTTCAGAGTATTGGTCTTTTTGTCTGCTTAGGTTTATTCCTAGGTATATTTATATTTTTGGTGCATTTGTAAATGGGATTGATTTCTTAATTACTTTTTCTCTATTTCATTATTGATATATAGAAATCTCACAGATTTCTATACCTTGATTTTGTATCCTTCTACTTCAGTGAATTCGTTTATCAGTTCTAGCAGTTTTTTTGTGGACTCTTTAAGGTTTTCTATATATGGTATATGTCATCTGCAAACAGTGAAAGTTTTACGTCTTACAGATTTGGATGCTTTTTATTTCTTTTTGCTGTCTGCTGTGGCTAGGACTTCCACTACTATATTAAATAAGGAGGATGTGAGAGTGAACATCCTTCTCTTATTCCTGACCATAGAGGAAAACCTGTCAGTTATTCCCCATTATGGATGATGTCAGCTGTGTGTTTTTCCTATATGGCCTTTATTATGTTGTGGTATGTTCTCTCAAAACCTACTTTGTTGAGGGTTTTATCATGTATGGATGTTGGACCTTGTCAGATACTTTTTCTGCATCTATTGAAATGATTACATGGTTCTTACCCTTTGTCTTATTGATGTAATATATCATGTTGATTGATTTGCGAATATTGAACCACCTTGAAACCCAGGAATAAATCACACCTGATATGATAAATCCCACCCACCTGGTGAATGATTTTTTTAATGTATTATTGGATTTGGTTTGCTAATATTTTGTTGAAGATTTTTGCGTCTATGTTCATCAGAGATACTGGCCTGAAGTTCTTTTTGTTAATGGTGTCTATAACTGGTTTTTATATTAGGGTAATGCTGGCCTCATAGGGTGAATTTAGAAATTTTCCATCCTTTTCTATTATTATTATTATTATTGTTATTATTTTGGAATAGTTTGAGAAGAATAGGTATCAACTCTTCTTTAAATGTTTGGTAGAATTTGCTTGTGAAGCCATCTGGTGCTGGACCTAGTAGTTTTTTTATTTCTAATTCAATTTCTTTGCAGGTTATTGATCTATTCAAATTTTCAATTTCCTCCCGTTTCAGTTTTGGTATTTTATATGTTTCTAGGAATTTATCCATTTCTTCCAGGTTGTCCAATTTGTTGGCATATAGTTTTTTAGAGTACTCTCTTACAATTATTTATATTTCGTGGTGGTGTTTGTTATTTCTTCTCTCTCATTTGTGATTTTATTTATTTGAGTCCTTGCTCTTTTTCCTTGATAAGTGTGGCTAGAGGTTTATCAATTTTATTGATTTTTTTCCAAAAAACTAGCTTCTGGTTTCATTGATCTGTTCTATTGTTTTTTTTTTTTAATTTGTATATTATTTATTTGTGCTCTAATCTTTATTATTTCCTTCCTTCTGCTGGTTGTTCTTTTTCTGGGTCTCTTAGGTGAAGGGTTAGGTTGTTTTTCTGATATTTTCTTGCTTTTTGAGATAGGCCTGTATTGCTATGAACTTCCCTTATAGAACTGCTGTGCTGCCTCCCATAGGGTTTTGAGCCATTGTGTTTTTGTTTTCATTTGTTTCCATGAACTTTTCAATTTTTTCTTTTATTTCCTGGTTAACTCATTCATTGTTTAGGAGCATGTTATTTAATCTCCATGTATTTGTGTTCTTTCCAGATTTTTTCTTGCGGTTGATACCTAATTTCGTAGAGTTGTGGTCACAAAAGATGCATGGTATGATTTTGATATTTTTGAATGTGTTGAGGCTTATTTTGTGGCTTAATATGTGATCTGTTTTGGAGAATATTCCACGTGCACATAAAAAATGTGTATTTGTTGTTTTAGGACGGAATGTTTTGAATGTATCTGTTAAGTCTGTATGGTCTGGTGTGTCGTTCAAAGCGTTTGTTTCCTTGTGGTTTTTTGTTTAGATGATCTATTGATATAAGGATGTTACAGTCCCGTACTATCATTGTATTATTATCAATTTCTTCCTTTATGTTTGTTATTAACTGTTTTATGTATTTTGGTGTTGCCATGTTGGGTACCTAAATATTTACAATTATTATATTTTCTTGTTGAATTGCCCCCCTTATTATTAGTGTCTTTCTTTGTTTCTTGTTATGTTCTTTGTTTTGTTTTAAGGAACTTTTGTATTACACACGTATTGCTACTCTCACTTTCTTTTAACATCCATTTGCATGGTAAATATTTTTCCATTCCTTCACTTTCATTATGCCTGTGTCTTTAGGTTTAAAATGATTCTCTTGGAAGCAGCATATAGATGGGTCTTATTTTTTTTTTTTATCCATTCTGTACCTCTGTTTTTTGATTGGAGTGTTTAGTCCATTTAAATTCAAAGTAATTATTGAAAGATATGTATTTATTGCCATTTTGTTACCTCTGCGATTCTTTCTTCAGCTTGAACTAGTCTCTGTTGAAACTGTCTATGGAATTTTTTTAGTTTTGCCATTGTTTTCTTCAGCTCCCTTTCTTTTTATTCTATATTCCTTTTTTAAATGGAATTGGTACGATTTTCTTTTTTAAATATATATTTTTTCTTTTTTTTTCTTCTTTTTGAGAGAGTGAGAGAGAGAGAGAGAGAACATGAGCAAGGGAGAGGGGCAGAGGGAGAGAGAGAGAGAATCTTAAGCAGGCTCCATGCTCAGAGTGGAGCCTCATGTGGGGATCAATCCCATGAACCTGGGATAATGACCTAAGTCAAAATCAAGAGTCGGACACTCAACCAACTGAGCCACCCAGGCGCTCCACATTTTTTTTTTTTTTTAACTAGTTTTCATCTTTGTTGAACTTCTCATTTTGGTCATGTGTTGTGTTCCTGATTTCATTTAGTTGTCTGTGTTCTGTTGTAGTTTACTGAGGTTTTTTAAGATGATTATTTTGTATTCTTTGGCATTTCATAGATCTCTGTTTTTGTAGGGTTGGTTACTGGTGCTTTATTTTGTTCCTTTGTTTTTCTGTTTACTTGTATTCCTTGTGGCTTTGTTTTGGTATGTGTGCATTTTATTAAAATGTTTACTTATTTTAGAGAGAGAGTGAGAGAGAGCGAGCATGTGAGCAGGGGAGGGGCAGAGAGAGAGGGAGACACAGAATCCAAAGTAGGCTCCAGGCTCTGAGCTGTCACCACAGAGCCCAACGCAGAGCTTGAACTCACAAACCATGAGATCGTGACCTGAGTGGAAGTCAGATGCTTAACTGAGTGAGCCACCCAGGTGCCAGACATCATTTACATTCTCCAAATTCTGGCTCCTACAGTGAAAGCCCTTCATTCTACAGACTGTCCAGAGATTGGGTAGGTTTTTTGGTAAAATCTGTACATGGGCTTGCTTTTGGAGTCTTCTGGCTGGATGGTCTGGTGTTTAGCGGTGGGCTGAGAGCCTAGGTTCACTAGCGTAGGCCTTGTGCTTGGGCCCATGGTGGGGCAGTCCTGATGGCTCAGACTTTGGTGTTAGGTCTGGAGTAAGACTGGAGCCTGGTTTCTTGGGAGTTAGCCTGATGCTCGGATGGGCCTTGAGCTTGAGTCCACAGTTTGTGTGGGCTAGCCCACACACTTGTGGTGAAGTTGGGTGCTCACTTCACTCTTCTTTCATTGGGTGAGTGTCTGTCTCCACACTGGGATGTCTGGACTTGGAGGTTAGTTAATACACATGAGATTCTCTTTCTTACCCTTTTCAATGTGTGTTTTCTTATTTCTGTGTTCCATCCAAGGGCTGTAATCTCTCACCTGGGATCCTTAATTTTGTGAAGGTATTTTCATGCATGGATAGTTGTTCAAATTGATGTTTCTGTAAGGGAATGAATGCTGGAATCTGCTATTCTGGGTGGTGTCACTCCTGTGTCATTTAATTCAATCTCTTTAATGATCGAGGAAACTGAAATCTAAAGAATTATATCTAAACAAGGATCCTTCTTAGCAATTGTTAATTGTAGCGCTAAAATTAAAAATCTTATCACATGATTATTTTGTACTCTATTAGGGTATTTATTTCTGTCTCTCATTCAGATTCTTTTTTTCTATAATAATCCCCATTTTCTCTTAATTGTTTGTCTCCCACCAGTTTTACACACGTATCTAATGTTTATTGTAGAATTTCTGGAAAATACCCAAAAACAAAAAGAAGATTAAAATAATATGTTGCCACCCTCAGAAATCACCAATGACTAACATTCTCATACTTGTTCCATATGTTCATTAAAAAATACTGTTTTGTCGTCTGCATTTTCATTTTATATATTTTGATTTATTTTTCCCTAGTCATTAAATGGTCTTCTAAAACAAGATTATATAACTATGATAAGTAAATATAAGTTTATATTTTTAATCATAGTGCTATGTACCTGTATTTATATACCTGTATTTAGCTAAATTTTTGTAAGCATATTTGAAAAATTCATAAGAGATTAATGTGGAATTTCATGGTCAAAGCTTATGAACATTACAACATATTTGTTATTAAAATATGTTTCTGAAGGTGTCTGATGATCTCAGATAATGATTTTATACATATGTGCATGTGCTCTTACTACATGATATGTATAATTGCTGTTATTTGGTGAGATCAGTGTTTCCTAACCTTTTTTTTACGTCGTAGAATGCTATGGTATACCTAGCAAAAATTATAATAATTGTGTGGCACACTAGGGAAAACTGAAATGTTTATTGCTGTGCTCTGTTACCTTAAGCCTGACTACCCACACTGTTGAGAGGATCAGTATTTTGGCCACTTGTAAACCCTGGTTGGAAGCTCTGGGTTAGAGCACAGTGATGATAAGATCCTAGGTTGTTTCCCATGTTTTGTGTAAGATTTCCCCTGTTTCTTACAATAGGCTATACCAGTATAGCAAATATGTACAACTTATCCACTTTACTGGTAACGGACATTTAGTTTTTGGTGGTATTTGTAATTACAGATAGTTTTTTCATTCCCAGCAGTACTTGGCTTTATCATTTCTTTTTGTTTTAGTCATTCTGGTTTGTGTGTCGTGGTATTTCTTTATGCAATGATGAGTAATGATGATGAGCATATTTCATTTACCTATTTGCCATATGGATGACTGCTTTTTTTTTTTTAAGTTTATTTATTTTTTTGAGAGAGAGCGAGAGAGCACAAGTGGGATAGGGGCAGAGAGAGAGAGAGTGGGAGAAACAATTCCCAGCAGGCTTCATGCTGTCAGTGCAGAACCTGGTGCGGGGCTCGAACTCATAAATTGTGAGATCATGACTTGAGCCGAATTCAAGAGTTGGATGTTTAACTAACTGAGCCACCCAAGCGCCCTGTCGGAGTCCCAGGAGGATTCCCTCCAGCTGATGGCTGAGGGAACAGCGCCCCTGCTTTTTTTTTTTTAATTGAACTTTTTATTTTGATATGATTGTAGATTCTTATGCAGTTGTGAGAAATAATGGAGAGATTCCCTGTACTTTT
Organism: Cryptoprocta ferox; assembly: GCA_028646485.1. Lineage (NCBI taxonomy): Eukaryota > Metazoa > Chordata > Mammalia > Carnivora > Eupleridae > Cryptoprocta > Cryptoprocta ferox. The sequence goes on from CM053575.1 coordinate 64,817,173, forward strand.
TTGTCTGGTTTCTTCTGATGGTATCATCTTACAAAATGATAGTAAATATCACAACCCAAACCCTGCTATTGATATAGTCAAAATAAAGAATATTTCCATCATCAAAAAGATCTCTTATGTTACCCTTTTATAGCAATACCCACTTTCCTCTTACATACCTACCTCCTCCTAACTCCTGGCCACCATTACTTTATTCTTCATTTCTATGATTCTGCCATTTCAAGAATGTCATGTAAGTGAGATCATGCATTATGCAGTGTTTAGGGATTGGCCTTTTTTACTCAGCATATTTCTCAGGAGATTCATCAAGATTATTTTATATATCACTCATTTATTCTTTTTCATTGCTGAGTAGTATTCTCTTGTATGAATACTCTACTATTTTTTAAACCATTCACCTCTTGAAAAACATATGGGTGATTTCTGGTTTTTGACTATTCTGTGGAAAAGCTGCTATAAACATTTGTGCACAGATTTTATATTAACATACATTTTCATTTCTTTAGGATAAACACCCCAGACAACAGTTGTTTGGTCATATGATAGTTGTTTGTTTATTTTTTCAAGAAACTGTCAAACTGCTTTCCAGAATGACTCTACCATTTCAGATGCTCTCTAGTAATGCATGAGTGATCCAATTTCTCTGTCTTTCTTGCCAGAATTTGGGGTTTACCTTATTTTTTAATTTCAGCCAGTTCTGATGATTGTATAGTGATAGCTCATTTGAGGGTTTTAATTTGCATTTTCTTAATGGCTAGTGTGCTTATTTGTCATTTGCGTATCTTCAATGAAATGTCTCTTCATATCTTTGCCACTTTTTAATTACATTAATTTTTTTACCATTGAGTTGTGAGGTTTCCTTATATATTCCAGATACTATATAGTCTTTTGCTGGATATGTATTTACATGTATTTTCTCCCATTTTGTAGCTAGTCATTTTATCTTCTTAACAAGTCTTTTAAAGAGAAAAAGTTTAGTTCTGAAGTGTAATTTCCAGTTTTCCTTTTTCTTTAAAAAATTTTTTAAGAATAGACTTAACGCTCAGTGAGCAGCCCAACACGGGGCTTGAACTCATGACCCTGAGATCAAGACCTGATCTGAGATTAAGAGTCATATGCTTAACTGACTAAGGCACCCAGGCACCCCTGCAGTTTTTCCTTTTATGAATTGAGTTTTTGGTCTCATGTCTAAGAACTCTTTGCCTACCCTTAAATCCCTAAGATTTTGTCTGACTTTTCCCACTAAAATTTTATAATTTTATGTTTTACATTTATGTCTGTGATCCATTTTGAATTAAATTTTGTGTGAAGTGTGAGACTTAGGTTAAGGTTATTTTTTAATTTTTATTTAACATTTTCTGGCCTATGGATATCCACTTGCTCTAGCACCATTTGTTCAAAAGGCTATCTTTTAGTTGGAAGTATTTTCATGATTCTATTTCTAGGTTCTCTATTCTATTTCATTAACCTATTTGTTTATTTCTCTGCCAATATCACAAAGCCTGATTGCTCTATCAACATAGTAAGTCTTAAAATTGGGTGGATTGATTCTTCTCACTTGATTCTCTTTTTCAAAGTTGTTTTAGCTCTTATAATCAGTTTGCTTTTTGTATATATTTCAGGATGATCTTGTCTATACCTGTCTGCAAAAATCTTTCTGAGATTGTAATAGAAATTGTGTCACTTTGGGGAGAATTGACATGCTGAGTCTTCTAGTCCACAAGCATTTATTTACACCTTCTTTGCTTTCTTTCATCAGCATTGTGTAGTTTTCAGCATATAAGTCCTATACAGGTAGATTTTTCCCTAGGTATTTTATTTTTTTTTTAGAATTTATAAATGCTACTGTATTTTTAATTTTGGCATCTATGTCTTGATTGCTTTTATATAGAAATACAAATGATTTTTGTAGGTTTAACTGTATCCTGTGCCCTTGCTGAACTGCCTTATTAGTTCTAGGAGGTTGGGTTTTGTTTGTTTGTCTGATTTTGTGTGTTGTTAGGGATATTCTGTGTAGACAATCAGGTTATTTGCAAACAGGGATAGTTTTGTTTCTTCTTCCCAGGAACAGAGGAGATTTTTTTCTGTAACTATTTGAATATATAACATAGTACCAGATTCTGCCCATTGTTAAGTCTAAAATGAAAGAGACATTACATTCCCAAACCTGAGGATACTAGGACACCATTAGAACTGATGAGATGCTTGAGGATCAGGGAGTGATTGTGACAGACACATTTTGTTCCTAAGTAATTAGGTGGATGTGATAAGGTGGGAAACTCAGAGGGTAAAGCATTTTTTTGTGTGTGAAATACAGTGAGTTCTGCTCTGGCCATATTGAGTTTTTTGACGCTTATGTTACATATTTGTTGATATGTCCAATAGACATTTGAAGGATGCTTTAAGAATTTAGGGAAGAGGTTGGAGTTACAGTAGGAATTCCTACTTTGAGATGATAGATGATGCCTTTAGAAAGAGAGCATATGTAGCATAAGTAGTGATCTGAGGAAGAAATGCTAATGAAGGAAAAACATTTAGAGATATAATGGAAAGATGAAAATAATTCATTATCATGGAAACTATGGAAACTTCTCTTATCAAAATTCCACCTATTTGTTAAGTTCTGTCTTACAAAGTTCAGTGTTATCTTCTGGACATCATCACCTTCCCAGTCTCATCTCCTTTTAGTCATTCCTTAATATGTATTTCTATAGCAGTTTCTTCTTCCTCTAGTCTAGCATTTGGCATATTCTAGTTTATGTGTCTGTTTCCCTATCAAGATTTTATATGCCTAGAAGGCAGGGATTAGATCTTAGTCGTCATTGTTTTTGCTGTGTACGTCATAGTTCTTATTAACAAGTTGTTTAATTGAATGAAACAGGAGATGGTCAATTTCAGGGTCTTCAAAGGGGTGGAGTAAGAAGAGAACTGAGACAAGTCCATTGGATTTATTGATCACTGGCCTTACTGGCCTTAGGAAAAGTGTTATGTCTGGGATGGTGGGAAGTGAATAGAGTTCTCTAGTCTTCTTTCAAGTCAGTATTGCCCTTCCTTACACTCCCTTCCTCATTCCCTAATTATATGGTTTTAACTTTTTCTCCTTTAATACATTGTTTCACTGTGATGGAAAAATATTTTTTCCCTGTGGCCTGTGAAAATTCTATTTTTTCAAATGTAGCTCATATCCCTTTATCAATGAAACAGCTAGCTGCCCACCCCTATATTAAACTCACTCTTTGATAAACTTCCAAGCCACTTCGTATATTACTAACACTTATTCTTCAAGATCTCTATCTGTATCTTATCATACCATATTGCAATTCATTTCTGTTTATGTTGTATACCATTAATAGTGTACTTGATAAATACTTAGATCTCATGTCTTGATTTTTAAATATCCTTAGTAATAGTGTACTTGATAAATACTTAGATCTCATGTCTTGATTTTTAAATATCCTTAGTAAATTATTTCAGAGCTTTTTTTGTTTTAATTTTGAAAATTTTCTTTTAAATCCTGAGGTCACATACAAAAGGCAGTTAAATATGTTTTCAGTCTAAATTTAAATTTGAAAGATAAGCCATGAAGACTCATAGCATGACATTCTTTATGAAATATTTTTGTGACAAACTTCTGCATCCTTGGTACAGGAACTTGTTCCTTTTCTGGTAACATTGTGGTGCCAACCTATAGTAGACTAGATTCCTAGTGTTTGTTTTTCAAGCTGCCCCCGTCTTTTTTAATGGGCTCCAGTGGACCAGAAATTATTCATTTTATTTTTTACTTTTTGTGTTCCTAGCATGGTTTTGTCACACAGTAGTCATGTTTGAATAGCTGAATGAATTTCTTTGGTTTCTATCACTGAGGTTCTCTAATATCCAAGCTGATAATATCTGTAAAACAGTTTTGTTTTGACATTCAATTTCTATTTGAATTGTGCTTTATTTTTGCCATTTAATAATGTATTCCATTGTTCAGTTTGAAACTGCTTTTAAGGCATTATAAATACCACAACATTTGATACTTATTCTTTATGACCCATGTTGTAATTTCTTGGTGTGTATTTCATCCATTATATCTTCAGTAAATTAAAGTGTCTTCTTTTCTGTTCCAGAAATTGTATTTTTGCAGAGGAGTCAGTAAGATACCAGAGCTTTCACTTTAATTTTAAAATACATGCTATTATTCAGTAGCTTTCACATAAGAGCTAATTTAAGTGGGAAAAATTGGTTGGATTAAACAAAAAGGCCTTTCTCTTTCCAGATTGCAGCAATTCTCCGGAAACGAAAATTAGACTATTATTTACACAAACTACTCCCTGAGATCCTACAATCTGCTTCATTTCTGACTGCTAATGGGGCCTTGTATATGGCTTTCTTTTGCATTTTAAGGTTGGTACTCATAATCCCCACTGGAGGTTAATACAAATTCCTTTGTTGAAACTGTTAAACAAACAGATGTTTATGTAAATGTTGTGCAGGTCACTGCTTGTATATTTTTTCTCTATCAAATGACATTTGTGTATCTCAAAGAAAGCTTGTTAAGCCAGGAGTTGTGGGCCTCTTGGCTTAAAAATTAAGAAAAACTTCAAATTATTGCTATGATTATATAGCAAAAGTGCTTTGGTGTATCATGAGCTTTCTGAGGCCTACTATACTTACCAAGTTGTTGATTAGGATATCCTAACTTTTCAATTTCATGGATCAAGAATTCAAAGCAGCCGTCCATGGTATAAGTGAGGTCCACACACAGTGACTTGACTTCAAAAAGACCATAAAATGCTGTGTTTATATGTAAAATAGTAAGTTAACCTCTGGCATATTCTATTGGTGAAACTTCTGCTCCTGATTAAGTCTTATAAATACCTATGTCACAGGCTTCCTATGACACAGATGCAGTTAGAATTCGGTTTTTAGTGCTGTGACATACTTTAACATGTTTATTAGATATTTACTTCTTATCTTTTTTCCAAGTGATTGTTGAAAACCCCAACTACTGTTTTTCTTAAAGCTGTCAAGTTAAAATACTAACTTTACATTATTCTCATATTACTGTTGCCCAGATTAGTTCTGCAGGTATACATTAACTGCAATTAAAAAGATAATTTTCAAATGTCTTTTACAGATTTTTCCCCTCAAAATGTTAATATTTATAAGCTTATAGATTATACAGAAAATAATTGATAAGGTTTATACTGTTGAGAAAATTATGCCCTTAAGTTGACTTGAAAATGTATGTAAGAAACTACCATATGTACTCTGGAAAGCTTCTAATACTTATTAACATGCTAAAAATAAAGTTATAAGATAATTAGGCTTAAAAATATTACAATAATCATAAATTGCTGTTGTAGCTTATTTCTCTATGTTCTGTGAACCTGTTTGGTTAACTTGTGGAAATGCAAAATACCTATAATACTTATACTTAAAATACTTATAGTTACATCTGTGTTCTTCCTATAACTGACCCACTGAGTTATTTTTCTTGATTTTTGCATTCAGTAATTTCTTAAGGCCTTTGTGGATTTTATATTGAAGGGAGAATTACTTCCAGTTTTCTTGGGCAGAAGGTTTCTAATGTTTATTTTAGAAATACCCATGTTATATATGCTCTATAGGTTTTCTAATTCTTTTAAAGCTAAGCTTCAGTTAAAAATATCATTTTATCAGTGATCCTTAAAATTATGTGTATGTATTTACATTTTTTCTTATAATGCATTTTTTATCCATCAACCAACTTTGTTCAGATTATTTTTTTGCGAGCTTTATGTGCTGCTTCTCACTTTCTTAGGAACATAGTATCTTTGAAAGGAAAAAAAAAATCTTCCTAACATTTCCAAATATTTTTTTTTTGATCTCTTTAAAAACCCAAGCAGCTAATGGCCATTTTATAGCATGTGAACACCATGTAATTTTTACATTCAAGGGACATATTCTAGTAAGTGAAAAACGATATACATATATATCTATATAAAACTAAAAAATATAAAATACCTTAGTAAGTACTGTAAGAAAAAGTTACAAAGGGTTGTAGAAGCAAAGAAGGGTGATATTTGTTGAATATTTATCATGTGTTAAGAAATAGTAGTAGTAATAATTATAACAACAGCTAAAATTTCCTTAGCACTTTCTGTATGCCGTGCATGGTGCTAGGAAATAGCTCATGTAGTCCTCATGACAACTATATGAGATAGGTAGTATTATTGTTCCCCTTTGATAGATTAGGAAACTGAGAACATAGAGGGTTTGCATAGTGAGTAATGTTGGATCCAGGGAATGTCTGAATTAATGTGACTGACTAAATTATTGGAAGGAGAGATACTTGCTAGTTTGCTGTTGTAGTAATCAGAATCGGAGATGGTGAGGGGCTTAACTAAGGGAGGGGTAGCAGATTGGAGAGGAATTTGAGAGTTAAATTGCATATGGAAAAATTTAAGGAGAATGATTTAATGTATGGGGGAAAAAAGAAGTTAAAGCTGTTTCAAAGTGTCAGATGTAAGTGGGTAGGTAGGTGTTGATCCCATTAACCTAGGAAAATAGAGGAGAGAGCAAGTTCATAGGGACAGGGGAGAGAGATCATGAGTTTGGTTATGGACATGTTGAATTTGAGGTGCTGTGGGACATTTAGGTAGAGGGTGGAGTTTCGTAGTAACTGATATAACCAAATAAAAATTTTATACAAACATTCCAAATTTGAATTTCAGGAAGATACTTGGAAAATTCTACTCTTGGAGTCCTGGCTTTGGTGCCGCTTTGCCAGCATCTTATGTGGCCATTCTAATTGAAAGAAAAAGCAGGTAAATTTTTATATATCTACATATGTAATAGAACTAGTTTACTGTCCTCTACCCCAACTAAAATTTTAAATTTTAACTTACTATTTCTTGTAGTCCAGGGATGAGAAATATTTCCACATATGATTTTAGTCTTACAGATATTTGATGGAAAATTTAATTTTGTATTAATATTATTATTTATGTTTATTAAGTCCATTAAAATATAAAGATTGACTTTATAGAATAATAATACCTAGTGGTCTTTGTTTACTAAAAAATGAGAGTTCTCTAAGGTGCCTAAATAAAACATAGCATACACAAATCTAATTGAAGATCTTTTCCATAATGACAATACCATTATCACACCTAAGAACCTTAACAGTAGTTTTCTCTTATCATCTACATCTGTAATTTGCTTCAACTCATTGAGTGATCTCTGTTAAATCAGTTATTATTTTTAAGGTATCCTCTCATTAAAAAAATATTTTCATTTATATAAACCTGAAAGTGTTTCAAGTGACACGATAAGATTTCTGTAAAATGCTACAAGCTTTTATGTAAAGTATTTAGTCAGGTAAAGAGCTGAAGGTAAAGCTTTTGCAAAAAGAATTTTTACCATCTCATGAATAATGATTTTTATTGCTGAGAACTGCTTTGATTCCACCTTTATTCCAGAGAGTCAAAATGGGGTCATGTATTAATCAAGAAAATGGGGTCATGTATTAAGATAAGGTCATCATCCAGTTTATGAAGATGTTTGCTATAATCACTGATCTCACATTAAGAGTATAGGTAGATTTTATCAGTTAATTAAATATTTACTTAAACCACCTGAAGCCATTTTTAATGCCTTCTTGTGTAACATAATGATGTCTAAATTTTTGGTGTCTAAACTTTTGGTTCTTTGCTTGTATCATAATATTTTTGGATTATTAAAATTACTAAAATCAAAGGACTGGTGGATATTATTACCCCAGCATAAGCAAGTCAGAATCACTAGAAACATAGGTTATCATGCTTGAAAGTATAGTACAGAATGGTACTGTGTATTAAGAGTGTGGATTCTGGAGCTGTACTATCTGGCTTAGGCAACTGGCTCTGTCACTTACTGTGTTATGGCTTATTCCTTACCTGAAAAGTGGAGATAGTGATAATCTGCTCACATGGTTTTTCAGAGAATTAAATGAATTAATTTATGTAAAAGTTCTTAGAACAGGGTCTGACACATAGTAAAATGTTAAGTGTTAAATGTTATTATTGGTTTTTGCTCATTAATGAGAGAATTATTCTGGTGATTGCAACTTCCTGATTTATTTAAAAATGTGAATACTGGTTTTAGAAATATGATTTTAAAATATGTAACTCATATATGAAATTTTAAAGATACTTTAAACCAAGTTTTCTCTGATTTATTTATTTTTAGCACTTGAGTAATAGCATTTTTGTAGTTATTTGCCTATTTTCAACAGAAAACGTTGAAATTGAATACCTGTGTACCCACCTAGAGTCAATAGTTGTTAATTAACATTTTGCAATTTTTACTTAGTTGTAAGTGATTATATGTATGTGTGGTTATGTGTGTATGTGTGTTTGTGTATGTGTGTGAACCTTTGCAAACATCATGACACTTTACTCCTAAAAGCTTGAGCATGTGTATTTTCAAGTAGGGGTATTTTCCTATGTAATTACAACACTATGATCACATGTAAGAAAATCAGCAGTCACTCCCTAATACCATTTTAGTCCATAATGTCCTAAAATGCTTTTATTGCTGTTTTTTTTTTTAACTAGACTCTAGTGGAAATTATGTATGGTGTTATGTTTCTTTATTTTCTTTTAATCTAGCTTACAATCTCCCCCCTCTTTCCCTCTCCCCATGACATTGACTTATTGATGTGACCAGGCCAGTTATCTCGGGTATGAAACTTTTCTGGTTTTGTCTGAATTTTTTCCTCATGGAATTGTTTAATTGGTTCATTTAACTCATGTATTTCCTGTAAACTGAAGTTCAGTCTAAAGACTTGATTACATTTAGATTAAACATTCTTAGTAAGAATATACTTCATAGATGATGCTAAGGCCATCAGGTCCATAATTCCAAGTGGTTCCAAGTTTGAATATGTGATTAAAGTGGTAATCACCAGATCTTTTCAATAAAGCTATTATTTTGGGGGAATTAGCTGAATTTGGTAATTACCCTTGCTTTGCTGGAGTGAACCTGAGTTGATCATGATAATCACTATTTGTGGATTGGCGTGTGTGTGTCTATGTGTGTGTGTGTGTGTGTGTGTGTGTGTGTGTGTGTATTCTTTATTAGGATTGTCATTTACTTTATAAAATATTACAGAAGTTTTCCTTATTTAAGTAGTGATGAATTTTCTGGCTTTTGAGAATTTTCTTTTGATAAGTGCTTTATTTGTATCTCTTAGATCCTGATATGTAGTACTTTTAGTACCATCATTTTCTAGAAATTCTGCAATTTTAATTTGTATTTCTCCTTTAATATAAGAATTATTTTGTAGAGAGTTAAAGAAGATAGAATGGCTTTATTATTAATTTCTAGTTTTATTGGATTCTTATCTGAGAATGTTAGTCACAGTATTTTCTCTGTATGAAACTATAAGGTTTTCCTTGTGACTTAATTTATGCTTAATTTTTGTAACTATGTTTTTAACATTTGACAAAAAGTGCATTGTCTTTTATTGGGAATTCAAAGGTTGGTAGACAGCTATCAGATCTATGCTATTGAATATGGTTTTAGGTTGTATCTTTAATTTGAGATGCAATTGCTAACATTAAAATTATGCCCTTTATTTCATTTAATGTATTTGGATTGAGTTCCAAATTTTTAGTTATCTTTCTTTTTCTTTTCTTTTCTTTTCTTTTTTTTGCTTGCATTTGCCTAGTATGTCTTTATCTTCCTGAAACACTTTATATGTTTGTCTTATATGCCACATAAATTTGGGTTATATTTGGAATGCTAGTCTGAAAAAAATCATTTTATTTGAATACCTAAGTTCAGTCCATATACACTTATTTATGCAACTAATATATTTGGCTTAGCTCTGCCATATTATTTTATTCTCTTTTTATTATGCTTGGCACTATGTGGTCTGTTTTATTATTATCTTTCTTTAACTTTTAACTTTGACATGATTATAGAGTCATGGAATATTACACAAATACTACACAGAGTCACCTGAAAACTTTTCAGTTTCCCCTCAGTGGTAGCATCGTATGTAACTGTGGTATGATATAAAACCAGGAAATTGACAATATTGTCAGCTGGACTACAGCCCTTAATCATGTTCACCAGCTTTTACATTGACACGTATTGGCCATTATAGCATCATGCAGAGTAATTTCACTGTTCTAAGTCCTCTGTGCTTGTCCTTCATCTCACCCTTTCATCAACCCCTGGTGACTACTGATCTTTTTACTGTCTCTATAGTTTTACCTTTTCCAGAATGTCATATAGTTAAAATCATACAGTATGTCAGCTTTTCAGGTTGCCTTCTTTTATTTAGTAATATGCCTTTAAGCTTCCTCCATGTGTTTACATGGCTTAATAGATCATTTCTTTATAGTGCTGAATAATTTTCCACCGTCTGGATATACAACTGTCTGTCTTTTGCCCTGCTGCAGGACATGTTGATTGCTTCCAAGTTTTGGCAGTTGCCAGTAAAGCTGCTATAAACATTCATGTGCAGGTTTTTGTGTATTTATGTTTTCAACCCCTTTTGGTAATTACCAAGGGGTATGATTGCTATATCATATGTTACGAGTATGTTTGACTTTGTGAGAAACTGCCAAACTGTTATCCAAAGTGACCAGCAGTGAATGAGAATTCCTCTTGCTCCACATCCTTGCCAGCATTTAGTGTTGCCAGTGTTCTGCATTCTGGCCCTTCTAATAGGAGTGTGGTAGTGTCTCATTGTTTTAGTTTACACTTCCTTGATGGCATATATTGTAGGGCATTTCTTCATGTGCTTTTATTTCATTTTATTATCATTTTTTATGTGCTTAATCTGTATGTGTCTTTCTAGTAGATTTCTTGTATACAACATGTAGTTGGGTCGTGTTTTTTGATCAGCTCTGGTAATGTTTGTGTTTTAATTGGTATACTTAGACAATTGACATTGAAAGTGATTATTAATGTAGATGGATTCATCTCTACTACATTTATTAGTCTGTCTTCCCACTTCTTCTGCCTTTTGTGGTTTTAACTGAACAATTTATATAGGCCATTTTCTCTCCTTTCTTAGTAATCAATTATACTTTTTTAAAACTTTTTTTAGTGGTTGCCCTAGTTTTGTAATACACATTTACAAATAATCCTAGTCTACTTTCAAATAACACTATAACCTTTCATAGGTAGTGAGTATACATTACGATAATAATGTAATCCTAATTCCTTCTTCCTGTCCCTTATATCATTGCTATCATTCAGTTATATGTAAGTATTCATGAGACACACACACACACACACACACACCCCTCATATATATACATAAGCATACAAAATCAATTACATTATTGCTTTGGTTACATTATTACACTATTTTACATTGTTACAATATTATTTTGAATGAACTGTTATCTATTAGAGCAATTAAGAATAAGAAAAATCAAATTTTTAATTTTACCTTAACTTGTTTTTTCTTTAATGTTCCACCTTTATGTCGATGAGTTTCTTATCTGTATTGTTTTCTTCCTCTTAGAGAACATTTAACATTTCTTGCAGAGCAGGTCCATGGGCAACAAATATCCTCAATTTTTGTCTGGTAAAGTCAGGATAATTTCTCAGAGTATGGAATTCTAGGTTGTTCTCCCCCCCCCCCCCCAACACTAAATATTTCACTTCACTCTCTTGTTTGCATGGTTTCTGAGGAGAAGTTGGGTGCAATTATCCTTGTTCCTCTATCGGTAAGGTGTTTTTGTTCCTCTGGCCTCTTTGAGGGTTTTTCTGTATGTTTGTTTTTCTGTAGTTTTAATAAGGTATGCCTTGGTGTACTTGTGTTTTCTTGTTTGTTTGTTTGTTTGGCATATATGCTGCCTTGGTGTTCTTTGAGCTTTCTTGATTTGTGGTTTAGTGTCCAACATTAATTTAGGAAAATTCTCAGTCATTATTGTTTTGAATATTTCTCCTGTTCCATTCTCTCTTTCTCTCTGTTAGCTTTTCCCATTATGTGTATGTTATACCTTTTGTAGTTGTTCTACAGTCCTTGGATAGTCTGTATTTTTTCCCCCAGTCTTTGTTCTTTTTGTTTTATAGTTTTCAAAGTTTCTAGTGATATCTCCTCTAGCTCAGAGATTTTTTCCTCGAGTGTGTCCAGTCTACTAATGATTATATCAAAGGCACTCTTCATTTCTGCTGTAGTTCATTTTCTTTTTGTTTTTTTCGTAGGAATTTCATCTTTCTGCTTACCTTGCTCATCTGTTTCTCTTTGCTATCTACTTGATCCATTAGAGTCCTTAGTATTAATCATTCTTTTGTTTTGTTTGTTTATTTAAAAATAGGCTCCACAACCATTGTGGGGATTGAACTCATGACCCTGAGATTAAGAGTCATGGTGCTTTACCGGTTGAGCCAGGAGAGTGCCCCAATCATTATTTTAATATAAATTCCTGGTCTGATGATTCCAGCATCTCTGCCGTGTCTGGTTATGATGCTTGTTCTGTCTCTTCAAATTGTGATTTGTGCATTTTGATGTGCCTTGTCATTTTTTTCTTAATAGCTGGGCATGATGTGCCAGGTGAAAGCAATTGCTGTAACAGGCTGTTACTAATGTGGTTAGGTGTCGGTGGAAGGAAACTTCTATAGTCCTATCGTTAGGCCTCAGTCTCTCAGTGAGCCTCTGTCTCTAGACTGTGAACTTTATGTCTTTCTCAGTTTTTCTTTTCCTCTTAGGTGGGGCAGGGTGGTTAGAGTGTGCTGGAGTTGAATATTTTGCTTTCTTTCATGTGGAATTCTAAAGCTGGCTGGAGTTAGGTACTTCCCTTCCCCATGTCACTTAGGCTCTTGTAATACCAGAGTAGGTTAGGCTCTGGTAAACTAGCTTTTACCGAGGATAGACTCTGTTAAGAACAGAGTACTATGGCTTATTTCAAAATGATTCCTCTCCCTTTCCCCCTACATCGAAGCATGAGGGGCTTTTCCCCTGATATTTACTTAGCTAAGCTCCCAGAGGTAAAACGCACAAAGGTGCGAGGGTCCCTCTGTGACTGGGCACCCTTTGAGTTTTTCACTCTCACCCTTGTCCACAACGAGCCTCCTGCAGTTTATCAGTGTAGTATTTCCTAGTCTGGCTCTCATTCCCTCTGAGGTTTCAGCTGGTTTCTGCTCTGGGAGATTGTGATTCTCTAGCTGCCTGTAGTCTCTTCAGTTTCGGGGGGCAGTAGTTTGTAGGGTGACCTTGCTTCTCTTATGGATCTAAGCATAGTTGTTGAGTTTTCAGTTTCCTCAGCTTTTTTACTTGCTGTAAGGACTAAGCGAGGACTTCTAAGCTCCTTGCACAGAAACTGGAAACTTGGAAAAAGGCATTTTTCTAGTCCATTTTAATGTATTTTTTTTGTTTTTCTTTTTTTAGTGCTTGCTCTAAGGACTACTTAGATATCTTTAACTTTAGAGCTTCTTAGTGTTAATACTCCATCATCTTGCAAAATGTAGAAATGTGTTCAGGTACATCTTGCAGGCTGCTTGCCATATGATCTCTTTTATTTCACTGCCCCTGCACCCTTTCTTTGGCTGGTGAATAGTCAGCACCAGGGATTCAATTACCCATTCTTTCTCCATGGATTTGTAATGGCCCTTGTCATATACCAATTTTTAATATATGTGTGCATTGTTGATTGCTCAATTCTTTTCTCTTGATACATTAGTCTAGGTCTTATTTTTTATAATTTTAGTTAAAAAAACCAAACTTTTCTTTGAAGATAAACATATAATAACACCAAAGTAAAATTGTGCTATTGATATTAAGAACTATAACTTTTTAAGGTACGAAGAGGTTTCCTGGAAGTGAGGTGATAACTTGGATTTTAGTTACTAGTTTATTTTCTGTTCTCTTTTTGCTTTATTTTAAATTTTTTATTTTTTTTAATGTTTTTATTTATTTTTTGTGTGTGAGAGAGAGAGACAGCGTGAGTGGGGGAGGGTCAGAGAAAGAGGGGGAGACACAGAATCCGAAGACAGGCTCCAGGCTCTGAGCTAGCTGTCAGCACAGAGCCCGACGTGGGGCTCGGACCCACGAACCGTGAGACCATGACCTGAGCCAAAGTTGGACACTTAACCAACTGAGCCACTCAGGCGCCCCTCTTTTTGCTTTTGATAACACACTCTTGTTTTAAAGCTTTCTGTTTTCATTTCTTTTAAGTGAGCTATTGCACTAGTGTTTTATATGTAGACATTAAATTTGTAGGTAGTAATAAATTATGATCTGTTCTGAATATTAATTGGAATAGTCTGACCTAATGAAAATTTTAAATGTAGCTTCTTTGTAAGGATTTTCTTATGGTTGCTGAAGAAAAATTGATCCTTATGTTGATGTGATTGTTGAGTAATTGAACCCTTTGTGATGTGTAGTGATTTAGTTTTGTTGTTTATTAGGTGATTCAGTTAATACCTGGAAATAGCTCTCTAGTTCTTTTTTTTTTCTTTGAGGGTTGTGTGTATATATGTGTAACAACTACAAATCCTGGTTTGAGGTCTAATTAAAAACTTTAAATTTTAGCCTTTTATTTTTAAAAAAATGTTTATTATTTGTTTTTGAGAGAGGGAGAGAGAAAGAGCGAGAATGGGAGAGTGGCAGAGAGAGAGAGAGGGAGAGAGAGAGAGAGAGAGAGAGAGAGAATCCCAAGCAGGCTCCATGCTTTCAGTGCAGAGCTCTACTTGGGACTTGACCCCTCAAACTACAAGATCATGACTTGGGCAGAAATCAAGAATTTAACACTTAACTGACTGAGCTACCCCGGCACCCTGTGACTTATTTTTTAAATAGTTGATTTTAAAATAATTTTTTGGATTTCACCTTAAACCATAGAAAAGCAAATTTTTTTTGCTTCATCTTTTTATAAGTTTCTTTATAGTATATCTTATTTTAAGCAAGTCTGGTCTATGTTTGTCTGAAATTGTGTAAAAGTTAATGGTCTTATTTGTTTTGAAAAGTATTTTTTTACTTACCACAAATTTTAGTAAGATTTCATTAAATATCAAGACTCCTTAATAGATTATATATATAAATTACAAAGTTTGAAGTTATGTACATTTAGTGCCCAAAGTGAAGTGTATTAATATTATAGGTTTTACTTTAAGGAAAAGGAGTTTGTAATTATGCCCTTAATACACAAAGAAAATCAATGATATGTTAGTGGAGATAGCCAGCAGACAGCTTGAAGTGTCAGTCTAGATTCAGGAGAAGCATGGTAGTCATAAATAAAATTTGAAGTTTTCTTCTTATAGGTGGTCATTTGGGCTATGAGAGAAGATTAGAGCGTGAAAACCCAGAATAAGAAGAAATTTGAGAAGGTAGTAAACAGCAGTGTTTAAGGAGTCAGTGTCCATTGAGATGTGTATACGTTCATATTTTTAATAAATCAGTAATAGAGTGGAAGATACAGAATATGGAGGATTAGCAGTGTCAAATTACAGTGGTAGCCCTAATTTTTAAATCTCTAAAACTTTATTTAATAGTGAAGTCTTTACTCTGAGATTATACATTTTGTACTCAATTGTGTTTTCCAAAGCATTTAATGAGGTAAGCGCATGCAGTATGGTTATACAAATACATATGTATGAGGGACATACATAGGTACAGATCTATAAGTAAAGATCTGTCTGTCTTCTTAAGTATGTCTTCATCTATATTGGTTTGACTTTCTTTCCTTCCTACTTTTCTTCTCCCCCTCTCCAGCCCATCCATCCATCTATCTATCCATCTGTCTTTCCCAGTCTTCTTCCCTCTCTTTACAGAATTAAGCATGCTTTGCCAGCTAGTTCCTGACACCTCCTAAGAGGGCAATTTACTTAAATCTTAATCGTATCACTGTGGGATTCTGAGAAAACTTTGAAGTTGTTTCCAGGGTTGCTTAAAAAATTTGTGCCACAAAGAACTGTGATCATAGTAACTCAGCAGGAAGCATTGGTAATATCTAGTTTATCCCTAGGTGGGCTGTTAAGAACTAGTCTTCTCTTTCAGTTTCTAGGAAGTGCTTTGTTTGTGGTTCAGAAAGTTGCTCTGATGGGTTTTGTTTTGTAGAATTGCTATGGAATTTGCTTTGATATTTAGTGTTAGTTTAGATAAGTTAAAACTGCAGGGTGCTCAAACATGACATGGATTAAAATATCAAAAATTGCACATTTATTCTAAACCTACTCATGGGTTGAATTGTTAGATTACACCATTGTAGTTATGAAAATCCTAAGCAGATATGACCAAAATGAGAATTCTTTAATATGTGAATAAAATACCATGAATTTGGTTTATAAATTCTTGGCATCTTCATGTTTTAGTGTCATGTTATCATCATAGGAAGAAAATTAAATTACCTTGCAGTCTTCTGAAAAGTTTACTTTGTATTATTTGCTGTATATAACAGAATATGATCATAGACTCTTGCTCTTTATCCATTCCTGTACTTTAAGGCAGGACTTTTATACTGTTCTAAAACATTCTGACATGAAAATTTATTGTGTCTTGAAAGACTTTCTGAGATCATTAAATAGCATCCTGTAGTAAGCCATTACAATTGTTAGGAACTTTCACTTTGCTTTTCTTTAATCTATAGTTTCCGTTTTTTGTAGAACACACACACACACACACACACACGTGTGCGTGCACACACACATGCACACAGAGACAGAGAGAGAGAGAGAGAGAGAGAGAGAGAGAGAAGGAATATATAAACATTTAGAATCTAAAAGTTATACCATGCCTACTATATTCCCTAATAGCCTTAGTTATATGAAATGTGTCATTCAAAAGTTTCAGAAGGTTAGCCAAAGAATATATACATTAAGGTTTCCAGCAAAAAGAAAAGATGATTACCCATCTAATCAGATACAATAATGTTATTTAAAGATAAGAAAAATTGGAATTAAATAGAATGTGAGGATACCTTTTAATTTACTGAGGTGTTAAGGAAATTTATTTTAATGTTTTCCTGTGGGAATAATACTTTTATTACACAGAGTTCTTAAACAGTGATTCTTAATACTTTTTTAGGTAGTACCCCTTGATGTGCATACCCCCCTTAAATTTTGCATGTAAGTTGAAGAGATTCACCCCTTCCTGAATCAAAAAATAATTATTTGTGGTTCAAAAATTATTTGAGCTTCACCTGTCTTCCAATCCAGTGATTCTCAGAAGAATGGAAGTCAAGTATCACAGTCTTCCTGGGAAATTTTAAAAGTTATTGTTTTTCCAGGCCCTAGCTCTTCCTATTCAGGCCTAGGTCACTTTTTGTTCTTATTGGCACTTCCTCCTTCCCCATTACTGTTGTAGTAGTATTTTATTATTATGATTTTATTTTATTATTATTATATTTTAATGTTTTTTTTTTTTATTTTTGAGAGAGAAAGAGCACGTGTGTGGGGGGAGGGGCAGAGAGAGTCAGGGACCCAGGACCCAAAGTGAACTCTGTGCTGGCAGCAGAGAGCCCGATGCAAGGCTTGAATTCACAAACCATGAGATCATGACCTGAGCTGAAGTCCGATGCTTAACCGACTGAGCCACCCAGGCACCCGTGTTGTAGCAGTATTTTAATACGTAACTTGGTTTCCAGAGAGAATTTACTCAACTAAGAAGGGAGGGACCTGTTTGTTTTCAGATCTTGGCTAGATATAGTCAGGTGTTTAGTAAAATGGCATTTAATAGACTGTTTCTTGTGACACTCAGCATCCCTGGGGAAGTGATAAAATAAATCAATATTCTTTTATTCTGTATCTACCAAATTGAAACTGGAACTGAGGTTGAATATGCCAGATTGGGGAAACCTATCACAAAGAGTCTCCTTTTAATACAACATATCATGCCCTTCAGAGATACTGTCTTTTTATTCTTGCGGCTATTAGTTCTGGGTTGGAATTCAGATAAAGCTGGGAAGGAGGTGCTCTTCCTCATTATTTGGGAACAATAAATTGAAACCTAAGACCAGAATAGAATTTCATCTAATAACAATATATCTGCTGCTTTTTCCCAGTAGTAAGAGTGTGTCAGGGTTTTATTCATTCTCAAAGAACAGAAGCCTCTTAGGATACTGTGTGAAATAAAGTCAGTGAGTTGCAGAATTTAAAGGTAAGTCAGTAATGGACAGATTTTCTGCCATAGAAGCAGTGCTTTGGAAAGAACATGAAACTGACTTCTAATTCCAGCTTGTCTCTGTCCTACTTTTATATTTTTAAGGAAACCACTTGAATTTTCTGATTCTTGGTTTTCAATAGAGAAAGGATAATAGTGTCTATATTATACTTCATAAGATTCCTAAGAGGTTAAAATTTGCTATCAAATATTTATTATACCTTGCAGATTGTTAAATTTTATGCAAATGTGAATTATCTGATCACATCTTTGCTTGGTAATAAATTGATGTCACTGATTTTTCCTCCTGTCTGTCTAGTGACTATCCTTTGTGATTATGTTTCTGTAACATATTATATGTCTCTACTTTATTCCTAGTAGGCTGGGTTCCTAGTAACACTTTGTCTAGAAATTCCATAACCATTTGTTTAGTGCCTATTAGATATGCCAGGTACTTTTACGGGCATATGAAAATGTGAAGGTAAACAAGATAATCTTTGCTTGCCAGTTAAAGATAAACAGTTACAGTATCAGGTAGATAATTTTTTGAATTTTAGAGATGGAATTAGATTAGTGGAACAAATACAGTAGTTCACTTCATAAGGAAATATATGGGTACTACCACTGAAATTGTAGATACTTTTATTTTGGTTTTGTAATTCATTGTATTTTTTTTTCATATGTAACCAGCTTTGGGTAAGAATTGGTATCACTTGAGAAGGATTTAACTTTTCTGTGTATGTATGACTCTTGGATGTTGATGTCACCCGAATTTTTCTTTATATAATTTACTTAAAATAAGTACTATTAGAACATCTTTGATTTAGAATTTGGTAGGAATTGATAAGATTGGTAAAGATTAGTAAGAACAATTTCAATTCATTTGTATAAATCATAGACAAGAAAGCTGAAAGCAAGCTTCTAGACCATCTTTTCAGTGATTTTCAAATTCTCTTTTAGAGAAGCAGTAGAATTCTGTTGTTCTGCCGAGGTGTGTTGAGACCTGCTGAGCAGGGTCGTTGCCTGTGGGGTTGGGTTCAATGGGTTTGCCTAGACCCCCTTCCCGTTTCAACCTGAGTAGACCCAGCGTTATATTTATGTTTGTGATGAACGTATGTTTTCATTAAATAGTTTTTATGTTTAAAAATGTAAGTTAGGCAACTAGTCATGTTCCCTCATTAAGAAAATGTTTTCTTAAATATTTATTTTGAGAGAGAGAGAGAGAGAGAGAGAGAGCGAGCACACTAGCAGGGGAGAGGCAGAGAGAGAGGGAGACACAGAATCCCAAGCAGGTTCTGAGCTGTCAGCACAGAGCCCGATGTGGGGCTCAAACTCATGGACTGCGAGATTATGACCTGAGCCGAAGTCAGACTCTCAACCGACTGAGCCATCCAGGCACATTGTTCCCTCATTTTAATGACAAAATTAAATGACAGAGTACCAGAGAATTAAAGTTAAATGGAATCCTGATTTTCAAACTTAAGTTGTTAAGTGAAACCATACTGCCTCCATGTGGCTTTAGTGATAATAGAAATCTTCTTAAGCCATTTTTTAATTTTTTAAAAATTTAAATTATTTTTAATGTTTATTTATTTTTGAGAGAGACACGGAATACGAGCTGGGGAGGGGGCAGAGAGAGAGAGGGTGACATAGCATCCAAAGCAGGCTCCAGACTCCGAGCTGTGAGCACAGAGCCCAGCATGGGGCCCAAACTCATTAACTGCAAGATCATGACCTGAGCTGAAATCAGGCGCTTAACTGACTGAGCCACCCAGGTGCCTCTTAAGCCATTTTAAATAGTGAGCAATCAAGATTATGTATGACTGGATCTGACTTCAAGATTTCATTGACATATTCATATTAAGACCTGACATGAAATTTAAGTGAAATGATTTGATATTGGTACTTGTTTTATTTACAAAGGTTTTTTTTGAGTATGAAAAATGCTAATAATTGAAACTTAAATAGATTCTTATAATTTTATTTTATTTTTTAATTTTTTTAATGTTTTTAGTTTATTTTTGAGAGACAGAGAAAGTGCGAGCAGGGGAGGGTCAGAGAGAGAGGGAGATACAGAATCTGAAGCAGGCTCCAGGCTCTGAGCTAGCTGTCAGCACAGAGCCCAACACGGGGCTCGAACCCACGAACCGAGATCAGGAGTGAGCCAAAGCTGGACGCTTAACCGACTGAGCCACCCAGGCACCTCTATAATTTTCAAAGTTTATTTTAACTCTGCCCTTAAATTCTTAAAACATTAAAGGCTTTCCTTATGTATGTATATATGTATGTATGTTTGTATGTATGTATGTCAAGTTAGCTAACATACGGTGTAGTCTTGGCTTCAGGAGTAGATTCTTGTGATACATCACTTACATGCAACACCTATAGTCATCCCAACAAGTGCCCTCCTCAGTGTCCATCACCCACCTCCTTCACCCACCCAACCCCCGCCCCCATCAACCCTCAGTTTGTTTTCTGTATTTAAGGGTTTGCCCTCCTCTCTGTTTGTAACTTTTCTTTCCCTTTGCTTCCTCTATGGTCTTCTATTAAGTTTCTCAAATTCTACATATGAGTGAAATCATAGGATATCTGTTTTTCTCTATTTCACTTAGCATAATACCTTCCAGTTCCAACCATGTTGTTGCAAATGACAAGATTTCATCCTTTTTCATTGCCAAGTAGTATTCCATTGTGTGTGTGTGTGTGTGTGTGTGTGTGTGTGTGTGTGTGTGTCACACACCACATCTTCTTTGTCCATTCATCAGTTGATGGAAATTTAGGCTCTTTCCATAATTTGGCTATTGTTGATAGTGCTGCTGTAAACATTGGAGTACATTTGCCCCTATAAATCAGCACTCCTGTATCCTTTGGATAAATTCCCAGTGGTGCTATTACTGGGTTGTAGGATAATTCTATTTTTAATTTTTTGAGGAACCTCCACAGTGTTTTCCAGAGCGGTTCTGCCAGTTTGCATTCCCACCAACAGTGCAAGAGGGTTCCCGTTTCTCTACATCCTTGCCAGCATCTGTGGTTTCCTGAGTTGCTCATTTTAGTCACTCTGACTGGTGTGAGGTAGTTTTTCAGTGTGTTTTTGATTTGTATTTTCCTACTGATGAGCAATGTTGAGTGTCTTTCTATGTGTCTGTTTAGCATCTGGATATTTTCTTTGGAAAAGCGTCTATTCAGGTCTTCTGCCCATTTCTTCACTGTATTATTTGTTTTTGGGGTGTTGAATTTAGTAAGTTCTTTATAGATTTTGGATACTAACCCTTTATCAGATATGTCATTTGCAAATATCTTCTCCCATTCCATTGTTCCCTTTTAGTTTTGTTGATTGTTTCCTTTGCAGTGCAGAAGCTTTTTATCTTGATGAGGTCCCATAGTTCATTTTTCCCTTTATTTACCTTGCCTTCGGAGATATATCAAGTTAAGAAGTTGCTATGGCTCAGGTCAAAGAGGTTGCTGCCTGTTTTCCTCTGTCAGATTTCGATGGTTTCCTGTCTCACATTTAGGTCTTTCATCCATTTTGAGTTTATTTTTGTGTATGGTGAAAGAAAGTGGTTCAGTTTTATTCTTCTGCATGCTGCTGTCCAGTTCTCCCAGTATCATTTGCTAAAGAGACTGTCTTTTTTGCATTGGATACTCTTTCCTGCTTTGTCCAAGATGAGGTGACCATATATTTGTGGGTCCATTTCTGGGTTTTCTATTCTATTCCATTGGTCTATGTGTCTGTTTTTGTGCCAATACCATACTGCCTTGATAATTACAGATTTGTAGTACAGGCTAAAGTCCAGGATTGTGATGCCTCCAGGTTTGGTTTTCTCTTTCAACATTACTTTGACTATTCAGGGTCTTTTGTGGTTCCATACAAATTTTAGGATTGTCTTTTCTAGCTCTGTGAAGAATGCTGGTGCTATTTTGATTGGGATTGCATTGAATGTATAGATTGCTTTGGGTAGTATCAACATTTTAACAATATTGGTTCTTCCAATCCATGAGCATGGAGTATTTTTCCATTTCTTTGTGTCTTCTTTAGCTTTTTTTTTAAATGAGCTTTTTATAGTTTTCAGTGTACGTATCTTTTACCTCTTGTTAGGTTTATTCCTAGATATTTTATGGTTCTTGGTGCAATTGTAAATGGGATCGATTCCTTGATATCTCTTTCTGTTGCTTCATTATTGGAGTATAGAAATGCAACCAACTTCTGTACATAGATTTTATATCCTGTGACTTTGCTGAATTCATGTATCAGTTCTAGCAGTTTTTTGGTGGAGTCTTTTGAGTTTTCCATGTAGAGTATCATGTCATCTGTGAAAAGTGAAAGTTCGACTTCTTCTTTGCCAATTTGGATGCCTTTTATTTCATTTTGTTCTCTGATTACTGATGCTAGGACTTCCAGCACTATGTTAAACAACAGTGGTGAGAGGGGACATCCCTGTCGTGTTCCTGATCTCAGGAAAGCTCTCAGTTTTTCCCCATTGAGGATGATATTAGCTGTGGGCTTTTCATAGATGGCTTTTATTGATGTGAAGGTATGTACCTTCTCTCCTGACTTTCTTTTTTAAAAAAAATTTTTAACGTTTATTTATTTTTGAGAGAGAGACACACACACACATTGTGAGAACAGGGGAGAGGCAGAGAGAGAGGAAGACACAGAATCTGAAGCAGGCTCCAGGCTCTGAGCTGTCAGCACTGAGCCCAACATGGGGTTCGAACCCACAGACCATGAGATCATGACCTGAGTTGAAGTCAGATGCTTAACCAACTGAGCCACCCATGTGCCCCATATTCTGACTTTCTTGAGGGTTTTTATTAAGAAAGGATGGTGTATTTTGTCAAATGCTTTTTCTGCATCTGTTGACAGGATCATATGGTTCTTATCCTGTCTTCTCTTAATGTGATATTTCACATTGATTTATTTGTGAATTTTGAACCAGCCCTGCAGCCCAGGGATGAATTCTACATGATCATGGTGAATCATTCTGTTGAATTCTTTTGCTAGTATTTTGTTGAGAATTTTTGCATCCATGTTCATCAGGGATATTGGCCTGTAATTCTCCTTTTTAGTGGAGTCTTTGTCTGGTTTGGGAATCAAGGTAATACTGGCTTCATAGAATGAGTCTGGAAACCTTTCTTCCTTTTCTTTTTTTTTGGAGCAGCTTGAGAAGTATACGTATTAACTCTGCTTTAAATGTCTGGTAGAATTCCCCTGGGAAGCCATCTGGCCCAGGATTCTTACTTGTTGGGATATTTTTGATAACTGATTTAATTTCTTTGCTGGTTATGGGTCTGTTCTAATTTTCTGTTTCTTCCCTTTTGAGTTTTTGTAGTGTGGATTTCTTCCAGATTGTCTAGTTTGTTGGCATATAATTTTTCATAATATTCTCTAATAATTGTATTTCTGTGGTGTTGGTTGTGATCTCTCCTCTTTCATTCATGATTTTATCTATTTGGGTCCTCTTTTCTTTTTGAGAAGTCTGACTAAGGGTTTATCAATTTTGTTTATTCTTTTAAAAAAGCAGCTCTTAGATCGATTGATCTTTTCTACTGTTTTTTTTTTTTTTCTTCTGCTGTTGGCTTTGGGCTTTCTTTGCTTTTTTTTCTAGTTCCTTTAGGTGTGTGGTTAGGTTCTGTTTTTGAGACCTTTCTTGCTTCTTGAGATAGGCCTGATTGCTATGTATTTTCCTCTTGGACCTCCTTTGCTGCATCTTGGACTATCGTGTTTTCATTCTCATTATGCTTCCATATATTTTTTAATTTCTCCTTTAATTTCCTGGTTAACCCATTCATTATTTAGTGGGATTTCTTTAAAGTTATTTGAGAGAAAGAGAGAGTTGGGGAGGAGCAGAGAGAGAGAAGAAGAGAGAGAGAGAGAGAGAGAGAATCCCAAGCAGGCTCTGCGCTACCAGTGAGAAGTCTAGTGTGGGACTTGAACCCATGAACCATGAAGTCATGACCTGAGCTGAGGTCAGACACTTCACTGATTGAGCTACCTGGGCGTCCCTAGTAGGATGTTTTTTAACCTCCATGTATTTAAGGATTTTCCAACTTTTTTCTTGTGGTTGATTTCAAGTTTCATTGTGTTGTGATCTGAAAATATGCATGGTATGATTTCAATCCTTTTATATTTGTTGAGGGCTGTTTTGTGACCCATTATGATCTATTTTGGAGAAGGTTCCATGTGCACTTGAAGAATGTGTATTGTGCTGCTTTTGGATGAAAAGTTCTGAATATATCTGTTAAGTCCATCTGGTCCAATGTGTCATTCAGAGCTGTTGTTTCTTCATTCATTTTCTGCCACAATGATCTGTCCATTTCTGTAGGTGGAGTATTAAAGTTCCCCTACAATCACAGTATTATTATCTATACATTTATTTTTGTGTTAATTCATTTATATATTTGGGAGCTCTCACATTGGGGGTATAAACATTTACAATTATTAGCTCTTCTTGATGGATAGACCCCTTAATTATTTTATAATGCCCTTCTTCAGCTCTTGTTACAGTCTTTGTTTTAAAATCTAGTTTGTCTGATACAAGTATGGCTAGTTTGTCTGATATAAGATTTGGCATCCAGTAGCATAATAGATGGTTCTCAATCCCCTCACTTTCAATCTGCGGGTGTCCTCAGGTCTAAAATGAATCTCTTATAGGCAGCACATAGATGGATTTTTTTAAATCCCTTGATACCCTGTGTCTTTTGATTGGGGCATTTTAGTCCATTTACATTCAGAGTGGTTATTGAAAGATAGGGATTTAGTGTCATTGTGTTATCTGTGTAGGTTTCATACTTGTGGTGTTGTCTCTGGTCCGTTGTAGTCTTTGCGGCTTTCCACTCACAGAGTCCGACCCCTTAGGATCTCCTGCAGGGATGGTTTAGTTAAAGACCTTTTTCCTAAAGAATAGGATCTACTTCATTCATGATCTCACATGCAATAAAATTAAATAGTGATTAAGGGTGGAACATTATCCCTATCTTTGAGTTTCTACCTTAATTCACATTAAATAAGTTTGATAAATGTGCAATTTTTCCATAAAGTTAAAGTTTATGGAACTTTTTGGTTTGTCCTTTGGCATTAGAAACTTCACCTAGTGCCTAACTTCTCACTTAACAATGAAGTTAAAACCAAAGTGATTTAGTATGATTTGTAAGAACATCTAATGAACAGTTGCATTGTGTATGAAACAGATAGAAGACCTGATATTTTTGCAATTGATGTGCAATTGCACATCATGCAATTTTGGCCTTGACATTTTGGCAAGATGAATTCTTTAGGATTCTTTATTAAATTTAGAATTTTCTAGAGTAAACATAGGCTAATATTAGCAAATTATACTCTTTCTATTAACATATAATGATAAGGAAATAGTAATTTTTTAAGTTAGAGATATAATTGACATTTAACATTATGTTAGTTTCAAGTGTACAGCATAATCATTGAATATTAGTATATATTGTGAAATGATCACTATGGTAAATCTAGTTGATTACAAGGCAATCGTAATTTCAAATAATTTTAATTAATGACCACTAAGTAGAATGTTTAATGACCACTGAACAGAATGACTTGTAGAATATATTTAGATCCAGTTGTTAGGGTACTGAAAACTTAGTATAGTATAATCTACCCTTTTTCTCAACTCATAGATCATTGTTTTGATTTCTAAAAAAAATGATAAAGTGATTATTAAGTTAACTTGATGCTTCATCTCACTCTATATCTTTTTAAAATTATTTGCAGGAGAGGGCTGCTCACTATTTATATGGCCAATTTGGTAAGTAATTCCTTTATTTTTGTTGTTGTTGCTTTTAAAGTTTTTTATTGTGCATTTTCTCTTTTAAAATCAAGTTCCATTTAAGAAAATGAAAGGAAAGCTACTTAAATTACAGAATATTTTCTGTCTTCATTTTAAAGGATAGTCTTAAAAATGTTTAAAAGCACCTTGATGCCACCTAGTATATTCTTGTCATACATGACTTAATTTCATTTATTTCAGGGGGAAGGTGATTCACTGCCCTGTACCCTTCATGGAAGTTTTTTTTCTTTAAGCTTAGATCTTCATCTTTGATAGAATATATATTTCTATGTATCTCTTTCTCTATATGTTTAATTTCATTTCATACTTTGCTTCTGTTGCCATTTCTTATGGGAAAATGATTTAAAGATGAGCTTTTGTAATGTCATTATTCTTGGACATCAAGACAGCATTGGTTCTATCTCTAAACACTGAGTATATTTAATCTTCTTAATCTGTAAGTCTACAGGGATGAAATTAATGTTGTCTAGTCTGTTATTCTTTATAGTAAATATACAATCAAGATTATGTAATTTTCATTGCCAAGTTTATGATTTAAGAATGTATTTATATGGAAATCTTCTAAAGTTGTTTAATAGAATTGATAGGCAACATTGAAAAATTCAACTAAAAATTTTTTATTTATCTGAAGATAGGTTGTTGAATTCTCTAATGAGGGAATATAATTCAGAGTTATATTTAGCAATTCTTTTCAGTTATAAATTTTTTTATTATGAATTAGTAATATTTAATTTTTGCTCTGTACTTAGCATATGTCAGTTACTATGCTATATGTTGGTAGACAAGATGGAGATAGTCTTTACACTTAATGGAGTTTGCTGTCTAGTGAAGAAGTCACAGTAGAAATAATGTTTGAAAGGACTGGAGTATAAATTATAGTATGCTGTGAGAACCATAATAGTAGCACCCAGTTACTCTGGGTGCTGCTCTTCTTTCTTATTTTTCAAAAAACTTAAAAATATTTCCCCTGCATACTAGAGTGGATTTGAGTTTTAATGTGTTTTTTTTCTGTAACCATGCACATACTTTTCTATACTACTACATGGTGTGTATATTATAATACCCAAATACTATCTGTATTTAATTTTTTAATGTTTATTTATTTTTGTGGGAGGGGGGGAGAATGCAAGCAGGGGAGGAGTAGGGAGAGAGGGAGACGCAGAATCCGAAGCAGGCTCCAGGCTCTGAGCTGTCAGCACAGAGCCCAGTGCGGGGCTCGAACTCGCAGACTGTGAGATCATGACCTGAGCCAAAGTTGGACGCTTAAGCGACTGAACCACCCAGGCGCCCCAAATACCATCTGTGTCTATATACCTGTCTTTAAATTCTAAGTAAAATTTCATGAACGTTTTTTTTGGTGTGTGTGTGTGTGTGTGTGTGTGTGTGTGTGTATTGCCTCATTTAGATTGTTAATTCCTGGAGAGATGATCTTTGACTTTGATTGATATAATCAGTGTTGGAGATTGCTCTTTAAATACTGTACTTTTTAAAGAATAAGGCTTTTATTTGAATGAATCATACATAGATTCATATGCAGCTGTAAGAAATAATAGATTTCATATTCACTCTACTCAGTTTCCCCAGTAGTAGTATCTTCCAAATATCAAGTTTATGATATTTATATTGATATTTAGAGAAACTTTCCTTTTCGACAAAGATCAAAACTTAATTATGATTCTTTAGTAAGGACTTTTTTTTATCATTAACCGCAAAATTTTAGTGAGATCAAAGCCTTTTTTCTGCCTCAATATTGACTATGTTTAAAGGAAAGTAGATTTGTACATATATATTCTTGATACTAATGATAATCTAATAAGTTTAATTCTTCTCTTTATCTAAATAAAGCCTTTTGTTTATACGGTTATTATACAGCTGTTTGTGTAGTAAGAGAGTGGTTGGTGCAGAATAGGTAAAGATTTAAATACTTTCAGAGAGAGTGAGTTTATCCTTAAGAAATACCTTTGTTCTATAATTTGATTGTGTTCCTTACTAGACTAAGTTAAAATTGCCGGCTTATAATATCAAGAGCAATATTTCTAAATGCTAAGAGCTTTTATTTTAAAATTATTTACTGTATTTAGGTATGTATTTCTGCTTTGGAAAGTATGGAAAAGCATAAAAAAGAAAGTAAAAAATCATCTATAATTTTACCATGTAGTAATTGCTAACATTTTAGTGTTTATTTTTATTCCCTTCCTTCTCTTCCAATGTACATACATAAATACACAAACATAGATGCATAGATTTCCAATACATTTGGAAATGTGGATGGTGTTATGGTTGTCACAGTAACTGGGGGTATTGCAGGCTTTTAATGAAGAGGCCAGGGATGCTAAGCATCTTGTAGTAACGGGACAGTTCTGCATTATGAAGAACATCTCATCTCAAACATCAGCTGCACTCCTGGGTGGGTACATATTATATATTCTTTTTAAACGGTCAGGGACATATTGTTTTATGACATCTTTTGTTTCTGTGCTATATAGTTTTTATTGTTCATGATATTAAGTAATCTTTTTTTGGAGGGTGTACTCCTACCTTTTCACTTCTTGTTATATCTTCATTACAGTGGGTTGGTTTTATACATAAACATCTATACACAGCCCCCCTCACAATGTTGTGAGACAATGAAATAGTATTTGGTTAATAATAATATCATTTTGTTAGTTTTGGTTGTGATCGTTACCCATTCCTTAGTTATTTTGATCAGAAAATTTCAAAGGCATTGACATGCCTTTTAGTACAAGATAGAGGAATATGCAGATTTGGCTTCATATTGTCTTT
The DNA here is from genome assembly GCA_028646485.1 of Cryptoprocta ferox. Classification (NCBI taxonomy): domain Eukaryota; kingdom Metazoa; phylum Chordata; class Mammalia; order Carnivora; family Eupleridae; genus Cryptoprocta; species Cryptoprocta ferox. Next base: position 64,845,844 of record CM053575.1, read on the forward strand.
ATTGTGTTGTCTTTATTTTTATTAGTAAACATTTATTGCATGCACAACACTTTGCTAGGTATCATGACACAAATAGAACCTAGCATTCTGTCCTTGAAATTGATTTAGTTGAGGATACAAGGTATACCTAGATCCACACCTAGGTGATTGATAGTCCAAGATAGTGCATTCATGTCAAATATGTGATAAGATAATACAGTCCTTAGAACTTTAGAAAAGGAAGTTAGCTTTGGGCAGGGGCAATCAGAAAGTTTTATGAATTACATGGAACTTGAACCTTGAGGAAAGGAGGGGACTTGGAGGCAGCTCCATCTTAGAAACAGGTCATTGGTGATCACAGGACAATATTCTTGCCTTTCCAAGGATTGCCAAATTGGGGTCAAGGTTTATGAAAAAAGAAAAAGATAAGAAACATTGAGCATCTACTGTGTTAGACACTGTGAGTGAAATTGTCATTAGACAAGGGTGGGGTGCCTGGGTGGCTCAGTTGTTTAAGTGTCCGACTCAACTCTTGATTTTGTCTCAAGTCATGATCGCATGGTTCATGAGATTGAGCCCCATGTCAAACTGTATGCTGACAGCGCAGAGCCTGCTTGGGATTCTCTCTCTCTCTCTCTCTCTCTCTCTCTCTCTCTCTCTCTCTCTCTCCCCCTCTCTCTCTCTCTCTCTCTCTCTCTCTCTCTGCCACTCCCCTGTTCTCTCTCTCTCTCTCAAAATAAATAAACATTAAAAAAATAAACAAGGTTATATAGTTCCTGCTTCTGGGGGACCCTACTTTACTGGGGAAAGAAATCTGTAAACCAATGGAAATAGACCTCATCTCTGTTTTTTTTTGTATTGACAGTTGTCTCAGAACAGAAAACAGTATAGTATTTGTACTATGCAATTGTGAGGATGGATACAGTTTGCTAGTTGTGTTTGTGTTAGTGTTGTAGGAAACAGGTGAAGAGCTATATATTCTAAATAAAGGACATCTCTATTAGTGCTTTTGTTAATATGAAAAGATCTTTTCTGGTCTTCTTTATAGTTACTCTTAATACCCATGATATCTCTAAGTAAGCCTTGGTAAATCTCTATTATTAGATCAGTAGTTTATAGACTTAATGATTAACTAGCAGTTTTAATAATTACAAACTTAAGGCAGTTGAATTCTTATCCACCTGAAAAGTGTTTTTTGTTAAGTATTTGTTAGCTTACCTTGGAAGGAAAAGGGTACAAGTTTTAAAAAAGCATAGTTTTTTTAGATGTTTAGAATTCAGAGGATTAGTTGTTAAATGACAAAATGTATGAAAGGTGTAGACAAGTATGAAATAAAGAATTTAATGTTTTCCTTGCTTCTGCCCAAGATATGGCTGTAAAATGATGGAAATGTTTCCTTGGGACTAATATGCTAGAACCAGTTACCCACATGAACACCAGCTGCTAGAATTCAACTTTGCCACAGTATAATTTAAAAGGGTACACATAAAAGTTTGCATTGATATGATTTCCCTTTATTATGATGGTGTGACAATGACAGGATCCCAGGCTTTCAAAATTCATCATATACTGCGAACAGTTATTTAAAATGCGGTGTCAGGTGAAGTTCATTTATTTATAGTTTAATTATAATTTATGACATTTAAAGATCTCTCTGGGGTGCCAGGGTGGCTCAGTCGGTTAAGCATCTGACTTCGGCTTTCGGCTCAGGTCATAATCTTATGGTTTATGAGTTCAAGCCCCGTGTCGGGCTCTGTGCTGGCAGCTCAGAGCCTGGAGGTGCTTCAGATTCTGTGTCTCCCCCTCTCTCTCTGCCCCTCCCATGCTCATGTTCTGTCTCTCTCTCTCAAAAATGAATAAACATTCCAAAGAATTAAAAAATATCTTTTTATATGGGTCCTTTTCAAAACTTTTCTCTGCAGTTTCATTTATGCCACCCTGCATTCAGCAAGGGATACATTTTAAAACTGAAAATACGTATCTAGTAGGCCTGCTTCTAGCATTTGCTTTTTAATTTTAAACACACACTGTATCTTTGATTAAAACATCTGTCTTTGATTTTTCAAACATAAGGTTTGAAAATGTTGATTTATGTGTTTTCTTGTAAGGCCACTTCAGTGTAATTAGATTCAGCAGGTATTTATTATATGTCAGTACTGTGCTAGGCACATGAGGATGCGAAAGAAATACCAAATGGATTGTAAATTAGTTGGAGAAATTTGACAGATGAACTTGAAAGAAATAAACTGAAAGTATTAAATTCATTAGAACAATTCTAAACACCCTTTTTCCAGTTGCTCCCCGAGGCCTTCCCTCTGCAGCATATGACATCTACCATCCATCTAGCTGCCCAGGCCAGAAACTTAGGAGTCTTAACTCTTTTCTTTTCTTTATACTATTAGTTCAATCCATTAGGAAATCTTATTCTACTCTAAAATATATTGTGGGTGTTATAGTGGCTCGCCACCTCCATGGTTATAACCATAGTTTGAGCCCTAAATCTTTTGCCTGAGCTACCTTGATAGCCTAGTAACTGGGTTACATCTTCCCACTCTTGTCTTCCTGAATGGAGTCTGTCTTCCACATAAGCAGTCAGAGTTGTTTGAAATACAGATTACAGCATGTCTATCTTCTGCTTAAAACTCGGAAAACCTTCCCTTTCCATTGTACACCAGATGAAATCTAAATGCCTTACTGTGGCTTGCAAGGGTCTGACTTCGTCTGCTTTTTCTTCTCATTATTTGCACTGGCTTTCTTTCTGTCTTTTGAACACTTGAACACTTTCTGTCTGTTGAACACTTTTACAACCTTAGCATTTGCTTTTCTGTGTGCTTGGAAATCTGTTTCCCTAAATTTCTTGGCTAGTGTCTCCTCCTAGTATAGTTGACCCATTGTTACTTTCTGAGAGAGCTCTTTTTTATTATAATAGTTAAACAACTTCCCCTCACCTCTTTACTCTCTAACTGGTAATCCTGTCTTTTTTCATGGCATTTATAAGTACTGAATTTTTTGTTTGTTTGTTGTCTTTTTTCCCCTCACTGTGCGTAAGCTGCTTAAGGGCAAGGGACTCTTGCTTGCTCCCTGACATATCTCTAGTACCTAAAAATACTGCTTAGTATATAGTATATGCTCAATAAATAATTATTGAATGAATGTAGACTGGGACCAAGTACTACTTAAAATGGCAAAAATGAGAGAGAATGATCTCTGTTCTTATTTCCCCCCTTCCAAAAGCACTCAGTACTAAGTCCTTTAAGCCAACCAAATGCCCTTGTTTTCCCACAGGAAATGAACACAGAAGAGTAAGTGGATCTGTCCTCAGTTGAGTTTCTGAACTTTTGGATCCTTTTTTGGAAGCCTTCTTAGAAGTACCAGAATTAGGGGTGATACTGCTCTTTAGGTATCTAAAGATACTCTGACTCAATTAATTGAGGAATGTGTTTCTGGTACCCAGTATAACAATAGGCAATGTTGAGCTCTTATCTTCATTTGTAGAAGGTGAGATATTTTGTTATTCAAGGATAATAGGTTTCTGACGGTTGCCACAGCTTTCTTGGTCAGAAAGGCAGAAGAGAGGGGAGTTTTCCTGGAGACTACAGCCAAGCTTGTGAGCATGGAAAGGGGAATTATTGAGATGCTTGGGTGGCTCAGTTGGTTAAGCATTTTTGGGCCAGGTCATGACCTCACGGTTCATGAGTTTGAGCCCGACATTGGGCTATCTGCTGTCAGCACAGAGCCCACTTTGGATCCTATGTCCCCCATTTTCTCTGCCCCTCCCCTGCTTGCTCTCTCTCTCTATCTGTCTCTCTCTCAAAAATAAATAAACTTAAAAAAAGTTTTAAAAGAGGGAACTGTTAGAGACCCTCTCTTATTTTCTTTTGTTGGACAGTTTAAAACTATATTTTTTATATATTCTCATATTGTTGTAAGTATTTACTTTGAACTTGACAACATATTTTCAAGATCTGTGTGTGTTTTATGTACTTCCAATGCATTGCTTCTAAGTGCTGCATAAAGTGCCAGAATATTCATCCCCTGTGTATGCTCTATAATAGTTTTTTTAAGATAGAAATCATATATCATAAAATTTACCCCTTTAAAGTTTAGAATTCACAAAATTGTGCATCTGTCACCACTATCTAATTTTAGACTATTTCATCCACTACGTTTTATTTGCTCATTCTTCCAGCAATGGATATCCAACTTGCTTCCAACTCCTCAGCATCATCATGTGGTGATGAACATCTTTGTACATGACCGTTTTGTGAATTTCTCTGGGTGTGCTTGGATAAAATTTAAGGAGATGAATTTTTAGATCATGTTCTTTCTGGTAAAAGGACAGAATTGTTTGGAATGTGAGTAATACTATTCTGGAGTTCATTTAGAGGTAGAAGTATTGTTACTTTAGCAGAGAATTTTGTCTTGTGCGTCTTTGTCTTGTGTTTCTATTTGAATAATTTGATTACTCATCTTAGAGATTTTAGGCTTGAAGGTTGAACTTTGAAACTATTAGGGACTCCTCTATAAATAGTTTGGAGTAGTACTGCCAGGGTGGTTAGACCAAAGGGAAAAAGAGTGTAATTTCTCTTTGGGTATAGCTTGTCTTCATAACTAGTCTTTATCATATATCTTTGTTTTCTGTTTTCTTGGTAAAAATAATGTAAAATACATATTAGAAAATTGAGAGAAAGAAATGTAAAGGAAAATCAATAAAAATAAGTAAATAAATCTAAAAGAAGCAAATGTGAAGAAACGGTTTTACAAAGAAATATATATAAAAGAGACAAAGGAAAGTAATATATAAGAAAGGAAAATGTAAAATACAAAAACAACCCATATAATAAGCATTTGGCTTTCATTGACCCTGAAGGGGGTTGTAGATCTTCTTTACTTCTGGGTGGGCATGGTCTCTGCTGACACCCCCAGTGGGGGTAGGGGAGCAGAGGCCTAGTTATCAGCTGGTGGGGATAAAAGCCTCAGCTCTGTACTTGATATTCTCTGACTCTTCCTCATTGTGGGTATTAGGGTGCCTTGTTAAAAGTTTGTGAGGGTGGTTATTTGGTCATTGCTGGTGGAGATTGGACCACAGGTTTGTGTGTGTGTGTGTGTGTGTGTGTGTGTGTGTGTGTGTGTGGTGTTTGGCTTGAGTAGAGTGGTTATTGTCTAAAAGTTTGTTTTGATAGGGTGCCCTTTTCTTGGTGCTTTGCCAAGACAGCAGGTTTTTGTCCGTGCTTATTAGCATTTACAGCTTGCCAGTCTTCTTCAGCTGTAATAGTGGGATAGATAAGGCAAAAAGAAAATGTAGGTACTCACCACCATGTCATTCTTGGGGTTGTAAGATGTCTAGATGGTCTCCTCTCTTTTCAATTTTCAGTCTTTAATGTTTGCTTTATATCTAATGTCCAGGGTTTTTAGTTGTAGTTAGTGGGAGGAATAAGGAAAATGTGTATACCTGATATTCCCAGAAGCAGAAGTCCTTCTTCATATATATATATTTGGTAGTCAGAAATAAGCACTTAAAAAACCAAGATCAAGATCTGGCAAAAACAGTTAACAACAAAACAGACCTGCAGAGAGTATGTGTATTAGGATTATCTGAAAATGCTTTAAAAGTAGTGTGTTTACTATGTTTAAAATAAAAGATGACTTCTGATGCAGGCTAAAGTGGAGTAACAGGGAATGGATTTACTCTTCTAACTGAAACAACAAAAAACAGAAAGAATAAAAGAAACAACAGTTTTCAAAACATTGTACATTAAGCAGTGAAGAACAGTGATTCCTGAAAGATTGGAAACTAGTCCTGTGGTTGCTTTGACTTACTACGTGGAGAGCATTTCTAGGCTATGGAGAAGGGTTGTAAAAGTGAGGCAGAGCCTGTTTCTTTCTCAGAGTTGACAAGACATAGCTAGGAGTCCAAGGAGACAAGGTGGCTAGAGTTTGCAGGTAGGAGAGGATCCCAATGAATAGTTAGGTGAGTTCTGATTGGTGCATGCATGTGAGGAATGTACTAAGATTGGAAAAGGAGCCAATGAAACCTATTAGAGGCAAAAAAAAAAAAAAAATCCTCTGAGGTCATGCAGGGCTAGGAATAGTTATTGTTCTCCCATTGACAGTAGAAAATTTCATAATTTGCAAGGTATTGGGAAGAGTTAGAAGCATTAGAAGTCATTAGAAATATTAAAATTTTTTTACCTCAGAGTGGGGCAAAACTAGTCCTAGATTAAATACTACTTCTGGCCCCAACTAAAAGAACAACAATAATAGCAAGAAGCAGCAAGACACAAAAGGATCTATTTCCAAATAACTGCATCCCCAAATAAATCTGAAGAAAATTATGGGAAAACAAAAATATACAACATTCAACAAGGTAAAACTCACAATGTTTGGCATACAATGAAAAATTATCAGGCATGAAAAGAATTAGGAAAATGCCAATAATGATGATAAAAATCAATCATTTGAAACCAACTCAGAAGTCATACCTATGATAGAATTAGTAGACAAGGACCTCAAAACAATAGTTATTGTTGTATTCCCATGTACTCAAGAAGTTAAGGGAAATATTGAACACGTTAAGCAGAGATATGGAAGATATAAAAAAAAAAGGCCCAAATTAAACTTCTAGAGATGAAAGCTATAATATCTGAGATGAAAAAAACACAGAGTAGGATTAATGGCATATTGGACTTTGCAGAAAAAAATTAGTGAACATGAAGGCATAGTAGTAGAAACTATCCAAAATGAAACACCAAGAGAAAATAAAAAATATGAACAGAATATTAGTGATCTAATAGGACAACTTGAATTTGTCCAATATGCATACATTTGGAGTCTCTGAAAGAGAGAGGGAGGGAGGGAGGATCAGTAAAGGCATTTGGAGAAACTTGATGAAAACTTATCCATCGTATCCAAGAAGCTTAATGAACCTCAAGCACTCTTGGAACATGAAGGAAATGAATCATTTCATAGTCAGTTAACCCAGTGATAAAGAAAAAGATCTTGAAAGCATCCAGAGAGGAGAGAACATTTAATACAGGGGAAGAAAGATCATGACAGCAAATCTCTCATTGGGAATAACACAGAGCAAAAGACAGTTAAGCAGTATCTTTAGAGAGCTGAATTCAAGGAACTGTCAACCTACAGTTGTATACCTAGAAAAATATTTTTAAAAGACAAAGATAAAATAACTTTTTCAGACATACAAAGGTGAAGGAATTCATTACCAACAGACCTGTAGTAGAGGAAATGTTGATGTTTGTCAAGAAGTATTCCGGAAAACGATAGCAGTTGAAAATCTGAGTCCACACTAAGAAATGAAGATCACTGTAGCTGCATGGGTAAATACATATCCCTTTAAAAGTATAATTATAAAAATAGAAGCAATGTAGTTTATGAGGATTATAGCATATGTAAACTAAAGCATAGCAACAATAGTAAAAAGGTCAAGAAGGAAGAATGGGAGTGTGATGCAAAATTTTTGTGCTATATGGGACATTGTATAATATCACTTGAGGGTAGACTGCTAATATTAAGATGCATATTATAAATCTTAAATCAGCCCAACTAAATGTAACCTGAAAGTAAAGGGACATATACATTAAAAGTAAACTAAAATGGGTTTGAAAAGAGGCCACTTTAAAAATAAAGGAATAGATATATTTAAAGCAAACTGAAACAGGTTAAAAGAATAAAGTAGAAGGTGAGAAAAAAGATATATCCTGCTCACTTGAAGCAGACATATGCTAGAACGGCTATATTAACATTAGACATAGTAGAGTTGTGAGCAAAGCATATTACCAGAGAAACAGGTTATTTCATAACAGTAAAGAGTTAAGCGAATCAAAAGTATATAATAGTCCCAAAAAGAGTGCTAATAAGAAAGCTTCAAAATAAGTAAAGCAAAAACTGATGGAACTTCAATGACAAAAACACACATTTACAATTATACTTGGAGATTACAACATTTCTTCTCTCAATGACTGATAGATAGTGTTAAAAGAAAATCATTAAGGATATAGAAGCCTTAAATAACACTATCAAGTACCCTGGTATAGTTGACATTTATAGAATTTTCTACCCAACAACCGAATGCACATTGTTTTCTTTGTCTCCCTCCCTCCTTCCCTCTCACTCTCACTCTCTCTCTCTCTCTCTCTCTCTCTTTCTCTTTCTTTTCTCTTTCTCTCTCTCTCTCTTTTTAATTTAAATCAAGTTAGTTAACATATAGTGTTAATAATAATTTCAGGAATAGAATTTAGTGATTCATCACTTACGTACAACATCCAGTGCTCATCTCCAAATGTTCCCTCCTTAATGCCCATTGCCCATTTAGTTCATCCCCCCACCCAGCACTCTGCCAGCAACCCTCAGTTTGTTCTCTGTATTTAAGAGTCTTTTATGGTTTGCCTCCTTCTCCGTTTTTATCTTATTTTTGCTTCCTTTCCCTTATGTTCATCTATTTTGTTTCTTAACTTCCACATATGACTGAAGTCATGATATTTGTCTTTCTCTGACTGACTTATTTCACTTAGCATAATAGACTCTAGTTCGATTTATGTTGTTGCAAATGGCAAGATTCCATTCTTTTTGATCTCTGAGTAGTATTCCATTATACATATATACCACATCTTTATCTGTTCATCAGTTGATGGACATTTGGGCTCTTTCCATACTTCGGCTGTTGTTGATAGTGCTGCTACAAACATTGGAGTGCATGTGCCCCTTCGAAGCACCACTGCTGTATCCTTTTGATAAATACCTAGTAGTGCAATTGGTGGGTCATAGGGTAGTTCTATTTTACCTTTTTGAGGAACCTCCATACTGTTTTCCAGAGTGGCTGCACCAGTTTGCATTCCTGCCAAAAGTGCAAAAGGGGTTCCTCTTTCTCTGGATCCTCGCTAACATCTGTTGTTGCCTGAATTGTTAATTTTAGCCATCTGACAGGTGTGAGGTGGTATCTCGATGTGGTTTTGATTTGTATTTCCCTCATGATGAGTGATGTTGAGCATCTTTTCATGTGTCTGTTAGCCATGTGGATATCTTCTTTGGAAAACTGTCTATTCAAGTCTTTTGCCCATTTTTTCACTGCATTATTTGTGTTTCATGTGTTGAATTTGATAAGTTCTTTATAGATTGTGGATACTAACCCTTTATTTGATATGTCATTTGCAAGTATCTTCTCTCATAGAATGAACACTATTTTCAAGTGCCATTAAGATTGACCATATTCTGGAATATAAGACAAGTCTCAAAGGATTCAAGTTCTACAATTTGTTATTTGGCCAAATTGTCATTAAACTTGAAATGAGTGAAAGATACTAGAAAATCCCCAAATGTTTGGAAATAAACATACTTCAGAAGATATCATGAGAAACACTAGAAAGCATTTTGATCTGAATGAGAAAGCGAACACAACATATCAAATTTTGTGTTATATACTCATTGCCTATTTAGAGGGAAATTTATAGCACTAAATGCGTGTTTAGAAAAAACCTGTGTGGCTAAGTTGGTTGGGCATTAGGCTCTTGATTCCAGCTTAGGTCATCATCTCAGGGTAGTGGTATCGAGCCCTGCATTGGGCTCTATGCTGAGTGTTGAGCCTGTTTAAGATTCTCTCTCCCCCTCTCACTCTGCCTCTCTCTTACACATGTGCACATGTGTCTGTGCACTCTCTCTCAAAAGAAAAAAAAAGAAACAGAAGAAAGGTCTTAAGTCAGTGACTTGAGTTTCTACCTTAAGAAACTAGAAAAAGAAGAGCAGTTAAACCCAAAGAAAGAAGTAAGGAAATAATAAATAAATATTAGTGTAGAAATAAGTTAAAAAATGTTGAAAACCAAAGAAAAAAAATATAATGCTAGTTCTTTGAGAAAATGAATAAGATTGATGGATCTCTAGCCAGACTGATTAGGAAAAGAGACAAATTACCAATATCAGGAGTGAGAGACGTGATAGCAATATACCATATTGTATTGTATATTGATACAATATACTGTATTAATATACAGGTATTAAAAGTATACTAATAATTGATATTTTGAACAAGTTTAAGTCTATATATTTGACAACTTAGATGAAATGGTTTCATTTCTTGAAAGATACCACCAGAATTCACTCAAGAAGAAACAGATAACATGATCATTTTTGTATTTATTAAAGAAATTGGATATGTAGGTAAAAACCTTTTTCCAAAGAAAATACCAAGCCTTGGTGGCTTTACTGGTGAGGTCTACTAAATATTTAAAGAAGAAATAAGACCAGTTCTATTCAAACTATATCAGAAAGTTGAAGAGAAGTGATTACTTCCATAATCAATGAGGCCAGCATATTTTGAGTTGAAGTATAGTTGACATATGATATCAAATTTATTTCAAGTATACAACATAGCAATTCAACAATTATCATATATATTGTGAAATGCTCACCATGGCAAGTGTATTACAATTTTATTGACTATATACCAGGTGCTGTTCTTTTCATCCCTGTGACTTATTTATTTTATAATTGGAATTCTGTAACTCTTTATTCTTCACCCATTTTGCCTATCGTCTTCTTCCCCTTCCTTTTGGCAGCCAGTTCTCTATGTTTATGAGTCTGTTTCTCTGTCTTTTTTTCATTGTTTGTTTTTGAGAGTCCGCATATAAGTATAATTATATGTTATTTCTCTTTTTCTGTCTATTTGATTTAGCATAATACCCTCTAGATTCATCCGTATTGTCACAATGGCGAGATTTCATTCTTTTTTATGGCTAAGTAATATTCCATTGTGAATATATACCACATCTTCTTTATCCATTTATCTATCAGTGGACATTTTAGTTGCTTCCATATCATGGCTATTGTAAATAACTTTGCAGTAGACATAGAGGTGTTGTATCTTTTTTCGTTAGTATTTTCATTTTCTTCATGGAAATACCCAGAAGCAGAATTGCTGGATAGTATGATATGTATGTTTTTTGAAGAACCTCTATACTATTTTTCAGGATGGCTGCACTAATTTATGTTCCTTCCAGCTGTGCACAGGCTTTCCTTTTCTCCACATCTTTGCCAATACTTGTTATTTCTTGTCTTTTTAATAGGAACCATTCTGACTAGTATGAGGTGAGATCTCATTGTGGTTGTGATTTGCATTTCTCTAATGATTAGTGATGTTGGCCATCTGTATGTGCTCTTTGGAGAAGACAGTTCTCTGCACATTTTTTAAAAGTTTTTTTAAAATGTTTATTTATTTATTTTGAGAGAGAGAGAGAGAGCAAGAGAGCACCACTGGGGGAGGTGCAGAGGGAGAGGGAGACAGAGAATCCCAAGCAGGCCCTGCAGCTGTCAGCACAGAGTCCGATGTGGGGCTTGAACTCATGAACCATGAGATCATGACCTGAGCTGAAACCAAGAATTGGATGGTTAACTGACTGAGCCACTCAGGTATCCCTGTACATTTTTAAGTGAGATTATTATTATTATTATTTTTTGGTGTGGAGTCATAGGAGTTCTTCATAAATGTTGGATATTAACACCTCATTAGATATGTCATTTACAAATATCTTCTCCTGCTCTGTAGGCTGCCTTTTTGTTTTGCTGATAGTTTCCTTCACTGTGCAATAATTTTTTAGTTTGATGTAATCCCAGTTGTTTATTTTGCTTTTGCCCCTTGCCTGAGGAGGTAGCCAGAAAAATATTGCTAAGGTTGATATCCAAGAGATTAATACCTGTGTTTTCTTTTAGGGATTTTATGATTTCAGGTCTTACATTTAGGTCTTTAATCCATTTTGAGTTTATTTTTTATATAAGAAAGTGGTCTAGTTTTATTCTTTTACATGTAGCTATCCAGTTTTCCTAGCACCATTTATGGAAGCGATTGTCTTTTCCCCATTGTATATTCTTGCCTCCTTTGTCAAGGATTAATTGACTGTATATGTTTGGGTTTATTTCTGGGCTCTCAACTGCTTTCTGCCAATCTTTGTGTCTCCTTTTGTGCCAGTACCATACTGTTTTGATGACTATAGCTTTGTATTCTTGAAATCTAGGATTGTGATACCTCCTGCTTTATTCTTCTTGTTGGATTTGCAACAAGATCTCAAGATTGCTTTGGCTCTTTGGGATCTTTTTTGGTTCTATACAGATTGTAGGATTTTTGGTTCTAGTTATGTGAAAAATAACTATTTGTATTTTGATAGGGATTGCATTGGATCAATGGATTGCTTTGGGTAATATGGACATTGTAATAGTATTAATTTTTTCAATCCATGAGCATGGTATATATTTTTAATTTATTTGTGTTGCCTTTGATTTCTTTCATCAGCGTTTTATAGTTTTCAGAATACAAGTCTTTTACCTCTTTGGTTAAATTTATTCCTGGGCGTTTCATTCTCTTTGATTCAGTTGTAAATGATATTCTTTTATTTCTCTCTGTGCTATTTGCAAATCACACATTATAAGGAGCTTATAAGGAGTTTATCTCCAAAATATATATAAGGAACTCATACAACCAAATATCAAAAAAAAAATCTGATTAAAATTTGGCAGAGGACTTGAATAGACACTGTTCCAAGGAAGACATATATATGGTGGCTAACAGGTATCCAGAATAATGCTCAACATCACTACTTATCCAGGGAATACAAATCAAAACCAGAGTTTAGACTGGTTAAAACTTACCTGTTAGAATGGCCATTATTAAAAGGACAAGAGGGGGCACCTGGATGGGTCAGTTGGTTAAGTGTCCTACTTCGGCTCTCACAGTTTGAACCCTGCATCGGGCTCTGTGCTGATAGGTTGGAGCCTGGAGCCTGCTTCAGATTCTCTGTCTCCATCTCTCTCTGCCCCTCCTCTGCTTGGTCTCTGTCTGTCTCTCAGAAATAAATAAACATTAAAATAAAAATAACAAGGGGCGCCTGGGTGGCTCAGTTGAGCGACCGGCTTTGGCTCAGGTCATGATCTTGCAGTTTGTGTGTTTGAGCTCTGCGTCGGGCTCTGTGCTGACAGCTAGCTCAGAGCCTGGAGCCTGTCTTTGGATTCTGTCTCCCTCTCTCCTGACCCTCCCCTGCTCACGCTGTCTCTTTCTCTCTCTCAAAAATAAGTAAAATGTTAAAAAAATTAAAAAAATAAAAATAACAAGAGATAAGTGTTGATGATGATGTAAAGAAAAGGGAGCAGTTAGTTGTGCACTGTTGGTAGGAATGTAAATTTGTACAACCACTGTGGAAAATGTTATGGACGTTCCCCAAAAAATTAAAAACAGAACTACCACATTATCCAAAAATTGTATTTATAACTATATATCTGAAGGAAATGAAATCATCATAAAGGAGATATTTCTGCACTCCCATGTTCATTGCAGCATTATTGACCAGAGCCAAGACATTTAAAGAACCTATGTGTCTCTCAGTGAATAAGTGTATAAAGAAAATGTGTGTGTGTATGTGTGTGTGTATTATATATATATGTATATACATATGTATATATAATGTAACATTATTGAATCATAAAAGAGAAGAAAATTCTGTCATTTGGAATAACTGGGTCAGATATTGAGGGTGTTTTTTTAAGTGAAATAAGTGAAATGAAGAAAGATGAATACCATATGATTTCAAGTTACATGTGGAATCTAACAAAGCAGATGATATGGAAACAGAGTAGAATGGTGTTTGGCATGAGCTGGGGTGGGGATAGAGGGAATGGAGAGATGCTGGTCAGTGAGTACAAATTTCCAGTTATAAGATTAATAAATGTATATCATTATGATTAAATTATATTTCTATTATATCTCAGGAAAGTTGGATTAAGAAGTAATGTATAAGCATATTATGTTGATTTATAATAATCAGAGTGATAACCCAGTTGAATAACTAAAATCAGAAATAGTTAAAAGTAAATTTTGAGTTGCTAGTTCACTTTTATGATGTCCCTCTGACTTTGTTTTTCTCTCCTTCTTTATTTTATTTTATTTTATTATTATTTTTACCCACATGTGTTTATGGATTGGGAGTTCTCATCATCAAGGCCACTGCTGTTAGGATGTGTAGTATAGCCAAAATTAGTATAATGCAAAATACTCACTAATCCTTAAACCACTATCTCAGGTTAACATGTCATTGTCCTTGGCAGTCTCTAGATAATGTCTTGTGTTGCAGACATTTGACAGTTTGATGCAAATTAAATGCAAATCACTGGAAAATGGAACTGCAGGTCTTTTAAAAGATGTAACATTTCATGAAGCCCCTAAAAGTTAATATTTATGAAATAATTGAATCATGAGAAATGTGGACCTGTCAGTTAATAGCTAAAGAAAGCCTATAAATAAATAATTTTATTAAAATTAATAAACAATTATTATTTGTTAATTTATTTATAAAGTTTATTTATTTTGAGAGAGAGGGAGAAAACATGTGGGAGAGGGGCAGAGAGAGAGAGAGAAAGAGAGAGGGAGAGAGAGAATTCCGAGAGAGAGAGAGAGAGAGGGAGAGAGAGAATTCCAAGAGAGAGAGAGAGAGAGGGAGAGAGAGAATTCCGAGAGAGAGAGAGAGGGAGAGAGAGAATTCCGAGAGAGAGAGAGAGGGAGAGAGAGAATTCCAAGAGAGAGAGAGAGAGAGGGAGAGAGA
>CM053575.1:64860916-65015826 GCA_028646485.1 Cryptoprocta ferox
AGAGAGAGAGAGAGAGGGAGAGAGAGAATTCCGAGAGAGAGAGAGAGAGGGAGAGAGAATTCCAAGAGAGAGAGAGAGAGAGGGAGAGAGAATTCCGAGAGAGAGAGAGGGAGAGAGAGAATTCCGAGAGAGAGAGAGAGGGAGAGAGAGAATTCCAAGAGAGAGAGAGAGAGAGGGAGAGAGAGAATTCCAAGCAGGTTCTGCACTGTCAGCAAAGAGCCTGGCGCAGAGCTTGAACCCACGAATTATGAGATCATGACCTCAGCTGAAATCAAGAGTCAGACGCTTAACTGACTGAGCCACCCAGGTGCCCCTGAAATTTATTTTTTAAATTATGGTCCTAGACTATTTCCTCACTATTTATCTTGAAATGTTTGTCATTATTCCAAATTGACCGAAATTCTCTTTGTGAGTTGTCAGTTTTAATTATTCTTAGATACTGTGTACCTTCCAAAGTGCTTTAAAAATTTTTTAAATTAATTTAAGGGAAAAAAAATTAGAATATGGCTTAGGAGCCCAAGGATAGAAAATGAAATCATCATTTTGCCAGTCAGTATATTAGACTTGGTCCACAGGGCTGAGTTTGCTTTTTGAAATGTTTCTTCCTGGTAACCTGGCTGCCTCAGTTGTTAGAGCATGTGATTCTTGATTTTGGGGTCCTGAATTCAAGCATCGCGTTGGCGAAGAGTTAAGATGGCCGAGGGGTAGGGAGACCCTAGGCTTGCCCCCTCCCTGGAACCAGCTAGATAAATATTAAGTCCCACGTTGGGTGTGGAGCCTACTTAAAAAAATCAATTTGAATAA
Source organism: Cryptoprocta ferox (assembly GCA_028646485.1). Classification (NCBI taxonomy): domain Eukaryota; kingdom Metazoa; phylum Chordata; class Mammalia; order Carnivora; family Eupleridae; genus Cryptoprocta; species Cryptoprocta ferox. The sequence goes on from CM053575.1 coordinate 64,861,721, forward strand.
TTTTTTCCAAGTGTCAATGAGTTGTAGTTTATACTGACAAGAATGAATCCTATGGGAGTTGTATGACGTGTGAATCATGGACTACAGTGTAACACTTAGACTGTTTTTATATGTGCTGCATACTACTGTAAATAAGAAGGGCAAAAGACAATACCGAGGCTGATTGTGAGCTAAGGGACATATCTGTGCAAGGCCTAGAAGTAATTGTACAGATCAGTTAACCAAGGATGCAGTACTTGTGGTGGCATATTACATTTTTAACAGAGACTTTGGCAAACTAGTCAGTCCTGCACATAGCTAGAAAAACAGAAGTCTAGAGTAGAGCACTGACTGTATTCCAGTAAATTCATGCATAGTCACATTTATTTGTTATCTTTGAACCCAAACAAAAGCAGCATATACAGGGGATTGGAGAAATGTGGAATATTGAGCTTTACAAGAGAAGCTCTGGTAACTAATTTGTTAAAAAAGGGGACTGATTTAGCATTTAATGAAAGGTGTTTTAAAAATGTATTAAAGAAATTCGTTTAATTTGAAGAAATTTCATAAGCCAAATCTTTAAGAAGTGTACAATATTTTGTTTAAAAAAATTCACTGTAATGCTCAAAGCCTGTAGCATTTTACTAATACCTTCTTTCGAGAAAAAAATTTAAACAAATGCATGTATGTATTTATTTATTTTAATTGAAGTATAGTTGATACATCGTGTTACAGGTGTACCAATATAGTGAGTGATTCTGTAGGTCTATATAGGTTGTCCTATGCTCACCACACATGTAGCTACTGTCTGTCACCATATAACGCTACTACAGTACCATTGACTGTATTCCCGTGCTGTGCCTTTCATCCTCATGACATTCTTTTCCGTACTTGGAAGCCTGTATCTCCCACTCCACCCATTTTGCCTGTTCTCCCTTCCTTCTGGTGACCATCAGTTTGTTTTCTGTATCTATGGCTCTGGTTCTGCTTTTTGTTTGTTTGCTTATTGATTTGTTTTGTTTTTGTTTCACTTATTTGTGAAATCATATGGTATGTGTCTTTCTCTGACTTACATACCTTCTTAATAATGCTAGATCATGTTAGTTTATAGATTTCTTTCTCTCTACATTAAAAGTGACTTTAGTGACTTTATTCTTTAAAGATTTCTGTCTCCATATTTCAAATGGGACATTTTTTAAGGTAAAGTGATTTTGTCTTGAGAACTGTGGTTTATCTCTACCCTTTCTCATGCCAGTCCCTCTTTTAGTAAACACTTTTATAGGCACCTTCACTTTTATACTTATGCAACTGACCTCTATTTACATTGAATTTACTGCCTTTGAGGTCTATAGATTGTGTAATTTAATGGCTTAGCTGGCATTGGCTTTTCTATTAATTTTTTACATCTAGCTGATATGAGGTAGATAGCTATATTTAGAAATATTTATTCTTGAGTAGAATACTCATCAGTTTTTTAGGAGTACTGTTTATAATTTTGCTTTCCACAATAAAAGGGAGTTTTCCTTACATAAAAATTTTAGTTTAATGTCAAAAGGAAAAGAAAAAGAGTAAAGCCTATAATATTTAAATTTATTATTGGGCTGGTCATTTTGGAATCACAATCTATGAAGATCTTCAGGAAATTTTGGCATAGTCTTAGAAACTTACTACACATTAAATCAATTTATATAGAATTTAGTTTGTTTAACACATCAGCAAAATAAATATCAATCCTTGTTTACTTTTCATTTATCTTAGAATATAGATTGAAGATAATTTTAGTTGCTTTAGCAAATCTGAAGATTAAAAATAGGTTTATAAAATCACTTTTCAGTTTTTTCTCCTTAAAAATTTTTTTTTAATGTTTATTTAATTTTTGAGAGAGAGAGAGACAGAGTGTGAATAGGGAAGTGTCAGAGAGAGAGGGAGACACAGAATCTGAAGCAGGCTCCAAGCTCTCATCTGTCAGCACAGAGCCCAACGTGGGACTCGAACTCACAAACTGCAAGATCATGACCTGAACTGCAGTTGGATGCTTAACTGACTGAGCCACCCAGTTGCCCATTCAATTTTTACTCTTGAAGAAAATCAATTAAGATCAATTCTTTATTGTTTTACAGTTTTGACCCACCTCTGGCCAATGATATATATATGACAGTAGATGTTAATTTATGTACTACAACTGCATGTGTTGACATAGTTTACAATGTAAAACTACATATTTTCTACATTAGAATTGGTATAATTCATCTGGTATAATTAATAGCCTTTATAAACATACTTTTATAGTGCTTGCAGTCAGAAAACAGTGACATTGAAAGCTTAAGCTTTTGTAACATACGGCTTCAATTTGCATTTTAATCAGAATATGGAAGTCATTACTCTGACATCTGAAACTGAGGTAGCAATAAAAAATTATCACTAACAGGACAGCAGACACAATTTATTTTGTGTTTATTACTGGGTGGCCTTCTTGAAACTTTAGTGAACTTAATTGATTCCAGATATTAGAAAATTATAATTAAACTATGACATTTAATTTGGATGCATTTAAGTTGAACTCTCTTAATAGGATTGGTACAAATTAATGATTTATATCTATGTGTACAAACACATAGATGCATATGTTTTCATATGTATGTTTATAAATATAGACAAAGGACCAAAAATATTCATTTGAAAAATATTCAATGTCTTAATTATAGTTAATATGTCTGAAATGGTAATGTTGGTGAAAAAGAATTTTAGGTTTTATTCTAAATATTACTTTCAGTCTTATTGTGGGGATATATTATTAATATAATAAAATAATTTGCAACATGAGATGATATTTATTCTCTAAATTTTATTTTAATTAAATATGCAATCATAATTGTTTAAAGCACTATTCAATAAATTATTAAAAGTAACTTCTTAATGGAGAAAATATTAAAGGTGCACTCTTCTATGGCCTGGAATTTTATTTTTTGTGTCAAGTTTTTAATATAATCTTAATTTATATACTTAGCAATTATATTTTCACTTCTCATATACTCCATATATTGGGCTGAGTGTTGGAGAAAACAGTAATTCATAAAGCATAGTTCTTGTCCTTGAGAATCTCAAGTGTAAGTACCGGCAAATAGATACCTTAGAGTATGAGATGATAAATATTATTTAGTGATGTTCTGAAGAAAGGACACAACAATTTGCTAGGAAATGTTACGAAAGGTTTTACTGAGGAGGCTGCATTTGAACAATGAGTACACACACATTTTCCAGGTACATAAACAAGGGAAAGGGAATTCTCAGCAGAAGGGAGTGTTACATGCACAAAAATGAAGTTTTAAATTGGCCTGGTGTATTTAGTCATCCTTCGTTAATTTATTCATTGAGCTTATATTTATTGTGCACCTGTGTACCAGGCACTGGGTTGAGTGCTGTGTATATCATAGTGGACCTGACAGACATGCTCCTATCATAAAATTCAGTTTAGTGTGGAAGAATAAACAAGTAATTAAAATCATAATGGGTGTTACAAAGAAGGAAGCATAGAGTGTTATAGGTGTGTATATAACAACGTCAAATATAGGAGAAACTTTTGGAGTATTGAGGAATGGTGTAAAATGGGACTGAATAAGGGTTGGAGTCTAATTTTGAAGAATATTATATATTAAGCATAGGAGTTTATGTAATATTAAAAAAGTAACTATAGAAGTTCCATTGCATGATCAAACTTTCTATTTTGTGACAATCATGCTGGAAGTATTCTTATGGATGGATTAGAGTAGGGATAGATTTATAACATGGCCATTTGAGAGGTTTTTATAACATTTAGTCAACAAAGAGTTTTAATTGCTTCGAATTAGCATTTAGACTGGAAAGAGAGGACTAGGGTGTGTCAATGTATATCTGAATTTTTAAATCCGTTTTTCAATTCCATTTGATACTGTTTTCAGGAGACCTCTACTGGATGTTTTCTGCCTATCTTCTGATGCATAATAAAGCAAATTAATAGTCTTATTCCACATCCATCCACCATTTCCAGCTTCTCTATAACAACAACTAATGTTTTCTAGCTTATTTTACAAATAAGACATATTAGACTATTCCTGACTAGCACCTTTGTATTTTGCTAGTCTTTTGCCAAATTCTGATTTATTTTAAAACTTTAAACCATTTTCCCAGGATAAAAATCCGAAGGTTGTCTGTTCATTTAGGTTTTTAATCTGTCTAGCTACTACTTAGTCATCTCTCACTGGTACAGATTTGTTTTACAACTTTACTGTTTGTGTCTCAGGCATTAATGCTTGAGATCAGGTCAGGGATTGGCAAACTATAAATGGAGCCAGATAATAAATATGTCTGGCTTTGTGGACCATATGGTCTCGATAGTAACTATTCAGCCTTGCCAATGTAGGACAAAGCAGCCATAGACAATATGTAAACAAACGGGTGTGGTAGTGCTCTAATAAAACTTATTTATGGACACTTAAATTTGATTTTTTTTTACAATTTTCCCATGTCAGTAAATACTATTCTTTTGATTAAAAAAAAAAAAGCCAAAACGCCACTTTAATTAGTTTCCTAGGTCTCCCATAACAAATTACCACAAAGTGGGTGGCTTAAGACAACAGTTTTGACACAGTTCTGGATACTAGAAACTTGAAATTAAGGTATTGGAAGATTCTGAATTCTCTAGGGAAGAATCTGTCCTTACCTGTTACAGCTTCAAGTGGTTTCTGTGAATTTTTGGCATGCCTTGGCTTAGCTGCATCGTTTCAGTCTGTGCCTCCATTGTCACATGGCTTTCTTCCTTGTACGTGTGTTTGGTTCCAAATCTCAGTTTCCTTTCTTTTATAGACACTAGGCATTGGATTTCGGGCTTACCCTAATCCAGTATGACTTCATTTGTATTACATCTGCAATGGCCCTATCTCAAAATATGGTCACATTCACAGGTACCAGTGCTTATGATTTCAACATCTTTTTCGGGGGACAATATTAAACCTTCATCTCTATTTAAACATATACAAACCATTCTTAGTTTGTTAGGTGGTGGGTGGATTTGGCCCATGGCTATGTTGGCTAACCTCTGCTCTAGCCAGAGTTGGCTTTTCATTTATTCTCTGATTAAACATCTTATTCTTATTGGGAAACAGAGTGAGAATTAACATTTATTGAGCTCCTATCTCCCAGATGTTTTGGTGAGTGTTTTGACATCTTTTATCTTGTTTAATCTTCAGACAGTCCTGTAAGGCAAACATTACTATCATTAGCTCAGGACACAGACTGAGAATTTGGTTAAATTACTTGTTCACACTCACAATACATAGGTAGCAAATCGTCAACTGCGATTTGAATCTGCATCTGAAAGTGAGTGACACTAATATTTTTCTCTTTCTATGGTATCACTATAGTTCATATGTATTCAGTGACTTCACACTACTCCTTGGAATAGATCCATAACCCTTAATCGCTTTTAGCTCTTCAGTAGGATGATTGTACATTCACAGTGTTTCACATATATCTATTATGGTTGTTTTGGTTTTACATAACAGAAAACAATTTGGTTAGTTTAATACAAAAATAGGGATTAAGAGATTAGGGATTCATTTAGATCTTTCACAGAAATTGAGGGACATTTTAAATAATCCAGTCTCAGGAAAGACTGGAACCAGGGCAGCCTTAGGGAACTCAGCAGTAGGGCCTTTTTTTGAAATATGACACTATCATTATAGTGATTCAGCTCCAATGTCCCCATTTCTCCCCTCTCCCTCTTGCCCTTACACCAAAATTACAAATCCTTTGAGGGGGGATCTGATTGGCCTAGTTTGGGTATAGTGTATCTGATCCTAGATCAGATGACCATAGCAAAGTGGGGGATTTTATCAATTTTGTCAGATATCTTTTGTATCATACACACTTGTGGGACTCCTCTGTGGTATTATAGTGGGTCAAATAGAATAATCCCCATTTGATACATGTCATGTGTCATTGTTATTTTCTGGTCATGTACCTAAGACAGTGACACATCTCAATTTAGAAATCTTTCCTCTGGAGTAGGTTATATTCTCCTATGGATCTTAGTTTGTGATTCTGTAGAAGCAGTGTCCTTTCCTTGTGCATTCCTCTTCCTTTTCTCCTTTCTTTCTGCCCTTTCTCCTTTCCTCGTCTACTTCTGCTTCTTTTCTCTATCATTACCCTGGCAAGCTCTTTTAGAGCTGAGATTTTATTTTAGTCATATTTGTATTCTAATGAGTTAGATCTTGAGGCAGTCTTTTGAAACAGTATTCTGGGAGAGTGAACAGTAAGTAAATAGGTCCCTAGATGGGAACAAACTTTGTACATTTGGTTTGTAGCCAAGATGACTGTTATGGCTGGACAGAATGGTATGAAATGGGATTGGAAAAGTAGGCAAAGGACAGTTCATTTTTAGGACCTTGTTGGGTATGGTAAGTGTAGATTTTATGTTTAATAGAAAACCTTTGAAGATTTTTAAACAAAAGAGTGATATGGTATCATTTGTGTTTTCAAACAGTTACTCTAGCTGATTTGGAAAGAAGAAACTGTAGGGAAGATGGGTACAGTATTGGAAGCCTTGGGTCCACTTCTCAGGCTGTTGTAATGGATTATAAGAGCTCCAGAAAATTTAAATGTCATGTAAAACGGATTTGATTGAATTTTACAGATAATTTATTTTTGTACAGATAAATTTTGGTTAGCCTCTAAAAGCTATACTAATGTGTTTTATTCTTTTATCAAAGCAAAATTTGTAGTAAGCATATGGAACATATACTTTCTTGGTGATCTTCTTACCCACCCTTTCTCTTGCAGTGGTTGATTTCAAAATGGTATGAAGAAACAGTATTGTAGTGCTATCTGGTGTGAGGCATGCTCTAGGATATTTTTACTTGTGGTATTAAAAATATTCTAATTATCTCTTTAATAATGTAACTTGCCCTGAATTGTATCCTGAAATACTTTCTTGAGTGGAAGACAGAGGGGTGAATTATAGCTCGTGACATTAATTACTCATAATCTTGGGAATACCATGGGAGTGTTAAGTCAGTCACCTTATGCAGGAGTCATGATGCAAAAAAGGTTGAAACCTCTGCTCCAGATGAAAGGTAACCATTTTATTTGTTTATTTATTAGTCTTTTAATTTTATTTCAGTTGGAAATTATCATTTATATTAGAATATATGAAAGTGATTTGTTAATTTAAAAATATACAAATACAGAAAATTTTAATTCACAGGGTCAATATAAATTTTTGATTTCTTTGAAAAGTAAGTATAATTCATATCTTTATCACTAGGCTTTTGAAACTTAATTAAATTCTTACATTTATGGTAGCATCAAAAATTTTTATCTTAATTTTATTTCACTTTTATTAAATATTTTAAAATATTTTACTTCACAGTTGTTGATAATTATTTATCCTTTCATTATAAATGATAATTTAAATGACCATAATTAAAACAGTTACATTATTAAACTTTCTAACAAAAAATGTAATATATTGTATTCTTCAGCTTTTTTTTTAAGAAGGAAATTTAGTCCTTGCTAACAGTATATAGATTTAGAAGTGCTATGGCTTTTTTTTTCCATGTAGCATTGCTATATATATATATTTTTTTTTTCCATATACTACACTACACACACACACACACACACACACACACACACACACACACACACTTGTGGGAGAAAGAACCTCATTTATTGCACCATTATGAATCTGATGGTTTTAAAAAGACATGTTTTCCATTTTTGGTGTTAAAAATTGCTTATAAAATAATGTCCCTATGCAGGATAGCCTGTGCATATTTGAAAGTACTAGAAAGGAAGCATTACATTTAAAGAAGGCTGGTTTTAATTAGTAAGTAGGCATATATACAGTATGTGTTTATAAAATTTATGTTTGCATTCTGACTTCTTATTAGAGTAATTTATGATGGAAATAAAAGTCAATAGGAGAGGCAAACTAGTACAGGAAATGGTGAGAAATTGTGGAATTAGGGGGAATGATTAAGAATTGGGATCTATTACATTCTTATTAAGAACACACATATAAGTGTAGATAAAAAAGGCTAAGTTCATTTACGATATATTTATTAACAACCTGAGCCTGCTAGAAAGTAACACTGATAGAGCAATTTTGGATTTTTTCCAACTCCTGTTTACTTTGTTAGAGCCATAACAAGGTAATCTGGTTCCTTTCGACTTAAATAAGACAAAGAATTCAATATGGAGGCACTGTTTATAGGTTGTTGAATATTTTAGTTTGGTGTCTGAGGATAATGTTTGGCATTGTGTTCAATTAGTGTGAATGAACCAGCTGACGTGCCAGATTCTTAAATGTCTTACTTCAGTTAATACAAAACTCTAAGGGCTCCATTCATTCCAAGTTACTTGCTCCAGGGTGCCAGCCACACAGTCTCCATAAGCAGGCTTTTCTGGGGACTAATCAAGACTCATGGCCTCCAGGTTTTGTGGCACTGGCATTTCAGTATCTGAAACGTCACTTTTTCTTTTTATGAGCTTCTCTGTTTTTATCCCCAGTTTTTTCTCCCATTTTAAATTATGCATGGAATCAAACGTGTGCGATACACCAATATAGTTAGAAATGAGTATAATTTGGTAAAACATAGTGGAAAGTTATGACAATAAATAAATAAACCCAAAGGAAACTTTATGCCTATTTAGGATATTGGTCCTCAGTAGATGAAATTTTCAGTGAAAGACAGCAGTAATGTTTTTTCCTACAGGTGTTAGGACCAGATGGTGGTAAAATGGCAAAGTAGACAATTTTTTTTTGTTTGGTACTCTCCTATCTTCTTTTTCAGCATCTCTGTTCCTATTTCTGTTTTTCTTCAGGTAACTATCCTTGTCAGCTATTTTTTAATAAGTTTCCTGTGTCCAGAGATATTTGCAACTTAAGGCAAATATTTATTAACGAATGAAAAATCCTGAATGTCCAACAGAATACAGTAATGCAAATGTGGTTTCAGGCACTGTGAGAGGAAATGAAGATCTGTTTTGGAGGTGAGAGGGACTTTCAACATATCTTAAATCTGTGTAGGCAAATAAGTGCTCTTGTTTGATCATGCTGGATCTAGAGTCTCCCTTTGGCTTTATTGTGTCTAGTCTCAGTTATTCTTTGAATGGATTACATAGATAACAGAGATTGTTATAGATATAGTTGTATAGTGTAGTAAAACTCTTGGCTTCTAACCTTTTATAATTACCTGTTCAGAATATTAGAACTGGGAAACAAGACCATAGCCCCTCTACACTTTGACGACACCTTTTTTGTTGGTCTTAATTGTGGGTGTGCATGAATGTTAGCATGCATGATTGCATGTGTGGCATATGTGTGTATACATACTTCCTTCAGACCTTCTGCTCTGCTGATTCTAGATCTTTGCCCCAGCTGTTTCAAACTCTCTGCATACACTTTTTCTTTCTTGTAGGCTTTTGTTACTTGTAATAAGACCATTTTTGGCAGAGGAAGAATCTGATTTTTTTTTTTTTTTTTTGCTACCAAGAGAAGGCTAAGAAAATGCTTTTGATTACTGAGTTACTATCACATGGTACCATTAAATAGGTAAACAGTAACCATTTATTGAAGAAATGAGTAAGTTTACTTTGGAAATTTTCTTTAGATATTTCAGGATACTTGATAAACTTTCTTTTGTTAACCCTGAGAAAAAAATTATGAGGAAATAATGAGAATTGCTATCTGTTGCGGGGGGAGTGCTCATTAGTAAAATAACTTTGGAAAAAATTTTGTACTTTTAAATACAGTTTAATAGACACACATTCTACAATTCATCATCAGTTCATTCTTAACTATGTACTAGAGAAAGTTTTACTTGTGTGTACCAGGAGAAACCAACAAGAATGTTCGGAGCACTGTGTTCATGATGATAAAAATTCAGTTCAACTCAAGGATCCACCAGCAGTTGAAGATAAATAAATTGTATATTCATCTCCTGGAATACCATATAGTATATCAGCTTCAAGTTGGTTCTGAAAAACTCCAGTGAATTATTTCTTCCGAATACTCATGCTGTTTCCTATTTGGAAATTAAGCTGCTTTAAGTTTGTTTTTCTTAATATTACGGTTTAACATTGTTAATACTTGAGGCTTTTTTCCATCTTCTTACTTTCTGGTTTTGTAATTCATAGCTTCTACTTTCCTTTAAAACAACAACAACAACAACAACAACAAAACAACTTATTAGTGGTATGGCTATAGTTGAAAGAAACAGCAAAGTTTGTACTATCAGCACAATTTATTTTTTGTTATACATGCTCTTTACTCTTTTTGTCATAAATGGTATAAAATCATTTACATGTTTTCTTTGGAAAAACTGAGCTCCAAGTTAATAAAATATAAATATTTGAGAAATGATTTCATAATTATCCTGACATCTAGGACCCTGAAAATTTAAGAAGTGATGAATGTGGAGTTCGTTCCAAGGTAAAGATCTTATTTTAACAAATTCTGAAGCAAGTTCTTCACTGGGCTAGATTTATTTGAATGCAAATAGCTGGATACCAACTTACAAGAGAATTAAAATGTAAATATATTTATTTTTTAAAGTAAATTTCAAGGAGTCTGAAGAGTATCAGTTCCAGGATTCTGTGATGTCAAGAACTCAGGCTATTTAGATCTTCCTGCTCTGCCATCTTTGGGTCATTGGCCTTTTGCTTTCATGCTTGTCGATAAATTCCATTATGATGATGATAGTGATGGTGGTAAAAGACGTACAATTATTATTTCTATTTTTGGGGGAAGACTTGGGTGAACAGGTTGGCATTTGGGACACACCTCTTTGAAAGTAATATTGATATTTTGGAAATCATATGACTGAAATCCTGACATCATGGAAAAGGAAGGCCTTCCATATTCACAGTTCCTCTTTCTGTTTTTGCTCTTTCCTTCCTGTTATTTTCATGGCCTATAGAATAATTGGATTGTGTATCTGGGTATTACAGTCATTGTTAATGACTCTGTGTATTCTAGTATGGAATAGATAGCTGTTAGATGTTTTAAAGGAGTTATATTCATATTGTCATCTAATTCACTCATTTTTTTTTGGTATTTATTGAATTAATTTGGTTGTATAAAAGGTGCTGTTTCTAATGTATATGTTTTGTTAGAGTTTTTATTTTATTTTTTTACTTTGATATATGACCTTCCATTTTCTTTGGTCTTTTTAGGTTGTACATATATACTTTTAAAAATAAGACTTAATTTTCAGAGTAGTTTTTAGTTTTATAGAAACCTTGAGCAGAATATACAGGTAGTTTTTACATTCTTCCCTTCTCCTTTTCCCTATTACTAACATCTTGCATTAGTGTGGCATAGTTGTTACAATGGATGAACCTATATTGATACATTGTTATTAACTAAATCACTAAAACCTGTAGTTTACATTAGACTATATTCTTTGCATTGTACAGTTCCATGGATTTTGATGACTGTATAATATGACGTATCCACCATTACAGTGTCATATAGAATAGTTTCACTGCCCTAAAAATCCTCTGTGTTCTCTGTGTTCTACCTATTCGTCAATTGTTAGCAACCACTGATCTTTTCACTGTCTTTAAAGTTTTGCCTTTTCTAGAATGGGAAAGTTGTTGTTTATTGATTTTAGCCATTATTAGAATGTCATCTGAAAAAAAGAGAATTTTGCTTTTTCCTTTCTAATCTGGATGCCTTTTATTTCTTTTGCTTGCTTGCATTATTGCATTGGCTGAGACTTGCATGACAATATTGAATAGAAATTGAACTGACATCTTGCTTTGTTCCTAATCTTAGGAGAAATGTATTCAGTCTTTTCACCCTTAAATATGTTAGCTATAGTTTTTTTTAGATGACCTTTTTCCACTTGAGAGAATTCCCTTTTATTTCCAGTTTTTGTGAAAGTCTTCATTTTCAGTAAAAGAAGTTTGATTATGGCCAGTGTTTTTCCTATATCTATAGAGTTGATCATGTAGTTGTCTTTTTTAGTTTAGTATGGTGAATTACATTGCTTGATGTTTGAATGTTAAAATAACCTTGCATCCTGGAATAAACCCCACTTGATTTATTATTCCTTGTGTATATTGTTGTATTCAATCTATTCAAATTTTGTTAAGCATATTTATATTTATATTTTTGGGATGTATTGGTCTGTAGTTTTCTTGTAATATCTTTGGTTTTACTATCAGGGTAACACTGCCTTAGAATGCGTTAAGAAGCATTCCATTCCCTCCTTTTCAAATTTTTGGAAGGGTATGTATAGAATTGGAATTAGTTCTTTCTTAAATGTGGGTATAAATTTACCAGTGAAGCCATCTGGACCAGGAATTTCCTTTGTGGGAAGATGCTTAACTACTCTTTCAATTTCTTGTATAAACATTGGGGTGTTTAGGCTATTTTTCTTTTTGTATGAGCTTTGGTAGTTTTTGTCTTCCAAGCAATTTGTCCATTTCATTTAAGTTGTCAAATTAATTGGCATAAATTGTTTATATGTTCCGATTATTCTTTTTATTTCTGAAGAATTTGTAAATATGACCCCATTTCTTGATAATAATAATTTGTGCTCTCTCTCTCTCTCATCCAGATTATAGTCTGTGATGGGAAATGTTTTGTATGGGTCTGAGAAGAATATTTATTCTGCTTTTGTTTAGTGTAGAGCTCTGTAAAAATCAGTTAGGTTAATTGATAGTATTCTTCCAGGGTCATATATATATTGATTTTCTCTGTACTTCCGCCTTAGTTATTGTAGAGGTATATGTTTCTGACTCTAGTTGTGGATTTGTCTTATTTGTCCATGTAGTTATATATTTTTGACTTATGTGTTTTGAATCTTTGTTCTTCGATATTCATAAACATTTAACTTTGTTATGTCCTCTTGATTAATGGGCTCCTTTATTATTGTGAAATGACTATCTCTGGTAACATATGCCTATATCTAAAAAATCACTAGTAAAGGAATGGGATTAACATTATTGATTGAGTTAAGCCAGAGCTTTATAAAAGAAGGTGGATAATATAAAGAAAATCAGCACTTGTTAGAACAGAGGAAAGAAGTGAAGAAAAGGGGAGGGATGTTGTATAGTTGTCTAATAATTATTTATTACATATACTACACTTGCCTACTTAAATATTTTGTACACTAATTAAATGAAAGGTCAAATTTAGATATACTTTGGAGCTACACAGACTCTCAGTTATTACAGTATTTGGTAGTATCACCATTTAATGGTTAAGAAAACTCAGCTGACAGATTGACTCTACTGTTTTGGGGCAAATGGAAATCTCACTCTAAATTTCTGCATTTGTGTTTTTATTTGTTTGTTTGTTATCCTTTGACTTTGAGTCTAAGAAGATTGCATGGGGGGGGAACCCATTCCTTTCTTAAGTTTTCTTAAGTTTCTTAAGGAAAAGCAGAACATAGCATATTATGCTATTTCATCATGTCACACTGGATAGAACATGACAGAACAGAAATTTACAAAAATGCACTCTTCTTTAGAGCCAGATGACTGCTATCAATTTGGAAACAAACCATCTGCTTATTGTTTAAATTCCTGGATAACTTACCAAGCCACATCTATAAACAGAAGTAACATTCTTCATAACCTTAAAACCACTGCGAAAGTCCATTGTCTCCATATGTAATGCATATTTCCTGTATACTGAATGAAAACAGATTATGACATTTATGATGTCTACAAAGATCAAGTTGACTTCATTCATGTGAAAGGCTAATGAGGTATACTTTCAGCATTTAAAATTGTTATAATACAGTTTAGGACATAATTTGTTCACACTTTGATAAAGCTTATACCCCCATATAAGTGCATATAATTTATAAGTGCATAAAAATAAGCACTTATTTGACACAGTCCAAACAACTACTTATTCATTAGCTCTTAAGTCTTGCACTCATTCACCTGTTTTTCAGGTTATCAGTGCTAGAGATTTAATGATGAGCAAAACACAACCTATGGTCTAGTGAGAATTTTATATGAACAAGTAATTCCTATAAGAAGTATACAACAATAATTATTTTAAGTATTATATTATAACAACTATTATTTATATTAAATATTATAAATTCTTGAAAGTACAACAAGAATTAGAGATTATTCAAGTTTCTGATTGGGGAAATGGTAGGTGGAAACACAGGTACAAGAACACTGACCCACAAGTGAAGATGAGATTGGTATTGCTTGTTTGCTGATTGTTCAGTTTTTATATGAAGTACTTTGTTAAGTGTGTTATCAAAAAAGTGGTTCTTCATTGGTGGTATATGTAGAATTTTGTATGGAATGCAGTTTTCATAACAATTTGCTCTTCTTGGATCCCTAAATCTTCCTATGAGTGTGACATGTAGACTCGATTCATCTGTTTTTCCCTAGATTATTCATGTATTGAATTTATTGTTGGCTATAGTATTATTGCTTATTTTCTTTTGCTTTGGTTACCCTCAACCTCTGCCCTCAGTTTATATGAATTTAAGATGAAATTTATATCTAAAGCATATAAATATCCTTTCAAACATTTTTTTCATCAAGGTAGGATCCAGGTTTTTCCTAATGGTTGGTAGGAATTAAATTACCAATTAATTGAGGACAGCTTTGGGGAGGGAGGCAGGTGTGCATTCTTTTTTAAAAAAAAACAGCTTTATATTTAATGAAATTCATGTGTTTTAAGGACAAAGTTTGATGAGTTTTGACAGATGTTTATAGTCATGTGCCTACAACCATAATTAAGATACAGAATAGTTCTCTCTTGCCTAAAACGTCCCTCTTCCTCCTTTGCAGTCAGTTTCCTCCCCTCATGTCTCAGGCTCCAAGCAATCACTAATTTGCTCTTTGTCACTATAATTTTGGCTTTTCTACAATTCATATAAGTGGACATATGTTTTCATTTCTTTTCAGAAGATACATAGAGTTAGGATTGCTGGGTCTTATAGTAAGTGTATGTTTAACTTTATAGGAAACTGCCCAGCTGTTTTTTAAAGTGATTGTAGTATTTCCACCAGCAATGTGTGAGGGTTCCAGTAGCTCCATATTCTCAGTGTAACTTGATATTGTCATTCATTTTACTTTTAGCCTTTGGTGCATCTATAATGGTATCTCCTTGTAGTTTTAGTATACATTTCCCTAAAGATTATGATGTTGAACATTTTTTGTTGGCTTTTTGCTCATGTATATGTGTGCATGCATATATTATGTATATGTATAGGTATCTATTTTTCTTTTTGAGGTATCTGTTGAAATTTTTTGATCATTTAAAATTTTTTTGGCTCTGTCTTATTTTTGAGTTGTATTTGTTTTTTTTTGTTTTTTTTGTTTTTGAGTTGTAAAAGTTGTTTATATATTCTGAATGCAGGTGCTTTGTTGGGTATATATTTGCAGGTATTTTCTGAGTCTGTGGCTTGCTTTTTCATTTTCTCAAATGAGTCTTTCAAAGAGCAAAAAGCTTTTAATTTTCATGAAGCACATTTTATCAATGTATCGTTTATCTGACCCTTAACAAACTACTCAAAATTTAGTAGCTAAAAATGACAATAGTATTTTTTTGACAATAGTATTTTTTTTAACGTTTATTTATTTTTGAGAGACAGAGAGACAGAGCATGAGTAGGGAGGGGCAGAGAGAGGGAGACACAGAATCTGAAGCAGGCTCCAGTCTCTGAGCTGTCAGCACAGAGCCCAACGCAGGGCTTGAACTCACCAACTGCAAGATCATGACCTGAGCTGAATTTGGCCGCTTAACTGACTGAGCCACCCAGACACCTCGACAACAGTATTTACTTTGAATGAATCTGTAGTTTGGGAAGGGCTCACCCAAAATAGCCCATTTCTATTCCACTTGATGTGGCTGGTGCAGCTTGACAGCTAAGGGCTGGAGTCCTCTGAAGATTCACTCACATGAATGACACCTGGGCTTGGAGTACTTGATTAGCTGTATGTAGGAATAGCTAGGACATCACTTTCTATTTCTGTGTAGTTTTTCTAGCATGGTGGCTTCAAGATAGTTGGACTTCTTACATGCTGGCTCAGGGCTCCAAAGGCACATGTACAAAGAAAGTGAGAACAGCATACAGAAGTCATTTTGCCTTTTATGAGTTAGCCTTAAAAACAGCATTTCTTCTGCCCCATTAAGTTATAGTTATAAGGGTAGTTTCTAAGGTCCCAGGTCCCAGAGAAGGGAACAAATGTAGGAGAGTTGATGTTACATTTTAAGAAGCACCTGGGGTGTAGGATATATATTGGTGTGGCTATCTTTGGACAGCACAATCTCCCATAATGAGTTTTCTTTCATGTTTTGCTCTTTTTTCCTGATGTAACTTACTTTTGCCTAAAACCAGATTAGAAAGTGTGTATTTGCAGTGTTTTCTTCTAAAACTTTGATGGTTTGAGCACCAACATTTAAATCTGTGTTCCATTTTGAATTAGTTTTTGTATATGGAGTATGGTGTGGGTCAAGGCTCATATATTTCTGTTTGGGAAGTCAGTTGTTTCAACTCCACTGGCTGAAAAGATTACCTTTTCCCATGTACCTTGGTACCTTTGTTGAAATCAGTTGAGCCTAAGATGGGGTCTATTTCTAGATTCTAACCTTATGCTAATACCACAGTATGTATAGATTATTGAAGCCTTATAGTAAATCTTTGAATCATGTAGGTTAAGTTGCTAACTTTTTTTTTAACATTGTTTTGCCTATTTTGTGTTCATTTTTTATTAATTTAATTTATTTTTTTGCATTTTGATATAAATTTTATAGGCAGATTGTCAATATCTACAGAAATACCAGGATTTGGTCTATAGGCCATAGTTCAATGATCCTTGGTCTAAAGAAGTTGATTCCTTTTATGATGAATGTTTGGCAGTGTAAACCACTGTTTCTTAGCATGTGGCATTACACCGTGTTACTTTTTCATTTGAGATTGGAAAAGTGTTACCTTCAACCTTCTAGTTTGAAATAAACATTGGAATTCAGTCTACTTAACCCTAATGTTTTATATCTCCAAAGGAGACTCTTTGAGTCTCAGACTCTACCAGGTGTCTTGCAGTTGTAGCCAGATGATAACTGTTGTAGTTTGAAAATTAATGACTAAGCATAACATAGATGGAGGTACATATTTATTTATTTTGACAGAGAGGGAGAGAGTGTGCACAGGTGAGGGGCAGAGAGAGAGAGAGAGAGAGAGAGAGGGAGAGAGAGAGAATCTCAAGCAGCCCCCAAGCAGTCAGCACGGAGTCTGATGCGGGGCTTTATCCCACAAAGCATAAGATCAAGACCTGAGCTGAAATCAGTGCTCAGACACTTAACTGATTGACACTTAACCCAGGTGCCCCTGTTATGTATTTTTGATTTTTCTACTATGTTATACACTTATGTTGGGGACAGTGAAACTCCATCTTTTCTAGAAAGTAGACCCAAAATGTGCTAATTCACAACATATGCATTACATATGTGCTTTGTTATTTAAAGGCAGACATTTAAAAATGCATTTTAATAAATTTATTTTGAGGGTAGTTGCTGGAGAGTTGATACATTAATTTTCACCTTGTGGGCTTGGCCCATAGAAGAAAGTATGTCCATGTCATCTAATGTCCAGAACATTTGTTGAAATCACTGTGATATGAATGCAGATAAAACCTATTCTCTGTTTCAGAAGTGAGTAAGGTACAGAGAAAATCATACATCTATAATATATGCTAAGGTAGAAATATTTATATTTAGGAGGGACATTTATTAAAGGGACATGGAGGACTTAATAGAGGAATTCCAAATTGAACCTGAATTTAGTTTTTAAATATAATCTTAAAATTGCTGTCTTTTAATTCGTTTGTTTACATTCGGGAATAGCAAACTACAGCCTGCCATCTATTTTGTAAATACAATTTTATTAGAACCATGTCCATTTGTTGATGGGTTGTCTTGGTTGTTTTCATGCTGCAGTGACAAGAGTTGTATGCTACAGTGACAGAATAGTTGTAACAGACACTGTGTAGTCTGAAAAGCCTAAAATCCTATTATTTGACCTTCTGCAGTAAAGTTTACTCTCTTGCTTTAGATAATTTATATTTAATGTAATTGTTTTTATGATTTGAAATAGGTAGGTACACTCCTTTGCAACCTCCTTTTTGTTTCTTGGTTTCTCTTTTTTTGGATTTCTTGGATTATGAATATATTTTACTGTTCTATTTAAATTTTTCAATTGGCTTTTTAGCTATGTATTATTTTTTAGTGGTTCCATTAGTGATTATAATGTACATGCTTAATCTTTCATCGTCTACTTAAATCAATATTTTACCACTTCTAGTAAAATGTAGAAGGTTTATGACCACTTAGCCCTCTTTACTCTCCCCCTGTTATGTTGTATTGCTCATATATATTACATCTACACACATTGGACGCACCGTCAGACAATTTTATACCTTTTTCAACAGTCATACATATTTTAAAGATCTTAAAAGAATACAAGCTTTTACATTTACTCAACTGTGAAATACAAGCTTCTCTGTTTACTCAAATGTTACCATTTCTGTTGCTTCTCTTCATAAAGTTTAACATTTCTCTCTAGAATTATTTCTCTTTAACCTATAGAAATTTCTTTAGCATTTCCTTTAGAATAATTCTGCTGGCAACAGATTCTTGTAGTCTCTTTCACATAAGAATGCCTTTATTTTGCTTTCCTTTCTGAAAGATATTTTTGCTGGATATAGAATTTTGGGTTGATAGAGTTTGTCCAAAACCTTTAAAGGTTTTTTTGTCCAAAAACTTCAAAGATGTTCTCTCTCTCATTTTCATGGCATATGATGGCAAATCCATGATCATTCTAATAGTTCTTCTACCATATGTGTAAGTACTTTCCTGGAGGGGCTACTTTCAAGATTTAGAAAAATAAATGTGGATTTCAGTGTTTTGTTTATGATGTGTCTAGGTATGGTTTTTTTGAGCTTATCTTACTTGGGGTTCATTGACTGACTGTTGAGTCCATAAATGTATGCCTTCTACCAAATTTGGGAAGTTTACAGCCATTATGTCTTCAAATATTTTCTCTATATTAATTTCTGTTTCTTCTCTTTCTAGATCTCTGGTAAAACAAATGCTTGAATTTTTGCTATTCTCCCACAAGTTTCTGGGACTCTCTTAAATTTATTTTTTTCAATCTTTTTTTCCTCTCTCTTATTTAGAATAAATAGCTTTTATAGATTCACCTTTAAGTGCACTGATTTCTTTCCTCTTTCATTTCTACTCTGTTGGAGAGCCCCCATTCATTGAAATTTTATCTATTGTATTTTTCAGTTTCAAAATTTCAAAATAGTTTTTACTTCTCTGCTGAGAACTTCTCTTTCCATTCATAGTAAGTGTGTTTAATGACACTAAATGGAACACAGTTAATGGGTACTTTATAGGCTTTGGTTATTTCAGCATTCTGATTGTCTTTCCTTTGAGAAGTGGCCATGATTTTTTGTTCTTTGCAGGTTGAATAATTTGTATTGATGCTGGATATTTTGAATATCATGTTGTGAGACTCAGGGTCCTGTTAAAATCCTTTGGAGACTGTTGATTTGTTGTGGTTGCTGTCATTGTTGTTAATAGTAAGCAGTCAACATGTTGGATTCAGACTGCAAATTCTGTCCCATCTTCAGTGGGCAGTAGGTGCAAGTAGTTATGTGTTCAGTAGCTTTCCTGTGATGCTTTGGGTCTGTCCCATCTGTGTGCCACTATGGGTCATGCTAGGAGCTGGGTGGTACTGTAATTGTAGTTTTGCTCTCAAAGCTTTGCTTTGCTCTTTGGGTCTGTTCAGGGCTTACGTGATTGGGGGTGAGCTCTGTACTTGTGCCAGTTCAAACAGATTTAGTTAGAGGATCCTCCTTTTCTAGCTGTTCCCTTCTGAGATTACCCCTTTATTCTCTGCCTCACAGGCCTCCTTTTCCGGGTCCTGTGTCCGGAAGGATGGGATTTTTCTTGGAGTTACAGCTGTCTGCACCACTATTACAGCTCCACACACTCAACAGGGCCTGGTTTTGGGGCAAACTGACTAGAAAAGGAAATGAGAAATATAGTGGTTATTTTCCTTTCTTCTTTGCACTACAGGAGAGGTCAGTTCCCTTTCCATATGCCTTTGGTCAGAGAAACAGGATTTCTTTTCCAGTGTTAACTACCCCCATTGCTGCTGCTTTATCTTATAACCAAGGGCTTATCCTTGGGCCAGAGTCAAGAGAAAACAAAGACAGAAACCCCCCTGAACAGCCAGGGATTAATTCCCTGCACTTTCAGTGGCTCACTTGGGCTCCTCTTCCTCATTTTCTGGCTAGGAAGATAGATTTGCTCTCAGAGGTTTTGCTGCCTGTGCTGCACATGCGGCAGTGTAGGAGCCCAGAAGTTATGAACTGTGTTCAGTGAGCTGGGAAAGTGTTGGGCTGTAGGCAGCGTCTGGAGAAAGGGAGAGTGGTTTAGGGACATCACAAAGATCTTGGTTGCTTTGCTAAATACAACAGTTTGTGTGTTTTGAAGAGATATTATTAGGTTTGTGTCATGCATTGCTCCTTTAGAGAAGCAGATAGCTTATGCTCCGTATTCCTAATTTTTATTTTGTATTTTTATCATCATAAGAAAGGAAAGTAGCTGGTGCTTGAAAACTTCAATGTTTAAATCTTTTTTCTTCTATGGCTAGGATAAAGAGTTGGGCAATAAATTTTGCATACGATTTCTGAAGGCTTTTGCTAAATTAATCTTGAAATAATATGTTTTCTATTTTCTGTTTTCAAGAATTTTAGCATAAATAAATGACCATCTGGTGTAATGTGCTAATTGTGGTTGATTGTTTTATATATTATAGTACATATTTAATCATTGATGTGATTTTTTTGTTGTTGTTTTTTAAAATTTTTTAATGTTTGTTTTTGAGAGAGTGAGAGAGAGAGAGAGAGAACAAATGGGGAAGGGTCAGAGAGAGAGCATAGAATCCGAAGCAGGCTCCAGTGTCTGAGCTGTCAGCGTAGAGCCCAATGCAGGGCTTGAACTCAAAAACCTTGAGATCATGACCTGGGTGGAAGTCAGATGCTCAACCAACTGAGCCACCCAGGTGACCCAAGATGTAGTATTTAATTGCATTTTTAATTGCAGTTGATGACTGATTGTTAAGGTAGAGTTGGAATTCTGCATTTTCTTTGTGATATTAATAGTAATAAAATGATCATTTATTGAGCACTTAAGAGTTTTCCTTCAGGTATATATCATTATTATCTTTATTTTGCTAATTAGGTAGTTGAGCTCAAAGAAGTGAAGTTGTTTGTCTAAGATCACACATCTTAGAAATGGCAAAGCTAGAATTTGAACTCAACAATCTATTTCTAAAACCTGCTTCCTTCAACTTTATGCTATATTGTTAAATATTACACAAGGTGCCAGGAGTACATAAATAAAATATTTAATTCACATCCTCTAGGACCTCTCTGTTTAGTTGGTGAACCGGGACAATTAAGAGATAGTTATAGAACAGTAAGTGTTCTCTTTGAACATAGATTTTTGTGTTTTAGATTCATACCTGGCATTAAGGCTCATTCATATTTGGTCTTTCATTAGTCCAATTCTTATTTTTACATTAAAAAATCAAAGTATTTCTTAAACATCTTTTCATTGCAAAAGTACTGTCTTAAGCTAGACTTTGGATTCACTATTTTATATTTAGCTAGCTTTTACTGAGCTTTTTCACATATGTTAACACCTACATTGACCACCCACAAGGAGATAGGTTCAAAATACCTGTTACCATTTTACAGAGGAGATCAGAGCTTAGAGAGTTTAAGTCATCTGCCTAAGGTTGCCCAGGTAGTAAATAGTGGGAATAAGGTAACTAGAATTCTATTGCTTGACTAATAGGAAACAGATGCCTGCTAAATACAACTGTTGGCTTTATATTAATAAACCGCATATTAAACTAATACACTCAAGTCTTTCTGTAATAAGATGCTTTAAATCTATTATACTGCTTTTTAAGGTAAAGTATATTAAATATATTTTTCTTTTTTTAAAAGTTAATTTGTTTTGAGAGAGAACGAGTGAGTGCACACATGCGAGCTGGGGAGGGGTAGAGAGGGAGGGAGAGAGAGAGAATCCTAAGGAGGTTCTGCTATGTCTGGGCAGAGCCTAAACTGTGAGATCATGACCTAAGCTGAAATCAAGAGTTGGGCACTTAACTGATTGAGTCACCCAGGCATCCCAATATATATTTCTTCTTAATTTTGCTTACTTTGTGTTGTTTTATTGAGTGAAAAATTATTAGACTGTAAGAGCATGAGTCTCTATTGAATTTGCCTGTCTTCACGGTTAGGACTTAGTATAGTACTGCTTGTGTTATAACATTTTTCATTGTTCCAAAATTCTATTTTAAATGTTTTATCTTTTAGTGTTACAAAAATTGTAACTCTTTTTCTTTTCCTTTTTATTATTACTAAACAGTATATGTGCATGGTAGAATGTTAGAAAGTAAAGAAAAGGAAAACAGAGACTGTTACTGTTACCAATTCATTATACATCCTGGATTTTTTTAGATTTGCACACATACATGCACAAACACAAGGATCCAGCCCAGAGCTTTGCATTTATTACTTCTAGATTTCATGTCTTCTAAGTCTGTTTTATCTAACACTCTTTTAAAAAGCAGTCTCTCTTGGTAACCTATTTTTAAATAAGGACCTATAGATTTTTTTTCCCCTGCCACTGACAGAAAATGTTTAATGAATGTTTTTGTAGTAATCATTTTAGTTGTTACCCAAACTCAAGGAGATGGGAATTTCAATGAAGAATTTGCTGGTGGTAAATTTATAAATGGTAAGAGTTAGCCCTGTATCTCATTGTTTTTGACACTTGTTAGCCATTGTTTGGGTACAAGTAAATTAAAAGCAATCTCTTTAGTAGAGGTCAAAAGAATGTTGTACACTCCAGTGCTTCCCTATAGAATCAAAGGAAACTGAGCTGAATTGACAGAGTGCTGTTAGAATGAGCCATCCTTGAAAATGTTGGTGGGAAGAGCTGATGAAATAAATCAATTTAGTTGGAAACAAAAGATTGAATTTGGTATTCTTCTACTGGAGAAAGTGTAGAAAAAGAATTAGATCTTCTAACTCCCTCTGGTTTTTGAGACACAAGAAAGCAAATAGTTTGATCTGGTTTAGAGAAGTTTTTACGTATTATCGCAAGTGCTTGCTGCCTCTGCCTTTCACCTTTTGCTCCTCAAATATATACAGTAACTAACCTAACCTAGATTACATCACATCACATCACTAATGTTTAAAAAAAAAACAGGAGGATGGAAGATGTAATTTAATGTATATATCATGAAGAATAGAAAAAATACAAATACATCATTGGTGTAAAATTTTTTTCCTTCAGTAGCAATTTCTATAAATAGATTTTACAACATCTAGCCTTATATGCTTTAGTAAAATTCATTTGGTCATAGCAAAGTTGTTCGTTTAAAATCTGTTTTTTGTTTGGGTATGTGAATAACCACTTTCCTTTTCTATTAATGGCCTATTTTAACTCTCAGTGAATTATGAATTGGAATTAGATTCTTATTGTGATGCAGTCACAAAATTTAGCAGTGTTTTCTCTAAAAGATTTTTTATTTTCTAACTTAGCCTTTAGATATCAATTCCTCAATCTCTGAGTGGGGGGGGGGCGCGTAGGGCTGTTTTAAGGATTGCTCTTCTCATTTAAAAAATGTTAGAAAAGCTTTACTTTTATTTGTAAATCACATGCTGTATTTTATCAATAAATGTTGAATTAAAAGTTACTTTTAAATTCATATCTGATCTTTGGTTGATCACTTTGCCTTGATAATTCCTAAACTGTGAATCTTTTTAGCTTTCTGATTCTGTAAGTATGTAGATTTGTAACAATAAAGATGTATGATTTTCAGCCTTAGCTGGGCTTTTAGTGCTGCTTGGCAGTTCTGTCCCCTTGTGTTTTCCTTTTACATTACACAGTCTGACGAGACCCCATCCTTCAGTCAGTATCTTTGTCATTCTCAGAAGATTATCCTGTCCTCTAGTTTAGAGAGGGAGAGGGAGAAACAGGGGGCAAAGGGGCAGGCTAAGAGCAGAGGGAGGGAGAGGGAAAGCATTTTCCTCTATTTGTACCTTCTCCCTTTTAACACAGTTTACAGATAGCTGTGAGCTCTTGATCCTGTCTCCTACAGGAATCCCTTTCCGTTTCCCTCCTTGAGTCTAAACTTCTTCTACCTGACAACCTCTACTTAGCCATTAAAAACCTGTTTAAATCTCTTCTATCTTAAAAATATATACTGTTTTCAATTTTCTCTCATCTCTGTTCTTTCTAGCAACAACTCATTCTCATTTCTTACCTTTATTGTCAAACTTTTTGAAAGAGTTTGCTCACACTGTTTGACGTTATATCCTTTTATTCAGTCCTTGACTATATTCTTATGTGCACTCTATAGAAATTGTGAAGTATTTGACCTCTTTGCAAAATTGGACATTATTGATTTACTTAAAATCAATCTTTAAAAGTTATGAAAAAAGTTTTGATCAAGGATTTTTATGCAGTTTAAGCAGTCACATAGTGTGCTGCAAAGCTAATGGAAAAAGTGGTATTCTTCTTCACCTCTTCTCATGCCTGATTTTCACAACCCAGAGGCAACCACATGTAATCAATATTTATTTCTTCTGTTATTACTTCCTTAAATCTAAATTATCTTGTATCTACTTATATTACACCGATCACACTGATTTTGTGACATTTTGCTTAATAACTTTTGCAAGTATATATATTTTAATGAAAATAATCCTGTGCTTTTTCCTTTCTTTTTGTCCTCCAGGTTTTCATTTATTCTACCTTTGTATTTCTTTAGATGTGCATTCAGTTTTTAAACTTAGAATTGTATTTTTTGTGGTTCATTCTTTTTGGTTACTAATTCTTAAAATGTATGTTTTAAAGAGCATCCTTTAAATTATATTTTCTATTATTGAAGGTTGGAAATTCCTCCTTCCTCTTATGCCAGGTTAAAAATTAGAAGCACATAATGAGCAGATGAATTTGTATTCTCTTTTTTTTTCAACCATAGTCCCGTGCAGCCTTTTTATCTTAGGCTTACTGGCTATCTTGCTCATCTTTGCATATGCCAAGCATGGTCTTACCTATTGGCCTTTGTATTTCTTCTCCCTTTGTACTGGAATACTTTCTCATGGATGGAATGTTTTTGTTGCCCCAGAATTCATGTCAAAACCCTTACCCTCAGTACCATGGTGTCAGGAGATGGGCCTTTGGGAGGTAAGTCAGATTAGATGAGGAGCCCTCATGAATGGGATCAGGGTACTTATAAGAGTAGAGAAAGAACTTGCTTCAGTTTTCCAGCCGTCCAAAACCAGGAAGCGGGTCCTCGCTAGACACTGAATCAGTAGGCTCCTCCCTTATTTTTCTTCTAAGAGTTTTGTAGTTTTAGCTTTTATATTTAGGTCAGGTCTTTCATCCCTTTTGAGGTAATTTTATATATGGTATAAAGCAAAGGTCCAAATTCATTCTTTTGCATGTGGATATTAAAAAGTTTTTCCTTTCCCCCATTGAATGGTTTTGATAGGCCATGTATGCAGAGGTTTATTTTTGAGCTCTCTGTTCTAGTTCACTGACCTGTATGTTTGTCTATGGTAGTACCACACTGTTTGATTACTGTAGCTTTGAAATAAGTTTTGAAATCAGGAAGTTTCAGTTCTCTAACTTTGTTCCTCTTTTTAAAGATTCTATGGGCTATTTGGAGACCTTTGGGTTCTGTATCAGTTTTAGGATAGATTTTTTGTATTCCTGTAAAAAAGTCATTGGGATTTTGGTAGGCTTCACACTGATCCTATAGATCATTTTTGGTGATATCGACATCTTAACATTTTTCTTCCGGTACATGAACACAGGATGTCTTTGCATTTATTTACGTGTTCTTTAATCTCTTTTAGCAGTGTTTTGTAGTTTTCAGTGACAAGTCATTTGCTTCTTTGGTTAAGTGTATTTGGAATTGTTAGTTTCCTTTTAGGATTGTTCATTGTTAGTGTACAGAAAGCAATCACTCTTTTTTGAGTTTATTTTATATATGGAATCACTGAATTATTTCATCTTCTGTCAGTATTTCAATAGAAGTCAAGTGATTTGAACTGAACTTAAATGGAATAAAAAATAGAATATATGATAATTTCTGAATTGAATTCAAGTACTTATTACTTAATCTTTGTTAATCAAACTAAGGTTTAAACTTATCTAAGTGTACTAATTTGAAACCATATAGATATGGATGAATATTAGCAGATCAAAATAACCTTTGAAACAATTTTGTTTGAGCTCTTGATAACCTTAAAACATTCTGAAAATGATATTTCTGAAGTAGAATGTAGATCATGTACCTCTTAATATGCTGTGTTGATGCTCCTCTAGAAGTTGCTGGAAATGTAATAGTAACGAATGTTTTTTACAGTTTGGGGGTGGGAGTACAGAATAGAAATGATGTATATTTGCTTTTTTTTTTAATTTACAGGCCACAGAAACACTATTTAGAATGGGAGTAGCAAGAGGAACCATCACAACATTAAGAAATGGAGAAGTAAGATGAGAATTTTGACATAAATATTATTTCTCATTTCATAGTCTGCCATTTTTAAAACTTAAAATGTGAATTCTGTGATAATTTATATAACAAATTGAGAAATACATGTTAAGTGAATCTTACCTACAGATTTATTCTAGTTTAGTCATATTGGCACCAGATCTTTTGTTGAAAACAAAATGCTACGTCTTTTAATCTTTGGTTGGCAATTACTTTTACTTTAAAAGATAATGGTGTTTTATTTAATAATAACTTTTACAAATACATATATTTTTTAATGAAAATAATCTTGTGCTTTTTCCTTTTTATCCATGTTCTACAGATCTGATACTTCTTTCTTAGGATAAAACAATTTGTAATGTTGACATTTATCACAGAGAGAGAGAGACAAGAGAGAAAAGGTTGGGGGTGGAGAGAAATGAATTTAGTCTGTTTTATAGTTGAGGCTCAATTAAGGTACAGATTCTAAGTTTTGACTTTTCTAGATGTTCCTACCAATTCTTAAAAAAAAAATTCTACCACTGGAAATAAATTTTCATTCCAGAATGATTATCAGCCTAACTACCACTCTGTCTGCCTTTTCTTAAAAAAAAAAAAAAAAAAAATTTTTTTTTAATGTTTATTCATTTTTCAGAGACAGAGACAGAGCGCAAGTGGGGGTGGGGCAGAGAGCGAGGGAGACATAGATTCCGAAGCAGGGTCTAGGCTCCAAGCTCTGAGTTCTCAGCACAGAGCCTGATGCTGGGCTCAAACTTATGAACCGTGAGATCATGACCCGAGCCAAAGTCGGACACTTAACCGACTGAGCCACCCAGGTGCCCCTCTGTCTGCCTTTTCTTAATTCACTTTTTCACTAAGACATACTTAAGTTGATGTTGAATATGACATCACATTTTCGTGTTCCTTTTTCTATTCTACTAGCAAATACTTAAGGATAAAATACAGTGTTCCTCATTACAGAATTAAGTTCTGTGTTATTTAATGGGATGTTTATAATTTAATAACTTAAATATTTAATAGTATAAGTAACTGAATATCTGAGGAGTTAACTGAAATTGTATTATTGTATGATTATAAATTTTATCAGTCAATATATCTGCTTGTTAGGTAAAAATGTACAATCATTTGGAAATGATATACTCTTAAATGTTGAACTGTATATTGGCAAGGCACTTTGGTATTAACTTGTAGTATATATCTTGTCTATGAAAAAGACTTAACAGATCCCTTTGTATTCTCAAACTGTAGTATGTGGTGCTACACATACTACATTTTTTTTTTGATAAAAAAATCCCATTAATAAAGTCAGACATATTTATCTGCCAAGAATATATCAAAATAAATTTCAGGTTTTAGTAAGTACTATATATTTTTTGGGGGGTGGCAATGAATTTTTGAATTTTATCTTCTGTTATAGGAAGTTTGGGGAAATGCATGCAAGACATATTCAAAACATATTGGATATGTACATATTTTATATAATGGAGAGGAAGTAGTTAAAGCATCTGGCTTTTGATCCATTTCTCCCCCAGTTACTGAGGATTGCCACAGGTTGCTAACCTTATTAACAGGTATTAATGTGGGACAAAGTTCTTAAGCACTCTCTGACTTTGTTTCTAAAATAGGTTAAAACTGTTAAGATGCACATTGTTTTTTGTTTTTTTTTTACATTTTAAGGTATCTGAAAATGGTATGTGTCTTCTAATCTGTGATACCTCATAGTTACCATTTAGTATTTTTCATGTTTTAATATTTCATAAATTGTGAGATTTCTTATAAGTCTCTGATACATTGGGGTTGATACAAATGATAATATTTTATAGTTTAAAAAATACAGTGACAGGTAGTAAGTATTCAGTAAATGTAGTTAGAATAGGCTACAAAATAATTTTAATTTGATGATTTGACTTAGGAAATAGAGAATTAAGACAAAAAGCAAATATATTATTAAATATGGGTATATACAAGTAGCATAGATTTTTGGAGATCTGGTCTAAGTGTTATGGAAATAGATGATAGATATAACATGCTTCTTGCCTTTAGAGGTGCTTACTCTCTGGTTGAGGAAATAATTGCATCAATACCTGGGAAAAAGTCTGGTAGAGAGTAAAAAATACTTAGTTTATGTTGAGTCTGGAAGTAAATAGAGTCCAGATTCCATTGGGAATGTGCTAAATTTTAGTATCAAGGCAAAAATAGAGAATTTGGGAGTAGGAGAAGAGCTAAAAGGATAACAGTTTAATGGATTATTTAAAGAGAAGGTGAAATCACCATATTTATCATATTGAAAACTTTATGATAGGCTAAGTGAGGAGAGGGGTAAGCAGTTTACTTGTCCTAGGGCATTTAAAAAATTGTTCTAGCCCATTACTGTGAAAATTTCTGTTAAACAATAGATTAGGAAGTAACCCCATGACAGTACTATCAGGTGGGAAGAATAAAGACTTCTTTATTTGTATATCCAAATTCCAAAAAATCAGTAAGCTGTTATCTGGTTGCATGATGACATTGATCTTTGCTTGTCTGCCCTCCCCTGTGGTTCGACTCTAAGCCTACACATTTTGTCTAGTTATTGGGCATTTGTACTTGAATGTTTTAAGAAATGTTGAGACCAGAAATCATGGTTTCTCTCTCAGAAAATAAGAAGGTAGTTTTTGAAGGAGTTTGAAACTGACTTCATAATGTTATAATGAGTCATTGGAGGATTTAAGCAAAGGAGTGACACATTATCTTTTTAATTCTTTATCATCACTCTGCAAAGGGGAATTACTTTGCTCATTTTATAGATACAGTGAGGCTCAGAGAGTTTTAACTTTTGTCTATGATTAAACAGCTAGGAAATGGGAGAGCTAGGATTTGAACCCCTGTTTGACTCAAATTCGCATTCATTCCCACCATAAAATATAATCTCCCTCAATGTAATTCACTTAGTTAGACTAGAGTTTCTAATTGTTCAATTATCATATAGTTTGACAAGTAAAGAAGAGCACAGTAGCTAAGATCTCTGAGATTATTGTAATCACCCATGATTTTTTTATGTATTCTGATTATCACTGTTCCCTTTTCCTATGTATAGAGAAATATGTGGCTTAAAATGAATGGAAAAAATACTAACCCTTCACAGTTCTGTTTTGTCACTAAATGTCTAACCATGTTGATATGTTCTTTGTACAGTCCTATATGTGGGCTGGATTTTTGTATCTTGATTAAATTACATAGGCAAAAAGCAGACCATTTTTCTGAGTAGAATTTTTTTCGAAACATTTTTATTTTAGTTTTAGTTAATTAACATATAGTGCAGTTTTGGTTTCAGGAGTAGAAATCCGGAATTCATCACTTACCTGCAACACCCAGTGCTCATCATTAACAAGTGCCCTCCTTAATACCTGTCACCCATCTAGCCCATCCCCCGCCCACTTCCCACCATCAACCCTTTGTAATCTATTGTTAAGAGTCTCTTATGGTTTGTTTCCCTCTCTCTCTCTTTCTCTCTCTCTTATATCCACTTCCCATATGTTCATCTGTTTTGTTTCTTAAATTCCACGTATGAGAGAAATCATACAATATTTGTCTTTCTTTGACTAATTTTGCTTAGCCTAATACACTTTAGCTCCATCCACCTCATTGCAAATGGTAAGATTTTATTCCTTTTGATGGCTGAGTAATATTCCATCTTTATCCATTCATCAGTGGATGGACATTTGGGTTCTTTCCATAGTTTAGCTATTGTTGATAATGCTGCTATAAACATTGGGGTACATGTTCCCCTTTGAATCTGTATTTGTGTATCCTTTGGGTAAATAGCTAGTAATGCAATTGCTGAGTCATAGGGTAGTTCTATTTTTAACTTTTTGAGGAACCTCCACACTGTTTTCCAGAGTGGCTGCACCAGTTTGCATTCCCACCAACAATGCAAGAGTGTTCCTCTTTCTCTGCATCTTTGCTAACACATGTTGTTTCTTGTGTTGGTACTTTTAGCCATTCTGACAGGTGTGAGGTGGTACCTTATTGTGGTTTTGATTTGTATTTCCCTGATGATGAGTGATGTTGAGCATCTTTTCATGTGTCTGTTGGCCATCTGGATGTCTTCTTTGGAAAAATATTTATTCATGTCCTCTGCCCATTTCTTCACTGGATTATTTGTTTTTTGGGTGTTGAATTTAGTGAGTTCTTTATAGATTTTGGATTCTAACCCTTTATCAGGTATGTCATTTGCAAATATCTTCTCTCATTCCTTAGGCTGCCTTTTAGTTTTGTTGACAATTTCCTTTGCTGTGCAGAGGTTTTTTATCTTGATGAAGTCCCAGTAGTTCATTTTTGCTTTTCTTTCCCTTGCCTCTGGCTATGTGTCTAGTAAGAAGTTGTTGTGGCCGAGGTTAAAGAGGTTGCTGCCTGTGTTCTCCTCAAGGATTTTGATGGTTTCCTGTCTCACATTTAGGTCTTTCATCCAGTTTGAATTTATTTTTGTGTATGATGTAAGAAAGTGGTCCAGTTTCATTCTTCTGCATGTTTCTGCCCGTTTTCCCAACACGGTTTGTTGAAGAGTCTTTTATTTCCATTGGATATTCTTTCTTGCTTTGTTGAAGATTAGTTGACCATATAGTTGTGGTAGAATTGTTTTAAATGTGTTTATGGGGGGGGGCTAACTTGTAAAATTTATCATTATCATAGTTATTGAATGTGCTGGGCTCAAAAATTATGCTTTTGTAATTTCTTCAGGAAAAGTGTGATTCTGTTTTCAGTCTTCCAGGTGTTTATATATAGAGTGAAATAACTCTTTTGTTGAAAGATAGAGTTATTTTCTTAAATTTACATATTAAAAAAATGCTTACTGTTCTTTTACATAATTTAAGACCTGAGTAAGCCAGAAAGTGGGTTTTTTTTCATTAGATTATTCTTAATTCAAAGTTTTGAGAGAGGACAAAGTTTAGAAATTCTTGAAGAACCTCAGGAAGGAGGATTACAAGCACCAGGTCTTGATTTAATCCTTTACCTTCTATTTATCAGCTCACACTATGTAGCCAGTTCTTACAGTGACGGCAAGGGGTCACTGGGAGTGTATAATCCAGAAGCTAAATGACTTCCTGTAGCCAGTGAGTGTACTTACTTTTGTAGCTCTATTAATTTTTTTAAAAAAATTTATGAATTTCTAAAATATCAAGAATACCTTATTTTCATTGTTTTGAAAAAGTTTAATATTTCGTATCTCTGTCTTTAGCATTACATTTGGGATTTTGGAGAGATGAACGGAAGGAGAAATAATCCTTTCCCATTCATCCAGCAAGTATTTATGGAACACCTTCTATATTTCCGGCATTGTTTCAAGTGCTTGTGATTCATGAGTGAACAAAACAAACCAATATTCCTACCTTTGGGGGGCTGATATTCTAGCCCATTAAAATAAAATAAAATTTATAGGAAAGAGCTAGAAAGTAATTACAATTACATACCTTCAAAAGAAATTCTAAAGAAGTATATGGTTTAAGAGTACAAGTAATTTAAATAATAAAGAAAGAAACAAGTAATTAGAGTAAGGTTAACTTACTTTATAAAATTTCTTAGGAAGCACATCTTCAGTTGGGCTTTTAAGGAATTTATAAACATTGCTGAAGGAGAGGAGGTCAGAAGGCATTGCTAATTAGGAGAAAGTGTACAAATGGGCATAGTTGAGAGTTAAGGAGAGACATCTTGATGTAGAATTAAAAAGGAGGGGAGTAAGGTGTGGTGATGAAGGGAAGTAACATTTATTTAGTGCCTTCTCTGGGCACTTAGTAATTATTCAGCTCATTTATACATCAAAACAACTTTCCATTTTAGATTATTTTATCATACTTCTTTCCAAAGGAGATATTTAAAATTCAAGAAAGTACAGCTGACCCTAGAACAACACAGATTTGAACTGCACAGGCCCACTTATATATGGACTTTTTTTTTTGACAAATGCATTTTTTCTTTCTTATGATTTTCTTAACATTTTCTTTTTTCCTCGTTTATTATAGGAATACAGTACATAAAACTTAGAGCATACAAAATATGTGTTAATCGACTATGTTATCGTAGGCTTGCAATCAACTGTAGACTATTAGTTGTTAAGTTTTTGGGGAGTCAAAAGTTTTATGCAAATTTTTTACTGTGTAGGGTTTGGTGCTCCTAACCTCCACATTGTTCAGGGGTCAACTGCAGTTTGTTTTTTTTTAAATTCACATTTCTCTGATAATTTACCATATGAATGCTTACTTACATTGATAAAACTTGTGAATCCAGAATTAATACTTTACCTTCTTCCCAAGTGGAATAACCAGCTTTGTGTGCTGGAAAAAGCACTTTTCTGCATGATAGTTGAGGTGGGTTCTCTTCCTGGCTGCACTAACCTATATGTTCTTGGACAGTTTACTTAACTTCTTACAACTTCAGGTTCATACTTTAGAAAATGAATTGATTAGTTGATCTTTAAGGTCCTATACATCTGTAACATTTTCTACTTCTAGGCAGCTTTGTATACCCTCCCTCCTCCTTTTTAAAAAATGTGGTTCTTACCTTTTACGTACATGACAGTTGCCCATGGAGCTCTATAAAATTTAGGTGAATGCGCTCCATCCCCAAAGACTTTGTCTCTCAGGTTTAGCTTACATCTCCAGTGTCTATATTTATATAGATTTACTCATCTAGTATAGAACTACTAGACTATCTTACAGAATTACTAAAATCTACTGATTTTAATGCCTAGCCACTTCTGTAAACTATTTTAAAGAAGTATTTTTCATTCTTATTTCTTCTTTGAACTCAAGGAATATACTATTTGAGAAAGACAAAACAGATGAAGACACAGCAAGGGATTTGAAATGTAATTTTTAAAGATTTTTGTATATAAAGTAGAACACAGCAGAATGGATTGTTGCTGTTTTGGAAAGATGGATAGGGGATTTGACCCAGTACCTACTTGTGTTTTATATTACTGTATTCTGCATGCTTTATTAGAATGGAAACCTTTTTTGCCTTTCAGAAACAAAATGTCCTACATAAGTAATACAGAATATTTTGTTGTAGTGTAATTGCTACAGTAAGGGTAGGAACTCTTTGTTATGGATTTCTGTTTCTTCAGGTTTAGCACCTGCCTAGCATATAATAAGGATCTTAGTATAGTTCTGATGAACAAGTAAATAGAGTTATTTAGAAAGAACATATGTGGTAAATATCATCTGGACTTAATCAACTCTTAGTTTAAGATAAATACAGCCACAAATATAAATTTATATGTATAATAAATACTAGGGCTATATTATATCAAATTCATGAAATTATGATATTAATGATATATTTTTTGACATCATATTTTTTCATGAGTGAAGGACTATTTGAAGAGACTATGAAATTTACATATTTGCTATTCCATCTTGTTCACAAAGTTACTTGAGTATTTAAGATACACTTCCAACATTGTTAAAATTGTTAAAAATTATATTCAATTTAGTATACTCTAAGTATTTTTTCTTCTTTGTGAATGAGAATTCTTTATATAAAGAAACCTAGAAGTAAGCTTTCATACTTTTCTATTTTTAAAATTGCACTTATTTTTTCTTGCAATTTCTTTATTTTTACTCTTCTCTTTTAATACCGCCTCAGGAAATATGTATGTCTCTAATAAGCTGTGTTAGTTTTTCATATAGTGAAGTCTTTGTGGCCTGGTGTCCAGTGAATGCCAGGATCTAGTGGTTTGTAAAATCTGATCAAATGAGGAAATATTATTGAGAGCATTTTAAAGATAGATCTGATGCATGGCACTAGAGTCAGATCTAGTGTGCCTTCCCTTCCTTTCTTTCCCTAAATATTAATGGAGTCCCAGGGACTATACTAAGTGCTGGATTTTAATGGTAAATAAAACTAGTATGGTTTCTTCTCTCTGGAAGCCTTATATATTTAGTTTAGTGGCTGAATCCACAGCCTGCCACTTAGGACCATGCTACTCAGTATCTTCTTCTTAAATAGGAATAAATACATTCTCTTCATGCATTACTTTGTGAGAAACAAATTAGATATATGTATAAAGAAGTTAGCACAATGTCTGGCTCAAAGGAAGCCTATTAGAATTTAGTCTGTACTAAATGATAACTTTTTTTATTTAATTAAATATGATTAAGTATATTCTGTATTTGAGTACATGAAGATCTCTGGATTATAGTTATTTATAACAGTGTGTAAACTGAGAGTTGGTAATAAAAGACAGACTTTAAATACTTAGGTCATCATATATTGTCAGTGCCCTCTGCTGTCTAGTGCCGATAGCTCACTTATATACAGAATATTTGTTTAGTTATGGACTTGAAGTCTCCTACTCAACCAAATTCTATTGAGCATGATTTTGTTTCCATACATAGAATAAACATAGCAGGAATTAGTGCAGTGGTAGAAAAACGGAAATGTACACATAGCAGGAATTAGTGCAATGGTAGAAAAACGGAAAGGTACAAATATAATACATACGAATTCTATTAGGAAAACAGAGTGAAGTCATTGAATAGTAGAAACTTAGTTCTGATAATTGCAAGTCTTCGTGGGACAAAAGTCCCACTGTGAATGGTGAGACAGTGACCTTCCAGAAGTGCAGACTAAGGCTCAGTTGATCCTGTCAAGGAAAATTGGGTTATCTCTTCTGCAAGAAGGCCTCTGATTTATGTATTATATTTTAAGAGAAAGAAAATGTTGAGATGCTTTATACGTGTCCATTGCCATTTGAAATATACTCCTTGTTAATTTGATTAGCTTCCTCCCATATCATGTAAGGGAGAAATTAAAAAAAAAAAAAGGAATTCTGACCATTCTAGAATGTTCCTGAATAACTCTATCATAAAGTCTTTTTTTTTTTTTCTTCTGGGAGTGATTTCCAAATTGTATGCTTATCGATAAGCTATATAAGTAATCTATTGGAATTTAACTTAGAAAAGTTATTATAATATTTCTTCCTTTCAAGCAACAGATAAAATATAGCTAAGAAAAACACACACACACACAACCAAACCAAAACAAAACAAAAAAAAATTGGGGGCAAATGGGTAGCATCCAGTGAAGGAGAGAAGTAATAAATTTGGAAAATGATCTAGAGAGAAAGGGTAGGGCCCAAAGAGTATTTATAACAAGCAAGCTAATGCAGGGAGTTTCCAAACTTTCTCTAATGAGATGGGAAGGAATGAGTTTTGATGGCAGAACAGAAAGTTCGAGATAAATGAAGCCACTGGTCATTATTTTAGCATGATGAAACATTCAGAGGCTTCAGAGAGGTTGTGGGATTGCTATCTCGCTCATTTTAAAGATATTTATTTCTTAATAGCATCAATCTGGGTGGTTTAGATATTGAACTGCCAGAGGCAGAAGACTGGTTTACATAGCATCTTGATAATATATATATATATTTTTTTCATTCAGTTTTATTTTTTTTCAGTTTTCTAATTCCATGAATCAAAACAGCATGTTCTATTTTGGCAGGTGCTTAGAAAATTTAGAATCCATGCCAGAATTACATCATAAAGCACTTCAGAACTTATATTTTATTCTTGCTGGAAAATTTTATCTTTGTCAGTAAATCTGCTTCAAGTGGCTTATCATATTATATGCTGTGGCATGATTTCATACTCATGGTGAACAGAGTATCTTTGGAAAATTCTGGTGCTGGTGCAGACAAAGAAGGCCAGGGGCTAAGCTGAGGTTTTAAAAATATCAGATCACAATATTTAAGCTTGGTGGCCTTGTCTGTACCAGTTCTGTATGTGCCTTTTTATACCGAGGTAATTATCTGTTGAAGTGCCCTTATTTTCTTCATAATAGAAACTCTGCTTTTGATTTAAATACAAAAATAAATGTGCCATAATTTTGTCCTTAAACAAAACAAACAATATCTGGATAATATCTGGCTAAGTATGGAACACTTAGGTTTTATTTTTCAAAAATTGGAAGGGTTCTTAAGATAACATCAGTTTGTTTTGATCCTAATAGGAAGAGCTTTAGGCCAGGAAAGCAATTATTTCCACATGGTTTAAGCCAGGCCCAACTACCTCCCCTTCACCAACCCACTGAATTTAAATTTGCCTG
This sequence comes from Cryptoprocta ferox, assembly GCA_028646485.1. Taxonomy (NCBI): domain Eukaryota; kingdom Metazoa; phylum Chordata; class Mammalia; order Carnivora; family Eupleridae; genus Cryptoprocta; species Cryptoprocta ferox. Next base: position 64,898,406 of record CM053575.1, read on the forward strand.
TCTTAGTTATACAGCTAAATGTGGTTGAATGCATTAGAAAATGCAGGCTCTATTATAAAAATAGTCTTTAGATATACAGAAAAAAAATTTTTTTGTACAAAGCATACCAAGGGAATTTTGTGTAAAATATTGGGGTGAGTTCACCAACAAGTAATTTAAACTTTTTGAATTGCTGAAGAAATTTAATTTTATACACACATATATGTCCAGTATATTTCTTACTATTTTGTTTATACATCTTTTTTCTTTCTTTGTTGACTGTTGGCTATATTGTCAATAGGTGAATTTGCTACATAGTAACAAGTATCGTTTGTGGTGGTCAGTAGGGATGTGGCAGATCAGAAAAGAAAGGATTTGCATTAAATGTGTGGTTGGTCTTTCTGGCTGATCAGCCCTGATCCTAAATCTATCACTGTGAATCACCTCATTAGCCTAATAGACACTCCTATCATTCTGGAAATTCCAAGGATTTTTGAAGTTGTGTACCAGAAACTGGGAACAGAGACCAGATATATTCTTTATTATAGCATAGTCTGTAGATTTGCTTTTTCTGAAGATATCTTTTCTATACATGGAATTATACAATAGGCACTCTTTTATGTCTGACTTCTTTCACTTAGTGCGTTTTTGAGGTGTATCCATATCAGGTTTTTCCTTTTTCATGATTGAATAGTATTCCATTGCATGGACAATATTTTGCTTATCTATTAACCAGTCAGTGAAGATTTGGATTACTTCCAGGTCTTGGCTATTATAAATAATACTTCTTATGGGGTGCCTGGGTGGCTCAGTAGGTTGAGCGTCTGACTCTTGATTTCTGCTTAGATCATGATCCCATGCTGAGCATTGAGCCTGCTTGAGATTCTTTCTCTCCCCCTGCCCTTCTCCCCTGCTTGTGCTGTGTCTCTCTCTAAAATTAAAATAAATAAAAAAAATTCTGTGAGTATTTACCTAGAAGTCTTTGCTTGACATATGTTTTTATGTCTCTTGGGTTGATACCTAAGATTGGAATTGCTAGGTCATCTGAGTAACTCTCTAAGAAAAAGTGACTATGCCATTCTACATTCCCAGTGGCAGTGGACAAGGAGTACAGTTTATCAACACCTTTGCCATCATTTGGTATTACCTTTTTTGATTATGGCCATTCTAGAAATATGTAGTGGTATCTCATTATGGTTGTAATTTGCACTTCCCTAATGACTAATGATGTTGGGCATCTTTTTGTGTGCTTATTAGTCATTTGTGTATCTTTGGTGAAATGTCTGTTGGAATATTCTCCCCATTTTCTCTTTGGGTTTGTTTCTCATTATTGAGTTGGAGCAAGTGAGTTTTAAAACATTCTAGATATGGGGGCACCTGGGTGGCTCAGTTGGTTAAGCGTCTGACTTCAGCTCAGGTCATGATCTCATGGTTCGTGATTTTGAGCCCCACATTGGGCTCTGTGCTGAAGGCTCAGAGCCTGGAGCCTGCTCTGGATTCTGTGTCTGCCTCTCTCCCTACCCTGCTTATGCTCTATCTCTCTCTGTCTCTCAAAAATAAATAAAAACATTAAAAAAATTTTAAATTCTGGATACAAATCTCATATTATATGACCTAAATTTTTCCCCCAGTCTGTGGTCTATTTTGTAAACAGTACTTTTTGAAAGTAAAAGTTTTAAATTTTGATGAAGATTCAGTTTATTAGTTTTTTTTGTATTCTAGCTAAGAAGTCTTTCCCTAATCCAGAGTTGCAAAGATTTTTTGCCTATGTTTTCTTTTAGATGTTTTATACTTTATGGTTTTACATTTATTATTGTTGTTATTTTTATTTTATTTTTTTCAAGTTTATTTATTTTGAGAGAGAGGGAGAGAGTGTGTATGCACGTGGGGAAGGGGCGGAGAGAGATTGGAGAGAGAAAGAATCCCAAGCAGGCTCCGTGCTGTCAGCACAAAGCCTGACATGGGGCTCGATCTTCCACACTGTGCGATCATTACCTGAGCTAAAATCAAGAGTTGGACGTCTAACTGACTGAGCCACCCAGATGCCCCTGGTTTACATTTAGACCTGTGTTCCATTTTGAATTGACTTTTGCATATGGTGTGAGGCAGAGTTCAGCTATTTATTTTGCATATAGATATCCAGTTGTCCCAGGATCATTTGTTGAAAAAACTCTCCTTTGCTTATTGAATTGCCCTGACGCCTTTGTCGAAATCAATTGACCGTAAATGTTAGGGTTTATTTCTGGAAATTTTATGGTTCTATGTCTGCTAAGATGGAGGAAGTAGAGTCAATGAGTACAGACAGAAAAAGCTCTAGGAGAGACCCCCCTCTTCCTCTGTTTATGGTAAGAGAACTAGAAAGGAGGGCTTCTGTATAAAGAAGACTGTAAAAAATCACCATTTTATCATTATGGTTTGCATTTTGTTTTTATTCTTCTGGTAGGACCCCAAGAAGGCCCCAACCATGAAGCTGTCCTCCAGCAGCAGTGGTGGTAGTGGCAGTGGCAGCTCTGCTGCCATTTAAAACGCAGACATATATTTTTCCCTTTGACCAGAGAAACTAGAAAAAAAGGGGTTCTATTGTCCAATGAGTGTGGGGAGAATATCTGTTATTTTTTGTTTTCTTCCTTTCTTGCAACTTTACCCCTGAGGCCGATGTAGTTGTAGGCCATGTGCAATTTTATGGGGGAGCAAAACCCCAACATAGAAGATCAAGAAAAGGAGCTTAGGAGACAGAATGTGGGGAAAATCGTAGAGAAACAGGAAGTAGAGAAAAAGATGACCTAAATATGTGTCTGACATCTGAGACTCACCTCTGAGCAGAGCATGTGTGTACTCACAATAAAGGCTTTGAAAACTGAGCTGTAGCATTGACCATTGCCCTTAGGTGGTGCATGTGGAGATAGATTGAATACACTGAAGAAACTTGGGAAACTGAAAATGATATTGAAACCACAGCTCAGAGAAGGTGGGTCAGGATGTGTGGTTGGAGCCTAATTTGGTTGATTGCCTACAACAACAATAACATCAGCAAAAACAGCAGCAACAGCAACAACCACAAATAATAATAATTATCTGGAGGACCAAGAATCTTTAACATGATCAGGAATGTCATAATACAAGTCTCTAGTACACGATCCAAAAGTACTTGACATGCCAAGAACCAGGGAAATCATAACCAATTGTATGGAAGACAGAAATCAGCAGATGCCAATGCTGAGAAGACATTGATGTTGGAATTATGAAAAAGAGTTTTTGAAACAATATAATAACCCTGCAAATGTTTTTGACATGAATAGCAAGATTGAAGTTCCCAGCAAAGAAAAAGAAACTGTAGGAAGAACCAAATTGAAATTTTAGGACAGAAAATGAAAATAACTCAAATATTAATATTAAATATAAAAATAACTGAACATGTACTAGATGAGTTCAACAGTAGAGTGGAGAAGACAAAGGAAAGAAAAGTGAAGTTTAAGAAAGCTCAATAATAATTATACACTCTGCACAATAATGAGATAAAGACTGAGAAAAATTAGCAGAGCTTAAGGACTAGCAAAGGTCTAACATTTGTGTCAAAAGTGTCCCAGGAGAAAAGACAAAGAAGTTTGTGCAGAAAAGGTATTTGAAGAAATAATGGTCGAAAACTTCCAAATTTGTACGAAACACATAAATTTATATGTTCATAAATCTCAGTGAATTCCTACAAGGCCAAATACTATATGGTTACATTTCTATGACATTCTGCAAAAGTCAAAACTTGTAGGGATGGGAGAATATATCTATGATTGTCAGAGATTGGAGGTGGAGGAGGAGTTGATTAGAAAAGGACAAAACAAGGGAATATTTTTGGTGATGGAACTATTTTGTATCACAATGCTGGTGGTAGGTGCAAGATTCTGTATATTTGTCAAAACCCATGTTGCTAGACACTATAAAGTAAATTTTACTGTATGTAAATTAAAAAAAAGTTAAAGCAACCAAACCATGTGTACTGAAAGAGAATGCCATTAGGAATACTCTGGCTCTGGGGCACCTGGGTGACTCAGTAGGTTAAGTGTCTCACTTCAGCTCGGGTCATGATCTCACGATATGCGGGTTGGAGCACCGCATTGGGCTCTGTGCTGACAGCTCAGAACCTGGAGTCTACTTCAGATTTTGTGTCTCCTCCTCTCTCCCCCTCCCCTGCTCATGCTCTGTCTCTCTCAAAAATAAATAAACATTAAAAAAATTTTAAGAAAAAAGAATACTCTTTTTCTTACAATTTCTCCTGGACCATTGAAAATTAAGGAGCAGAATTAAGGTGGGTCGTTCTACAGATTATTTTTTTTTCCTTTGGTTTCTTCTAGGATTTTTTCTTTATCTTTGATTTTTTGTAGTTTCAAAATGATATGCCTGGGTATAGTTTTTTTTTTTTTTTTTTTGGTATTTTTCTTAGTATATTTTTGAGCTTGCTCTATCTATTGTTTGGCGTTTTACATTAGTTTAGGAGATTTTCAGTCATTGTTTTGAATATTTCTTCTGTTCCTTTTTTTCTTCTCCTTCTGTTTATTCCCATTACATATGTTATACCTTTTTAGTTGTCCGCAGTCCTTGGATATTCTGTTTTGTTCTTTTCAGTCTTTGTTCTCTTTGCTTTTCAGTTTTAGAGGTTACTATTGTGTATCCTCAAGTTCAGAGATTCTTTCCTCAGCCATGTTCAGGCTACTAATAAGCCAATGAAAGTCATTCTTCATTTCTGTTATGGTGTTTCTTATCTCTAGTATTTGTTTTTGTTTTTTTCTCAGGATTTCTGTCTCTCTGTATACATTGCCCATCTGTTTTTGCATGCTGTCTACTTTGTCCATTAGAGCCCTTAGCATATTAATCATGGTTGTTTTAAATTTCTTGTCTGATAATTCTGACATTTGTGCCATGTCTGGTTCTGATGCTTGCTTTGTTGCTTCAGTTTGGTTTTTACTCTCTAGTATGTTTTGTAATTTTTCTTGAAAGCTAGACATGATGTGCTAGGTAAAAGGAACTGCTCACATAAGGCTTTAGTAATGTGATGATGAAGTGTGGGAGGATGTGAAGCATTCTTAGTCATATGCTTTGTTCTCAGTCTTTTAGAGAGACTATGGTTTTGGACAGTGAACTTCACAGATGTTTCTCAGTTTTGTTTTGTTTTTTCAACTCCCTTAGGTGGGACAGGATGGCTAACATGGGCTGGAATTCTCTTCCCCTACATTAATTGGGCTCTGATAATACCCTAGCAAAATAGGCTCTGAAGGAAGGCCTTGTTAAGAACAGAGTTTTATGGCTTATTTCAAAATGGTTCCTTTTCCCTTCCCTGTGCTTAGAAGCACTAGGGGATTTCTGTCTGGTATATACTGTGAGAACCCAGTCAAGCTTCTGAAGGTAAAACTCAGATAAGTGTGAGCCCTTCCCCAACCCATGACTGGGTTCTTCTGGAGTTTTTAACTCTCAGACTTGTTCACACTGAGCCTCCAGCAATTTAGTCAATTATAGGTTTTCCTACCCCAGTGCTGGTTCCTGTGGTTTCCACTCCTGAGTCTCTGCTGAGGTAAGCCGTGACTCCCTGTTGGGGCCAGTCTGTTTCTCCAGTGTTGGGGGCAGTGGTTTGCCCTGTGTCCTCACCTCTTATGGATCCAAGAAGAGTTGTTGTTTAACAGCTTTTCACTTGTTAAGATGGAGTCGTGACTTCCAAGTTCCTTACATGTGGACCTGGAAGCCCCTCAGATTCTTTAAGGAGAATTGAATCCTTGTACTCATGATTTCTATATGATGTTGAAATACTCAGTTTCTTTTGAACAAAAGTTCCAATTTTTTTTTTAAAGACAGGATTGGTAACATGGAGTGTATTTGAAATGGGAGACATAAGCCTTAGTGTTTAATAAAGGCTCAGAAAGAAGTTAAAAATATTTACCAAAAATAAAAATTCAGAACAGAAGTTTGAATATGTACTGATATTTAACAGTATTAAAATGAAGTTTTTGTTTATTGTTTTTCCGTGCTTTTCAAGTTTATGTGCTGAAATGAAATTTATGTTTTATATTTCTTGTTGAGAGTAGGAGTATACAGTGTACATTTTGTGACCTACAGACTATTTCTTTTTTTAAAATTCTGTATTAAAATTAGGAGGCAAATAAACCAAAGTGCTTTCTTGTATGTGTGCTTAAGTTACAGTCTTGTTCACTGCTCAAACTTGTATTGTTGGGTCCAGGGTTGTTCATGATGAAATTGAAAATAAGGTGGATTAAGTGGAGGTCTGCAGACTCAAATTTAAGAATTCTCAGTGAGTGATGTTTTAGCTCCAGATCTCACTGCTTTCACAACTATCTTAAAGTGTTATCTTGTGTTTTAAAAATATAGATTCTGCTGTCTTAAAAGCTGTTTTTAGTTTTGGCTTGCATGGGTTTTGTCAAAGCTATTTTGACATTATTATTATTATTATTATTATTATTATTTTAACCATTGTGTTGTACTTTCACCTAACTGTTTAGTAGAAGAAAACCCTTGAGAAGAAAGTCAAGTTATTACCAAGTAAACAGTCTTTTCTATAGGTTTCTTAAATATGTTTTATTACTAAGGTACAAATATAAATTAACATTTTAAACAAATCAAATATACTCAACGTGGTGAGACCAGTTGCTCCCAGAGAATTATGGTTAAACCATATGAAGGTGTTTTCTTTTTCTGGTGCTGCCTAGGCTGTGCAATAGTATGGGGAGGCAAACACCTGGGCATTGCAGCCTGTGACCACCTCTTCGATTACCACTCTGCTGATGAGAAAAGGAATCGAGGTGCTTCCTTACCTCACAGAACACTAAAAAGCAGATAGTGATATCTAGCTATATCTTGCCAAAAGATAATGGAAGAATTAAAAGCAGGTAAATATTTGTTGAAAACAAACTGTGTGCCTTTTCCCATTTCTTCCACTTTTTATATTCAGATCTTACTTATTCTTCAAGTGAGACCCATCTCAGTTGTTACCTCCTCTGTGATTCCCCCAGCTGGAAGTCATTTTTCCTTTCTCTGAAATATCCCAGCACAATATTTGTACTCTATAAAAGCTTTCAGTATTTCCTGCATTTACATTTGTTATTTAGTTACTTGCCTTATGTTTCCTGCTAGATTTAAGCTTAGAGGTGATTTTCCTTTGTATTCTGTGTAACACTTAGTACATCATCCCAATTTATATTCATTGAGTTAATGGAAGACAAACTGATGGTAAATTAAGAGGAGAAAACTAAAAATAAAAGTCCTCTCTTGTATATATGTTTGTTTAAGTTACAATTTCTTGTTCACTGCTTAGACTTATGACTGGGTGGAAGGTTGTTCAATATGCCCTATAATAATTGCCACATACCTGTTGTGGTAAAATGATTAAAATGATAGTAGGGTGCTTTGAATTGTAGGTGATGAGAAATATTTGTGTGCAGAAATGTAAATCTCCTTAAATCTCCTAGGACTCCTTTAATCTCCACACCTAGGGCTGTAGCAGATATAATTTTGATTTGCCTTTCTATTTTTGTGGTGTAGGATTATTAAAATGATGGATTTTAACATGAATGTGATGGGAATTTGTGAAGGTACTTTGCATCTCTTACTGCTTATTGATTATTTACCTAATGAAGATCAGATTTGCTTTAGGAAATATTTCTTCTTTAGAAAATTATATTTTTAAACTGAGTTCTAGATATAGGGAAATGTAATGATAAGAGGTGGCCCCTACTTTCCTGCATCTCATTTTAAAAAGTATTGTTTCGTATGGGTTTCTTTTAATTTATCTCTTGAATATTTAGTGTTAAATATTTTAAATGTGATTTTTTTGGTTAAGGATTTTTCTTTCTTATAGAATGTAAGTAAAATTAATATTTGATTTTACTATGGTATTTGGTGGAAATTTTTTCCATCGCATTCATGTGACATACCAGGGTTTAATTCCTTTTAATTCTAATAGTTCTAAAGATTTGAGGTTAAGAAAGGGCAAGGAAAGACAGCTATTGCTTGAAGCTAAAAGCTCTATTGTATTTGGAGTGTAGCTGTCTAAATGACTGATGTTTCTTTTCAATTGGCATGGTTCAATAATCATTAAAATTTTCTGTTTCTTTTCTCTATAGCTAATGGCAAGTAAAATTTAGCTCTGTTTTTAATTCCAGAGCCCTTTTTTTTTTAAAAAAAGGACATTTTGCCATTTACAACAACATGGATGGAACTAGAGTGTATTATGCTAAGTGAAATAAGTCAAAGACAAATATCATACGATTTCACTCATATGTGGAATTTAAGAAACAAAACAGATAAATATAGGGGAAGGGAAGCAAAAATAAGTTAAAAACAGAGAGGGAGACAAACCATAAGACAAATACAGAGAATAAACTGAGGGTTGCTTGGAGGGGTGTTGGGTGGAGGGATGGTCTAAATGGGCGATGGACGTTAAGGAGGGCACTTGTTGAGAGGAGCACTGGGTATTACATGTACGTGATTCCAGGAATAGAATCACTAAATTCTATTCCTGAAATCAATATTACACTATATGTTAACTAACTTGGATTAAAAAAAGAAAAGGAGATTATAATGAAATCATCTGATAAACATAAACTAATTTTTACTCATGGATTGGTTAGCCTAGTTGACATGTATGCATTGACAGTGAAACTTGCAAATTACATTTTCTGAATGCTATTTCTGTATTAACAGCATTGTTTAAAAATCCCAACAGAGTTCTATTAATAGTAATATCTTTTATTCTAAGAGCATAATGTTTAGTGATCATTCTCTAAATTGGAAAATTTTGACATATATCTTTCAAATATTTTAGAACCTTTTAAGTTCAAAAATGACTTTGTGTCAGTTATTTTGGGGTTTTTTTTTTTGGACAACTATTTAAGAGGATTTGAAACTTTCCCCCTATGTATTTATTTGTGCATTATCTGTGTTCCAAAAAAACTGATAAAAAAAATTAGACATTATATAAGGGCAATTTAATTTTATATTACCTTTCTATTTGGTATTTCTTCCTTAACTGGGTTAATTGTTCTTCTGATTTAACAAAGTTTTCAATCTTTAGTAGCAAGAGAGTATGCCATTAAATGCTGCTTTTTGCAAAATGCATAGTGAGGATTTAATCTGTAGTTTTGCCTGACATAATGGCTTCTAGATAAGAACTTTGAGGAAGCATCTGATTACTTTAGGTTTTTATAAATCATCATTTCAGAAAGGTTTTTAGAAAATTACTGTTTACTTCGTAGTAAATGAAGAAATTTCTAATGCTATGTTTCAGACACTATAAACATGACACATTGTATTAAGTATATGTCCTAGTGTTAGATGCTCACTTATTTTTCTTTCTTAAATATTCTTGTGTTATATAAGGGGCATTGCATATAATGAGGTATTTTTGTTTTGTACATATTACTTTCTATATTGAATTTTAGTGCTGGAATGTAGTTTATGTATACCGGGGCCCAAGGGTACAAGAGTACCTGGCTCCAGGGGTCCCAAACAGACAGACTAGCTTCAGCTACTTGTCACTGACAAAATCCAAAGGCAGAGAGATGAGTGGTGGCGAAATAAAGAAATTTATATTAGTGAGGTCAACACCAGGAAGATAGTGGACTAATGTCTCAAAGAAGGGTCTCTACAGTGCTGAAAATATTTCTGGGTTTATGTAAGGAGAATGTGGGACAAAGGTCCTTGGGTAGAGCATTTGGGCAATAAAGGTCAGGTTGATCATTGTCTTGGGGTCAATCACATGGGTCTTGCTGGCTCAGGGCAGTCGTTATTGCTTGAGGGGTAGTTTCAGTTCCCATCAGGGCATACTTTGCCCACTAGGCCTTTTGCCTGAGTGAAGAGAAGGGCTAGAAAGAAGAACTTAATCATTTAGAAAGAACAGACTCAGGTCAAAATGGAGGTAGTTGAAGTCCTCCTTCAAACGCTCATTGAAAGGATGGTGTTGTTAAATATGTGTTAGTGAACATTGATTTATAAGATTTTAAAATACCCGGCAGAAGTGTTAATACACATTGGTTTACTTCTTTTTATGAAAACCCAGTAGGCAAATAATCTCTTGGCTAAATAAAAAATTTAGGATACCATTATTACATCATCAAAGGATTTTATGATAAAAATTTCATTATGGAATATTTCAAATTTAAAAAAGAGTAACCATCTTTTAACTTTAATAATTGTACACTGATTGCTAATGTCTTTTACCCATATCCTCACCCACTTTCCTGTTACCTTCCCTCAATAATTTTGAAGCACATTTCAGGCATTCTGTCATTTAGTCTATAAATATTTTAGTGTATATCACTAAAAGATAAGGACTCCTTTTTGAAAAATATAAACATAATGCCATTTACCTCCCTAAGAAATTTCCCATTATTCACACAATATACTTCAGTGTTCATATTTCCTCAGTCAGCTCTTTCTCTAAGTGAGAATGCAAATAGCATTCCAGTTGGTTAATAAGTTTTAAGTTGTTTTAATTGGTTGGTTCCCCCTTCATCCATCTCACTCTGATTTCCTAGAAATCAGCTCCAAAAATGAGTAATGAGGTTTTAAAAATGATTATTATAAAGTTATAGATTTAAACATTTTATGGTGTTTCAGTCCATTGTAGTTATCCTTATCCTTCTTCATGGTCAGATTGTTCCTATTTTGGCCAATAGAAGCCTCTGCAGGCTGTCTTCTGAATTGGCTTCTGAATCCTTTTGATGTAACCTTAGTAGTGTTCTGATAAGGTAAGATGTTTGTATGTACATTAGCTGGCCCTGGTGGGAAGCCATTTCTCCATGTGGCCATGGTTAATATAAAGAAGGAGTCTAACTTAAAAAATCTTTTTATCTTTCAGACTAGCTCTTCTCCATGAATTAAAATTTTTATTTGACTTAGACAGTTTTGATTGTATACGGTATATGAGTAGATCATTGTTTCAGATTTGTCTGCTGTTGAAGTCAGCAGTCTGAGATGTAGATTCCCCCCTCCCCCAGGAATTTCTGTTAACAATAAAGTTCATCTGTAAAGATGGTTAAATTTTTGTGATACAGAATTTGAATGATTAGCATTATAATACACATTTAGCTGTATACATATATTTATAATTATCTCCATTTTAAAAGTGGGAAAACAAAGATTTATGACATTATGATTTTGTTTTGTTTGTGAAACTTTGTAAAACTCAGTAACTTGAGTCATCTGATTTATGATCTAATATTTTTCATTTGGTGATATGCAACTTTTAGACTTAAAATTGATCTAGAAGTGAATGGAAAATTATGAAACAAGAAAAAGTAAAAATTAAGGATAAAAACTTACAATATTTAAATGTTATAAACATTATTAAATATGATGTACTAAAGAGGGTGGTTATTATTGTGTGGTTAGTATTATGGATACTTTGTTTTCATGATTTATATTAAATCAGTCTTGGCCGAAACAATGATTTGACTAAATGCTTATATGAATTAGTTAAGAATATTTTATCAAAACTATTGGGTTCTTAAACTTTTTCTGTGTGAGATTTTAAATGTTTAGAAATGTCAGTGTTTGGTTTGTATCTCAAAAGGAGATATGTCAAACCCAGTAAGAGTTCATTAATAAAATTCTTAAAGTTTATTTTTCACAGAGATTTAGATTGATTTTATATGTGAAAGGTTACATAGGAATGAATACTTCAGAGAAAGTCTTTGAGGTAAAACAGTGTACCAAACTGACAAAGTCGAGTACGGTAGGCCAGATTCTGATTAATTCATTTATGTGAATGAAAACAGGGAATAGAGAAATAATTATTGTCTGTCATAAAGTATTGTGGTTGGGTTGGAATGGCCAAGTCTAAGAGATCCTGTTGAACTCAATATAACCTTCCTGTGGGCTTTGGGGATCTTTCAGAGCTTGACCTTAACACCATGGATCCTCAAACCACCCTCCTTGAGCCCAGTCAGAATGTAGTCTCTTGTTATGATTGCAGCATGAAGACCTGAAATGTGTGTAGTGTGTGTCTCTGTGTGCACTCGTGTGTACATGAAGTACCATTTCATTTGCGTTACGCTTTTAGTATTTTAACCATTGAGAATCTTTTGATGGTATTTTACAACTTTAGATTTCAAAGATTGGAGCAGTTTTCATCCAAACTGTAAGGAAAATGTCTAGTCACCATGCTGTTCTAACACTTTCTTATTGTTTATTGTAGAAGAAACAAAGTCAGATTCCTTTACCATTCATTTATTTAGCACAAAATGTTACTTATGTCTGACTAGAGGCTGTTTACTTGCCAATCTTTCAAAGTTAAACCTTCTTAGACTTTGAGACTTAGTTAATGTCTATATCTGACTTTGTTTAGAAAGAGTGCTTTATGTTTATGCTACAGGATATTGTGCTAAATAAGGTTATCTATTCAGCATTTTCAGCTACAAGTTCAGAATTGAACAGTGAGAAAGAGCATCGTCACAGACTCCTCATTGTTTTGATGGTGAAAATTAGTGGATAACTACACGGTGTTCTGATGTCTGTTTCTTTAGAGTGTTGTAGAAAGGGAGCCAATGCGGTGTTTGCACAGTAATCTTTTTGTTCATGCTTCATCCCCAGTCTCATACACAGGCTTTTATTAAAAAACAAATCATGAAATTTCTCTAGGTTAATTAAATTGGACTGATTTGAAGTAAAATCTGAAGAAAAAATGTTATAGCCTACCATTCTGTGTTTTATTTTTTTTTTTTACTCATTCCCTACTTGTCTTTATTCTTTTAATGTTAGCATTGGATTTTAAAAAATTAGAGAAGTATTATATGCTATTTGACAATTTCAGACGATACAGAGATGTATCAAGTAAAAGTAAATGCCCCCTCATTTCACTCTTTCTCATTCTCACCCTCCGGATTCACCACTGGTAACAGTGATATATCCTTCTTGACTTTCATATTCATTCACATATATATGCATACATATTGTATGAGCATAGAAAAAGACTATATATGTTATTTCTCTGCTTTATAATAAAAATGGAATCATACACATTCTGCTACCTATATATATCAAAGTATATCATGAATATCTTTCTAGGTGGTCCATGTGCCAATCCAATTTATTCTTTATAACTGCTGTATAAATATTGGGTACTTTAGATTTGCCATCATTACTTTACTCATTATTTTACCATTGAACAATTGGGTTGCTTTCAACATTTTATTTCTCTAATGGTAAAATGAGCATCCTTGAGCATATATTCATGGGTATTTTTGTTTATTCTTATGTTGGATAGATTTCTACAGGAAAAATTGCTGAATAATAGAGTGTGTACATTTAAAATACTGATTGATACATCCAAATTGCTTTGGACAAAAGTTAGAATTTCTACCCCAGCATACATTATGAGAATGTTCTTTTCCTCATACCTTTGGCCATAGTCGCACTTTAAACTTTGGCCTTCTTAATAAGTTTAAAAAGTTACTATTTTCACCCTACTTTTTCATTTCAAACTGCTTCTTAGTTTTCCTGAATTGTTGCTCTGACTTGTGACTTTTATTAGCAGCTGACAATGAGTACAGACAATAAAGATTTCACTGAAGAAATGAGAAAGTGTAACAATGGTAAAGTTTCTTGGCATTTGGAAATCGTCTCTTTGTTACTTCAGTATTTTTCTGTTTAAATGTGAATCAGGCTTGCTATGTTCATGCTGGAGCTTACAAATGACACCATTGTTAACATTCATATTTTTTAAAATATATACCAACTTTGAGGTTTTAGATGATGAAAGATGAGAAATAAGTATGATAGCACATTTTCAAAACATACGTTGATGGTAGATTAATAGATTTTCCTTTCTTTTTTAAAATTTCTAGTCTTATTTGCTTTTTTTTTTTTTTAAAACTAGGGGATATTAAACTTTTCAGGGCAGCAGAATCTATATCTTCTACTTCTGTTTTTTTTTTTTTTCTTTTTTCTTCCATGGAATCTTCTGTACTCCTTAATAAGGATTTGTTGATTTAGTTTGACTTACAGTCCAGAATTAGAATACAGGATATTCATTTATTCTGTAAATTCACGAAGGGAATACATTTATGGAAAAAAGTTTCCAGTTTTAAATTTGAGGAAGTCAAACCTTATTTAATGGTATTCTCCCCCTCCCCCCCAAATATGGTCAGTTTTCACCTGCCTGGGAAGGTGAATTATTGATTTTGTGAAATACTTTATGGCCAGTTTTGAGTCTTGGCTAACTGCAACTCTGTACTATTCCCCATCTTTAAATATTTTTATTTGATATTATTTTCTGATGCTTCTTGTAGTGTGCCCAGGGATTCAAACAAATCTTAATGAGAATCCTGTAAATATCCATATAAATGGAAATTTGCTGCAGAAGCCACCACTACATAAAATAAATCTTAATGCAAATGCAACTCTATATGTAGAATTATACACATGTAGATTTCATATGCCTTCAAGCTTATGTTTTAACTTCTTTAAGTACATTTTCCTCTGAATATTCTATTTCATGCTAATCACTTTCCCTCAATTTTGTATTTTTCTTTAATTGCTTTTTTATATATCTTTCTAGCTCCATAAGTTCCCAGAGGGCAGAGACTATCTTCATCATTTTTTGAATTATTTAAAATGTACATTTCCCAATGCAATATATTCTTCACATGATTGCATAAAGTAGAAAAATGTGGGTTTTTTTTTAAGTCTTATTAGTGGATGGTGTCATGCTTTCTAAAGGCTCTACCAATCTCATGCATGGAATTATTACCTGTAATATACCAACTGTATTTCTGACCTTCCTCTCACTTCCCTTCTAAGAATCCCATGCATTCGCAGCCACATAATAATCATTATGAACATGTGAAGAGTTTGTATAGTGATAAGGATGGTAGATAGAACATCTCAATGGGCAGATTCTGTTTGCCAACATGTGTTTGACAGAAATGTTTATGGGACTGGGAAATAGGCATTCTGAAACTGCTTTTAAAATAGGATTAAAAAATCATTTTGGGGACGCCTGGGTGATTCAGTTGGTTAAGTGTCCAACTATGATTTTGGCTCATGATCTCATGGTTTGTGGTATTGATCCCTGTGTAAGGCTCTGCACTGGTGGCATGGAGCCTGCTTGGGATTCTCTCTTCCTCTCTCTCTCTCTTTCTCTGCCCCTTCCCCACTTGCTCTCTCTCTGTCTCAAAATAAATAAACATTAAAAATTAAAAAAAAATCATTTTGAAAGACCAAAAATAGAGCAGCAGATCCAGATTTTCTTTTTAATTCAATCATGCTGAACAATGAACTTCTATTTTAATACTTTTGAATCTACTGATTCCTAAGAGAGCTGTCCTACAAAAATCTCATTCACTTTATTTCATAACTTTGCCAGATAGGGCTGAAGTTGACTTTCTTACTTGTTTACAGATACTCTCCAGACTTCAAAGCTCTTACTACTCCCTGATAAACATAATCACTATCTTTGTGAAGTACTGTGACTGCCTAATTCCAGTTTATCTTTGATGGCTGTCTTTGAGGATTATTACAGATAATGCCAAGGAAAAGCATCTGGTTAAAAAAGTAGTGGCTGTAGTGGCATTGGGTGAGAGAGAGAGAGAGATGGGTGGTGGGGTGGGGAGAAGGTATATTTTTTAACAAGAATCAATCAAACTTTTTCTTAGTTTTTTCCTTTTTGGTGGTATTTTAGTAATTGGAGTACTTGAAACTAACTCTTAGACAATCACATCTAAATACTTAGAAATCTTTTGAGATTTCAAAGATTTGCCAACAAAGGCACCCTATAATTCCCCAGAGTGTTTGAGAGAAGCAAAGAGGAAGCCACAGTATTTTATATCCTCATTTCATAAAACACACCATCCACCATCACTTTTGCCACATTCTGTTCATTAGAAGTGAATCATTAAGTACAGCCAGCACTTAAAAGGAGGGGAATTAAGTTCCACCTTTTGAAGGGAGGTGTATAAAGGAATTGTTCAGTTTATTTTAAAACCACAATAGTTATGCTATATGATTTTTTTTTAAAAATGTGAGTGTATTATTTGGGATTTTTGCAGCAATGTTAATAAAAAGTACTATACTTTGTTCTTTAAAAAAGTGTTTCTAGGTTTTGCAATGAGTGTTATACTGACTTTACAGAAATAACTTGGAAGTTTTTTGTATGTTTTTATGTTTTTGGAATAGTTTCAAGTATCATTGGGTGTTTACAGTTTTTAAAAGTATGCTAGAATTCTCCTGAGAAACTATCTGAACATGAGGCTTCTTTTGTTGGGAGCTGTTAACTACTTCTTCCATTTTTTAAATAATATTTGATTTAAGTAGGCTTTCTGTCTGTATTTAAAGCCATATCTGGTACCAATTTCAGTATTTTTAAAGGTAACTCTGAAAGCAAATTTGTACTCAGAAGTCAGTATCTTTTGTTTTTACACTATAAGCCAGTGGCAATAAAACAAAAGTGCTATTACATACTTATGTATTTTATATATAGGCAAACCTCAGAAATATTTCTGAGATAAAAAGATTCCCATTTTATTTTACCATAAACCTAAATATTAATGAGACTCCAGAACCCAAAATTATTTTAGTTTGATACTAAGAATTGGAAATGAACCCCTTTTTTGGGGAAAATAATGAGTAATTTCTATGAAGTACCCATGAAATAAGTGTTAAGCTTTTAATTTTGTGGTTATGACATTAAGATTACCTGAATTCTCTTTTCATTGTGTAATCAGAAAAAGAGAATTAAGAGCTCAGTTTTCTTTCTTTTATTTTTCTTTCGTTGGTTCACATTCATGTTTTTGGTGTTCAGTAATGAGGAGAATTATGTATAATACTTCTTCTGAAGTTTTGCTAGCCCTAGGATCATGCTAGGATATAGTAGATTACCCTGTAAATTCTTATTCTATTTGCGTATATTGAAGCACTGCTGTGGAAAGTGACAGTATTTTCACAGTAAGACACGGTACTGTTATTTCTGCTTTTTTCCACTGATTGGCAAGAAGAGTTAACGTAGTAATGTTCAAATAATGGTATTTATGCTTATTCTTTAAAATCTTCAGAAAATGTCTGTTTTGAATCAGCTGAACACATTTAAAAGAATATGCTGTTATATAAATTTTAAGCCTTTTAATGGTTTTTACTTCTGTTGGATTTGGCTTCAACATAAAAGGCAACATTTTCCTTGCTCAAGCTTAAAAAAAAGAAAAAAGATTGGTAAATGTAGATCTTCACTGAGTGAAGAGAGCTACTGGGAAAGCTACTATTTCTTTCAAATATTCTCAAAATCAACTACATACTGCCATAGGACAACTAGCAGCTGGGGTTGGACTTTCAAAGCACCATCCACCATGTTAAACTCCAGAGTATCTTAGTCCAGCTAACTATGTATCATTATGCAAATTAAAAAAGAAATCTCTTAAATAATTTAGTGGACAGGGACGCCTGGGTGGCTTAGTCCCTTAAGCCTCTGACTCTTGATTTTGGCTCGAGTCATGATCTCAAGGTTCATAAGATCAAGCCCCGCAGAGCCTGCTCTGCTCTCTCTCCCTCTATGCCCCTCCTCTGCTCTCACCCATGCGAGCTCTCTCTCTTTCTCAAAATAAATAAATAAACATTTAAATAATTTAGTGGACAAAGACTTTAAGACTTATAGTTATACCAAGTTTTCTTTGGAGCTATTTACTTTCTATTTTAGTTTCCTCTACATCTTATAGTTCCACTTACTTAATGATAACATCAATGCCAATAATAATAAATAATATGAACACCAATAATAATAACAATATATTTATATATCATGGAAAATTTTACTGTCATAAAATATACAAATTAAGGTAACCATAAAACATGTTAAAACAATTTCCATTTATTCCTAATCTACTACATTGAGCAAGATTCCTGTTACTCTTCACATCCTCTGTCAACTTTCTAGAATTCTCTTTAAAGTTACTATTATTACAAGAATGGAAGTAAAGAGAAAGAGAAAAATCTAACCTAGGGTGCTTAGAGAGCTCCAGTGAAATTGATGACAGTTAACTGTGAAGAAATGCATCCCTCTTTCAGCATTGAAGTATCTATAGTATATAACAAGCCACATGTGATGTGGTATTTTTAGAAAATTGTTAGATGTCTTGTTAATTTCTTGATGTCATAGTTTTAGCTTTTGCATAACATCAGAATAGATCTGCTTCCTAAAGAGATGCATGGATATGCCACTTAACATTGGATTCTATTTTTCTAACCTTTAAAACCATATATTTTTTAAAACAAAGCATGCCTTTTATTATTAGAGTGTGAAACACATATTAAAAATTAAATCCTGGGGTGCCTGGGTGGCTCAGTTAGTTAAACTACTGACTCTTGAGTTCATCTCACATCATGATCTTGTGGAAATGAGATCAAGCCTCCGTTGGGCTCTGTGCTGGCAGTACAGAGCCTGCTTGGGACTCTCTCCTTCTCTCTCTGCCCCTTCCCTGCTTACGTGTGTATGTGCATGCACATTCTCTCTTTCAAAATAAATAAACATAAAAAAATTATGTCCTAGTTGTGTGTTATTTGAAGGCAGTTTATCTGAATTATATTTTACCTAGAAAAATGAGTATTTGCAAAAGCCAAATTTAGGTAATTTATTTACTGTGAATTGTCTGTCTTTCCTTTCTCCTTCTCCCCCAGAAGAGATCTGCTGCTGCCAAGAATGATAAATTTCAGTCACTAACATTTGAAAAAGTTATTTCCCCACTGTGTACAACTGTGTATTTTTGCTTGTCTGTTATTTTCGGCCTTTGGTTTCTGGGAGTCTGCCTCTTAGTATTGATGTTCCATGTTAATAACAATGAGTAAAATTTGAGATATTTCAGAAATATGGCATTTGCTTGTTATGGTAGCATTTTAAAACCATTTTCAGTATTTGGGAAAGACTATTTTTTATCAGTTATAAACTTGTATGAAATAATATTCTGTTTTCTGGAAATTATGAAAGAAAACAAACCAGTTTAAAAAAATTCCCTTTATTATTATTATTATTATTATTATTTTTGATTGAAGGAATAAAATCATGTGAAAATATTTTTGATAGTTTTATTGGCAAATACTTGGAGATTTTGCACTAAAAAGTGGTCTATAACTTTCATCGACCTTTCCAATGGTAACATATTCAGAAATTAAGTTAAATATTTGATTATGTAATTGCAGGTATGCTCATATTATAACTTTTGCTATACTTAAAATCAAAATTGTTATTAAGATTACATTGACTATCATTTAACAGACTTTTTTTTTCCTTTTCACTGTAGTTAACTTAGTTAACTTGGTACAAATGCTGAGGAAATAAAATTAAAAAGAATGATAAAGTCACAGAAATCCACTATACATTTGATTATTTTAGGATATGCCAGTCTTTGTAGACTAAAACTTGTTGTAATTTGATTATGGCAGATTTAGATTACTGGCTATTAGAATGTTTTCTTTTCCTTTTGTGCACAGTTGGGACCATTATTTTTATGGAATTTGGTGCGGGGAACCTGAAATCGAGGCTTAGTTTAACAGGAAGATCTTTTCAGAGTTGTCAGGAAGTAGATTCCAAATATAATTGTGCACAATCTGGCCACTTACTTAGTATTTCCTGACTTTCTGATAAGACAAAGCCCAGATTGAGTGAAATTTTCAATGAAACAGAGTTTTTAGACTTTACTGCATAATCCTACGAGTAGGATAATACTGTGTATACTTTTAGTGGGCTTTAAAAAATACTAAGATTTCTTTTTGAAACTACTAGCCAAAAGGGAATTCAAATTACTTTATGAATAGATTCATCTTTTTGTAACGCATATTATCTAAGGTTAACTATGGGTTTTTAAAATTTAAGATTTGGAACATTGAGTGGCTATTGATGAAGCAAGTGATGTTTCTTAAAAAACCTGAGCTGAACTTATTTACAGTACCAAAAAAAAGAAATAAAGTATTTTTCAGGTTTAGGTTATTTTTTGCTTCAGACAAACAAAATTAAGTATTCTTACTTAAAAAAATATTCTTACTCTTTTTAGAAATTTTCTGATATAAACAGAAGGTATAATATCTACATGGTTATGCATTCTTTCAACTTAATGCAAGAAATTGCAATTCAGCATAAATGGTAAAACATAACAAGGCATTCATATAGAATATTAAGTGGTATAAAAGGAGAAATTCACTGAATTCCTTTGTGTTGAGAAGACACTTTATTCCTGTGTCAGAATCAAGAAAGGAGACAGTAACCTGTAATTTAACATTAGATAAATATCTCTTTCTGAGTTAGCAAGTGAAATTTGCCAAATTTGTGCTATTGAGGAGATAGATTTCTTTATAATGGTACTTAATGGTTCTATTAACATTAGTAGTTTTTCATTATTTTCGTTTATTTGTGGTTTATATGTGGCTAGTGTGGTTTTTTATGTGTGGCTTGGCAAAAACGTGTCACTTAGGTTGGCGTGAATCTAAGCTTAAGTTTCTTTTTTTCATGTTTAATTATTTGAAGTATTGCAAATCCAAATCCATTTTATCCAGGGTGTCATATAAATACAATGCTAATTAGAATGAAAAAGTTATAAAATTTTTAAAATTTATATGTTATCACGGAATAAAGTTGACATTTTATTTATTTGGAAAAAGTTAACAAAGCACAAATTAATTCCTTCTCAGAATCCATTTTTATTTTGTTTCATTATTTTCATTGGGATACTTCTTTTTAATCTATATTTCTTAGAAGCTGGTGTATTCAAGCGGGAACTTTGGGAACCCTTGAAAACCATTAGGGTATTCTAAAGAATAAAATGAACAAAACAAAAAAAACAACAACAAAAGAAGTTAAATATGGTAACTTTCCAAGTTCTAAACATGGAAATGACTGACATTGATTAGTTGGTTCCTTCCTTTCATCCTTTCCTTCCTTTGCTTCCTTCATTCCTTTCTTCTCTCCCTCCTCTCCCTCTTTTGTTTTTATCATCTTTCTTCCCTCCTTTTTTTTTTCTTTTCCTTTTGTGTTTCTCAGTGAATGAACAAATGATTAAACACCTATGTTCAGGCACTGTGGCAGGTGGTAGGAACAAGTGAAAGGAAAGAAAATGAGTTTAAAAAGATGCTGAAATACGGATCATATGACTGAGTGGCTGGTTTTGTAAACTCATTCAATGGGTTCTGAAAGTCTCTTACTTTGTTAGGCTTTAGGAATTTTTTGCTTAGAAGAGGTTTGTAATGTAAAAATACCTGGTGCTATAATGGGAGTGTGTACTTTAAAATACCATAGGAGTATAAAGAAAGGAACATCTTAGCCTTCAAAACATTCTTTTTTTAAAATTTTTCTTACATTTTATTTATTTTTGAGAAACAGTGAGAGACAGGGCGTGAACAGAGGAGGGGCAGAGAGAGAAAGAGACACAGAATCCGAAGCAGGCTCCAGGCTCTGAGCTAGCAGTCAGCACAGAGCCCGACACGGGGTTTGAACCCACGAACCGTGAGATCATGACCTGAGTCGAAGTCGGATGCTCAACTGACTCAGCCACCCAGGCGCCCCCAAAACAGATTATTTATGCTGGGATTTGGAAGCCTTTTTCAGACACCTCATGTTATTAAGAGTTATCTAGTTAATAATAGAATTTACGAATTTCAAGCCTGCATTTTTGCAGACCCAGCCTTAATGCTACCCCCAGAATCTTTAGAGTTATGGATAGGTGGCAGTGGGAAAACATCGTGTATTGGTACTGAGTTATCGTCTCCCCATTTTCTGAGGGAGTACATAGTCACCACAGTTGTGGTCTGGGAATAGGGAAAGATATGTTTCATTCAGAAAAGGAAATGTTGTTCATTGTCAGTATACATGAATGGATGGCTATAGCCATGCTCAGAACATCAGCTTTCTTGAAGCTGCTCACATACTTGTTTCTTACCAGGTCAGTTTGCTAAAAATACCTGTGGTCCCCACTTCATCACCTTCTTGCCACAATACATTTACCCTATAAAAAATATTTCAAAACTTTTTAAAGACTAAGTCTCATTCTCAAAAGTTTATGTGTTATCTAACATATAGTAGTATTGATAATTACTCCCAAATAATTTAAAAACAAACATTTAAATGATAACCCATGTGTTAATAGAGGGTTTCTTGGAATAGATTGCTGTGTTATGTTCTGGAGTTTTGATCAACATCTGATTATTTCTGACCAAACTAATGTGTAAGAAGTTTTTTTTTTATAGTATCAGTAGAATATAAAGAACTAAAAATAATAACTTTAAAGATAATAAACCACTTCAAAATTTTTACACATTTTCAACATGTTTATAACTGTTAGAGCAAAATCAAAGGCAGTATTCTGAGGATCGATTTAGAAATTGATATTATTTAAATATTTAAAACCCAAAACATATTTAGACTTTTATCTGGTCCTTCTAGTTTTTATATTTGCTAGTGCATCAAAGTGGTTTTATTTTGTACTAAATTCTATATGCAACTAACTTAAAAGACATAGTTTCTGCCTTTAAGGTATTTTGTGACTAGACCTCTAGGGTGCCCAGGATCAGTATAGGTATTACCAAAATAGCTCTCTCTATCTCTCCAACCAGGGAACCTCCTTCCCTTTTCCTCCCCCTCCCCTTCTTCCTTCTCTCCTATCTTCCCTTCCTTTAAGAGTGACCAGTGGGTTTGATAACAGTCATTGTCAGCTGGCAGACATTTTTGACTGTAAATGACATTTTGATATAGTAAAGGGCATCATATCCTAGAAAACAGAATATAATAGGAAAATTATTTGTTAAAAGTGCTCTAGTGTGGTATGTAAATAAAAAATATTAAATCGGTGTATAGATAAATGTAGAAAAAATGCTGATTAAAATGTATAGGACATACAAAGATTAGTAAGTCATTGTCCCTGTTTTCCTAGGACCTCACGTCTAGTTTGGAGACCACCGAATATATAAGAAATTGTAATATAAGGCCAACCTTAATTAGTGCAGTATTAGAGTAGCATTTTGATTTTGGGAGAGAGTGATGAATTTAATTGTTTTTAATTCTAAACTTCATGCTTTTCCCAGTATTTTGAAGAAATTTGGAATAGAAAAAGAACAAAAAGAAGTTTGGGAACTTTAGTATATGTTTTACTGGAAGTTGTGTAGGAATGTGATAGAAGGTAAAGTTTAAAAAATTTCCGAATTCCAGAATTTGGAAAGGACTTAAATTTCTCTAGAATATACTAGTTTAGATATTTATTAGTGATTCTTGTGGATTTATAAATACACTTCTGGAGATTTTGCTTTTTATTGCCATATCAACTTTTTTCATTCCAAAGACCTTGGTAAGTATAGGTGTTTAATATAAAGGAAATTAACATCAGCATTAAAGTTTTTGCTACTCATTTTTAAAAAAGGTTTATTTATTTATTTTGAGAGAAGGGAGGGAGAGAGAGAGTACAAGCAGGGGAGGGCAGAGAGAGAGGGAGAGAGAGAATCCCAGCTGGGGGCTTGAACCCATGAAACATGAAATTCTGACCTTAGCCGAAACCAAGAGTCAGATATCTAACCAACTGAGCCACCCAGGTGCCCCTGCTCCTACTCATTTTTAAACATAATTCCCTCTAGGATCACCTATAAGAATATTTAAAAACATGATATGAATGGCTGATACTGAGCAAATAGAGAAAGCTCTTCAATTAAAGATAAGTTTTTGGGAGGGGAAATAGAAATAAATCCTAGACAGGCCCTAATATTTGCATTCGATGTGAGTCATGCTGATTATTTTATAACAATCGCATTTTTGAGAATATTTTACTTTCCTTTGTCTTTCTTTAGCTGCCATTTTTATTTTCCTTGATAAAAAATATTCACAATTTGGGAAGAAAATTCAAATGAAGATTTTGACTTCTTTTGAAAAAATAGTGAAGATGTGTTTGTTCTTTAGAGAAATTTGCCTTCTATTAAGTATACCTGATTTTTCTTCAGCTAGCTTTATAAATGGAATTTATAGTATGTACTTGAGAATAGGAAATACAGAAGATTTAAATGAGGACATATTCATCATATGCTAGAAGAAAGATTTTGTGAAGGTTAGCTTTTTGGTTATTTTATAATAAATTAGGAGTGGCTTATTTCATATCCAGGGTAAAAGAAAAATAATAAACTCTTACAATGGCCCTATAAATTATAATTCCTGGTTTTATCTCCTATGAATGTTTTGCATGATGCAAAACTAAAATAGTCATAAAAGGCACTGGAGATCAGCCAGAGTTAAACTAGATGTGTTACGTATGACTTTAGTCTGTCACTTGTTAACTTAAATTAGATTCTGTTTGTTGATTGTGAATTAAAATAGTCCAAGAGTTTTTCAGTAATAAGTAAATGTTTCTCTTGAGATTCTTAATAATTGTTTTGGTATTTCCAAAGCATTTTATTGGCTAGATTTGAACAGTAGCTGTATATGTATTCTAAACAAACATTTTTATGGTAGTTTCTTTTTCCTTTTTTTAACCCACAACACCTCATCCCAAAGGTCAATTTTTGAAGTTAATAACAGTGTTAGGAGTCCTTATAACGACATCACCTTATTAGTCAAAGAGTGTTAGTTAACAGTTGTTATAATTTGTTAAGTCTATGGTAGTGTTTCCCCTCTAACTGATTAGTTTTTGCTTAAAGCCTACACCAGTGGAGTGAATGGAAGGCATATGGCAATTTTTATAGCTCTTGACCTAAGGGCACTCAGAAAGGACATTGCAAATTGATAAGGATCACATAAAGCCATGCCATATTTGACAACAAACATGGTGACTTGGGCATGAAATTGTTATTTATTTACTTTGTAAAAATTAAGTTGTAATTTTTTTATTAGCTTGTTTTTTAACTCTAGAAGTGTTTTCAAAGTATTGTTCCTTAATCATAGAAACAAGCTTTTCTTTCCAATTAGGTGTATCCTGCCGGTATACAGTTCTGCCACTTTACAAACAGGCTAATTTTATGAGACAAATACACCTACAGCATGTAAGCCTTCACTCTGTGTAATTGCCTTTGTGTGTGTGTGTGTGTGTGTGTGTGTGTGTATGTATGTATGTATAATTTTTATAATTTTTATTTTTTTCCCATTTTAACTGTTACTCTGTAGTGTGATACATTTTGTCAACATTTTGGTTTGGATAAAACCCATTAGTTTTAACAAGCCGTAGTGAAAAAATGTGTGTGTATATATATGTATTTGAACTGTATATTTTTCTCTACCTTTTGTGAAAATTAATTCATAATTCAGTCCTTCAATGATTTCATATACATGTATCACTTTTCTTATATTCATCCATTTACTTGTTATATTAACATAATTGTTGGTGTGAATGACTTTTTATCATGATTTCTGTTTGAATGAAGACAGGTTAGTAATGTATATTTAAAGGGAAAAGAATTTAACCTCATATCCTGGTTGTGCAGTCATTATCCTTATTATTTAGTCTCTGTTTCTACTGAAATGGCATGACATCATCATTTGAAATTTGGGCTGATGCTTGAACAAAAAAGAACTTTCGAATTTTCAAAAGCTCTTCACAAAGAAGGACACGTTCAAACTACCCTTTTGCAGTCTAGGGAATGCAGCACTGACCATAGAGAGCTTCCTTAGAGTGTAGACACCGGGACTGGGAAGTCCTTGTGCAATGCTATTACAAGTGGTTTAATGTTTCTGAATGGCAGAGGTTAGAGGGAGTGTCAAGAGGATGGAAACCTCCTTGTATTGACCTCTCTGAGACAGTGAATTGATGTCAAAAACTAATCAAGTGCAGCTGCAAGATTAATTGTGTGGGGAAGCTGTAAACACAGAAAGCTGTGACCTCTACTCAGAGCTCTGTTTTATGTACAAGCATTCACTTTGGAACTACTGACTATGAACTTGAATGAACAATAATTTACTCAATTGAGCATGGAGTAGTAGTATCTAATAATTATTGAGCTTTTGGGCACAAGATGGATGCTTGCAGATTTCTAGTTGAGGCATTTGAGGAAACTAGCGTAGAACTAAGGAAATGAGTAGAGGGAGAAAGAACTTGGGTTTATAAAGCCAGGAGAGAAGTTTGCTATTGTTAACTTTTGAATCTTTTCCTTGAGCCCATTTACTTATAATGGAATTTTACTTTAATCTTCAATATAACTTGTCCTTCTCTAAGTCTCATTAATAATTGTTATTAGATGCCTCATTAAAACATGTAATTATTAGTAATTCTTGACTCGATAATTATTTTATAGAAGTAAAATAATGGTTTTAAATTATGAGAGAATAGCTGATTTTTGTTTTTAATAGGATATAGGTTATCTACCTAAATATTATAATGAATATGGGTATTCACAGGGCTTTAGTCTTTGTCTACATATATGCAGAAACAAAAATCTTATTATTTGGAAAGTAACCTAACTGGATATTTGAATTATCTTGTTTGGTGTTTGGTAATCTTAGAATTCAAGATGGTCAACATTGTATAATGTGTTGTCTTTATAGTGTATACATTATTTTAGGATTTATTTTAGTTTTTTTTTTTTAACATTAGTAGACCTTATTTTTTAGAGAAGTGTTAGGTTTACAACAAAGTTGAGAGGAATGTTATTACCTCCTCCTCTCCAAGCCTCCCTTGTTATCAGCATACCCCACTAGAGTGGTAAATTTGTTAACAACTGAAGAACCTTACATGGCTGCATCTTTACCAACCAACAGTCAGAGTTCACTCCTGCTGTTGTTCCTTCTATGGGTTATGACAAATCTGTAATGACACATAGCTGTCATTGTGGTATAATACACAGTTTTGATGCCTTAAAAATCCCGTGTTCTATCCATCCTTTCTTCTCCGCAAACCTCTGACAACCACTGATCATTTTAGTCTCTTTGCCTTTTCTAGAATGTCATATAGATAGATGAAATCATACAGTATGTAGCCATTTCTGATTGGCTTCTTTCACTTAGTAATAGGCATTTAAGTTTCACCATGTCTACCTGTGACTTGATAGCTCATTTTGTGTGTGTGTGTGTGTGTGTGTGTGTGTGTGGTGAATAAAATTCCATTGTAATCGTTTAGCTTTTAGGAATGGAAGAAGCTTACACATGTTAGTACTGTTATTTTTTAAAAAATATTTTAATTTTTATCCTTATTAAGGAAAGTACAATTATTCCTATTCGCACATGAGGAAACTGAGGTACAGAGAAGTTAAATAGGTTTCCCCAAATCACATTTCTAGGAATTATAAATTTAGGAATTTAATCCCAGAAGATCATGTTGCTGCTATATCATCCAATCTTGGAGAAGGAATATGTAAGCATATATACAATCTTATATGTTGGAATTTTAAGTGCAACTAAATTTTTATTAAAAATAATATCTTTTTACATCTTTCACATTATATCCATTAACATTATTTTTGTATGGGAAATAAATAAACTGCTCAGGGAAAAGAAAATGTAATGAGTCTGTGTAGTGTATATTGCCATTTTACTGAGGTTTTAACTAGAGTGTTAGTAGATGCAGTTTAAATTTCACTAACTTTAAGATTTTATGCAGAACAAAGTGTATGCTGGCTTTCATTCTGTAATCTTGTAAATTATGTATATCTCCTGATGAGATGTATGAGATGAATATAATATGCTAATTGCTTAGGTCATTTTTAAGATGTCTGTTCCTTAAAGGGGTTAATTTTATCATATGAAGACAGCTAATGTCATCTGTACATTATGAAAGTTCCTACTTTGGGAAATGTGAGAAGTGATTTGGTTTCATGTATAATATGCCTTTTATCTCTCACATTTTCAAAAAACTTCAAAAAATTACATATATAATTACTACACTGAAAATTTTCATTTAGTTTGCTAAAATATATTAATACTGAATTTATATTAAGCCATTAAGGAACTTTATTTTAATGACAATTACACATTCTTTTTACTGTAATGGAATCTGTCATCTGATTACTTTTTCTTAGACATAGTGGGAGATTTAAATACACCCCCACACATACATATACACACGCTTTTGGTTTTCATTTTAAAGAATATTTTATAAAAGTATTTCTATCATTACCACTTTAGTAGTTTGCAGTTGTTGTTTTTTTTTACAGTTATTTATTTTTGAGAGACAGAGAAACAGAGCACAAGTGGGAGAGGGGCAGAGAGCGAATGAGACACACAATCTGAAGCAGGCTCCAAGCTCCGAGCTATCAGCACAGAGCCCAATGAGAGGCTTGAACTCACAAACTATGAGATCATGACCTGGGCCGAAGTTGGATGCTTAACTGACTGAGCCACCTATGCACCCCAGTAGTTTGCAGTTTTATTAATCTATATAACTTTTGAGGGACAAGTGGCAAACCACACATGTATGTATATTAAATATACTTTAATATTATGCAGATGTGTGTATAACATATTACATGAAAATAATAATTGGTATTTATTGGCAAGCATTGTGCTAAGTTATTTACATGGACTTTCTCATTTTTAGTGTGGATAACCTGTGAAGCAGATGCTATTGTTTTCATTTTACAGAAAACTATGACTTGAAATCAACTAAATGCCACATGATCACACTGTTGAGAAATGGGATATTGTCAAGAATTATAGATTCTTTTATCTTTATATGATAAAGGGGGCACCTGGTTGGGTCAGTCAGTTGAGCATATGACTCTTGATTTTGGGGATATGAGTTTGAGCCCCATGTTGGATGTAGAGATTACCTAAAAATAAAATCTAAAAAAAAAAAAGGAATTATAAAGAGTTTGAGACTTTACCCTATTTTCAAGCTAACAAATTAGTCTGCCTTGGTTTCATGGATGCTGGCAGAAGACATGAGATTTCTGTTCAGAGACAGAAGACTTCATTATAGCAATGGCACTAGACAGAATATCATCATTTTCTTGTGATGGTTTCTTGAGCCCCAGTTCTCTATGGTGAAGTGAAGAGCTCCAGGTGACACCTGCAATCACAGTAGATTGCATACAAGAAGAAAACTCTGAGCCTGGGGAACCCAAATCTTTTATACTGGGCAGTAAGCTTGCCTTTTTGCTACATAGCAAAAAAACTAATCTTCTCAAGGTGTTCACTGTGTACAGACATCATTGAAAGATAGTATAGAACAAAAGGTGAGTACCTCTCTTGTAAGACATGCAGAAACATGAAAGACCTATGTAGAATTTTCCCCTCAATCAAATACAGTAGAATGATTCTAGAGTGTATCTCTTAACTGTTCCTTGTTATACTATCTCCCCAAGTAAAATATTTTTGCCTTTATTCTTTCTTTTCTTTTTCTCCTCTCTGTAGTCTTTTCTAGGTTCTTCTCAGTCATTCAAATAATGTTTAGAATTATCCTTTTCTCTCCAGCGTTCACTGCCATTACACATTTCTGTATACTTGTCCTCTTTTTACTCAATTACTATAGATAATTTGGGAGGTCTTTTCCTTTGCTTTTTGTTTTTATCATTAATTTTGTTTTGGGCCTCTTTCTGAAATTCCTTTATGAATCTACATTAGGTTTACTTAGCTAGTTTTTGTTCTATGAATGGGTGGATTGAATATTCATAAAAATGACCCATCAAACCCATGCCCTTTGGCCTAGTATTTAAGATCATCTATAATTTGTTCACTCTTGTCTATTCAACTTTTCTTCCTACTGCTTCCCTACAGAGTAGAATATCATACTTGTTTCCATAAGTATTATTTATTCATATTGTTTCTTCTATCTGAAATGTCCTTTGTAGTTCTTTCCTGAGTTCTACCTGTTCTGTTCTATCTTCTCCATGAAACTCTCTCAGACAGTATTGAATGTGCATTCTGTGAGCTCCTACTGATTTTTAAATCAGTATTTCTTACTTAACGCTAATTCTTGTTGAATTAAAATAACTTTTGCTATTTTTTTAATGGCAAAAGTCAGAGACTATGTCATTTGCATTCTTTGCATATCTGCTGCTGAAAGAAATGGTGGCTGTGAGCTTCTGAAGTAGAGATGAGAAGTTATGTGGATGGAAAAAAAACAGGCGTAGAGATAAGTTTTAAGAAAGATACAGGAACATGGTCTAAACATAGGGTTCTTTTAAGGAGTAAAGTGAAGTGGGATGGAGTAGTTTTAAGGTTGTTTGATGGAATGGTGGCTGTGGATTTTCAGTAAACAATGATGACCTACTGTAGATGTTTGAGTAGGAATGGTATGATGAAAATGGTGCATTAGGAAAGACATGTCTGTCAATTTAGTATGGATTCGGAGAAGTAAATAATACTAAGAAGCAAGCTAGAAGGTATTTGTAATTTTCTAGATATCATTGGACAGCATAAATTAGTGTTAAAACTAACACTGGGGAGGGATCAGAGGCTGGAGTAGGATGGAGTCATTTCCATTTTTGTAGAGGGGCATAATTGAATATCACAGTTTATGTGAAACTTTGGTAATCTTTGAAAGTCTGATACAGCAAGTGATGTTACAGCCAAATTTTAAAAAGTATAGTTAATTACTTAACATTTGTGATGCTAATGTCATAGGCCCTAGAGAGATACAGATGAATAGGAGACAGTCTCCTATTTTTCAAACCTAAAAGTTGGCTGAACATAGTAATTTGTTAGATTTTGTTCATGCTGTGTCACTTCCTTGTGGTAAGTCCATATCCCATGTTCTGTCCCGCACAGTTTCTCAACACGCTGCTGATCAAAAGGATGGGGAATTGGAGAATGAGGAAAAATAGTGAGTGCCTGATGACTTTTTGTCTCTCCTCACAGAGGTAACCTCTTTGGCAGATAGGCTGGATAGGATAAACATGGGGATTCGCTTTCTTACTAATTGTAATAAATCTTCATTTTCCTTTTATCACTGAGCCTAACTGGTCATTTATGTTTGCACAGGTGCTTGTGAACTACTGTTCTAGTTATTTAAACTGTAATTCATTTTGTAATACTTTTATTGAAACACAGCTTTGTAGTAACATTTCATAAAGTGAGGCAATGATATGCATCTGGTTTGAAAAGTCCATGCCCTGTTCCAGATTGTTGGCAAAACTTCAGAAACTGCATCTGAGAGTAATATGCAGTCATTTGTGTGAAATGTGATTTAGTATTCAATAATGCTAGTAATACATGTCTATATAGAGTGGATAAAAATCGAGAATTGTGAAAATTTGTTATAATTAATCTCAAATTACTCCAGGACTATAGAAAGGCAAATGATGGTACATTTAACTCACGCAGGAAGTTTTAAATGTTATGCTTTTCTTTCTATCTCATGGTACAGATTGCTTCCATGATTGTTCAGAGATGAAGATTTATTAAATAAAATAGTATAAAAATAACTCACAATGAGGGCGAATTTTTCTAACATATCCATAATGTAACCTGCAGTAGTGTTGCTAAGAGGATAATCAGAAACATCTGTTGGGAATATTCACATTTAATGTTAGGTTCAGAATATTACATATGTATAATGTAGTTAATCAGAATAAAAAGTTCAGTCTATACAAGTTTAATCTTAAAGGTATTTTGGCAGGACACTAATAGTTTCAAAGCCATCCTAGCAGGAAGCATTATTTTGGGGATTTAATTTTCTTTCTTTTTTTCTTTTTAGCTTTTTACGTTTTTTTATTTACAGTTTATTGTCAAGTTGATTTCCATATAACACCCAGTGCTCTTCCCCACAAGTGCCCTCCTCCATGCCCATCACCCCCCTTCCCCTTTCCCCCTCCCCCTTCAGCCCTCAGTTTGTTTTCAGTATTCAAGTCTCTCATGATTTGTCTCCCTCCCTCTCCCTAACTCTTTTTCCTCCTTCCCCTCCCCATGGCCCTCTGTTAGGTTTCTCCTGTTAGACCTATGAGTGAAAACATGTAAGTCAGGGAGATTTAATTTTCATTTTCATTTATACACTGTTTTTCCTGTAGATGACTAAACTTGAAATTATCTTCATGCCTGGATTCTTTACTTTAATATGGTTTTTGATTTTAGTATGTATGTTAGAACCTGTGTTCCTCAGAATAGCCCATTTAAAGGTAATGTTCATGAAAATTCTCTCTCCCTAGCTTGCTGTAATGTTGAAAATTATGAAGACATGCATTTTACCTGGGCAAGCCGTGATGAGACAGTATACCTACCAAAGTAGTACCTAGCTACCACTCTTAGGGATTTTTCTGATTAAATGTACTGATGATTAGTACAGAACAGAATGCTAGGGTAATGGAACAAAGGGTGAGGAAAGGGAAGTAGGAAACTTTTTAGAAATTGTAGGTCAGATAGGTTTTATTTTGAAGCCTTGGGCTATTTGTTTTGGGATATTGGAATCTTGGTACAGACTCTGAAAACAGCACCAAGTTTTATGTTTTAAAATATTTAAAGTTTTACATAAGGTTGTGAAATTAATAATTCTGCTTTATTAATGGTCTTGGAAGTTTTGCTGTATACTCTTACCTTATGACTCTTGTTCTCTGATTCCCTGTGATCTTTGCTTTACCTGAAATAGTTTCAGGAGAATTTCCAGGTGTCCCAGATCTCTCTTTGGGATTCAAAGACCACATGTTTCTAGTTTAATGATTTGTCATTAGGTAACATTGTTAACTTAATTGAAAGCATAAATTTTCCAAGCATTAGTAGCAATAATCACCACCATTTATTGAACCTCATCACCGTGCCAGGTAATGGCTAAATGTCTTGCGCGCGCGCGCGTGCGTGCGCGCGCGTGTGTGTGTGTGTGTGTGTGTATTAATTAAGTGCTCAAAATAGCTCAAAAGGTATGCATTCTTAGAACAATTTTTACAAATATAACACTGAGGTTTAGATAGGCTATCTCAGTTGCCCGAGGTCACACATAATAAGGACTTCAGAGCCTTAGTACTTTCTAGAATAACACACTGCCTCTTGGACTTTAATGAAGTTGGATTTTGCTATTTCTTATAAATATTCTGTTTATTACCATCACATAATTATATACTTTTCATATTTCTGTTTCATGGAAGATTTCAAAACCAGAGCTGTCATTGCTGTTGCATGTTCTGTGTCCTTGGTCTTCTGTTCCTAGGCATCCTTTTGTCACGGACTTAGTGAGATCCACAGAGTAGAAAGTATATTGAAGAGAATTAGGAAGAAAACATAGAAAATAAGGAGACCTTATAGAATTGAGGAGGCTGCAAAAACCATTACAGAATGGTAACTTCAGTCATTCACTATCTTGAGTTGGTGTGCATTACCTTCTCTTTGTTCCTTTTAAAGTGCATTTAAGTTGATTGGGAGATGGAGTTTGGGAAGACAGAGTAAATAAAGAGATCTGTTTTTAAACCACTCTTTCCTACTGAGACTTTGTTTGTAAAGATTGCCAAGTATAAAGCTTTGAAATTCTCTTGAGATAGTATAGCTGATAGTAAGTTGGTTAAGAGAAGGCTCTTTGACTTCACAGCATGTTTATTAACTTTTTTGGTATTTTCTCATGTAAAATGGGCACAGTGGTATATACTCATGATTTAGTAAAAGAACAAAATCAGATATTATACATCTGTCTCTCCATAAAGAATAATACTTGATACATAGCAAACGCCTAAAAACTAGTAGTGAATATTAACAAGTAGTATAATCTGCATTTTAAAAGCCATTGGTTTTTGAGTAAAACATGTAGACTTCTTTCAGTTTTGAACTGTTAAAAGACACACTGAAACACAATAAAATTTACAAGAGTTTATTTGAGCAAACGAAAACTCTAATTGAGCAACACCAAACTGAAAGTGGGTGGGGGTGCTCCTGTGGACAGGAGCTGGGAAAGGCTTTTTTATAGAGTAGAAATGAAAGCAATGCGAGGAAATAATTTGATTGGCTATAGCTTAAGTGGTTGCTTTATTTGGGAAAGCCTAGTTGCTGTGATTGTTTGTTCTTAGGTTTCAATTTCTTTTTTTTTTTTAATGTTTATTTATTTTGAGAGAAAGGGAGAGACAGAGAACGCATATGTGAGCCAGAGAATGCACACACACAAGCAGGAGAGGGGCAGATAGAGAGGATCCAAAGTGGACTCCACACTGTCCTCGCAGAGCTGGGTCACTGGGATCCATCTCAGGAACCAAGACCTCATGATCTGAGCTGAAATCAAAAGTCCAGAGCTTAGCTGAGCCACCCAGGTGCCCCTTGATTTCTTAACCACCCAGGTGCCCCTTGATTTCTTAACCTTGAGGCAGTTACAGGAATTTATTCTAGTTTTGGTTTTGCTTGCTAATGTAGGTTGCCAAGGCATTAGAGCCACCTCAGTCTAAAGGCTTTCTTGTTTAATTACTTTAACAATACCCACTTTAGCTCTTTTGCATTTGTTTTTCTTGCCAGTAAATGGTAGTAACTGTGAATATCTCTTGTCCCAATTGTGAGAGCTACAGAATGGATGGATTAAAGCAGAGATATGTAATTTCTCTAACGGGTCAGAAGAGTTCCTAGATCAAAATAGAATTTGCCCGAAATATAACTGAATATAACAATAATTCTAAAGGAGAACTTTATAAGTTGTCCTGTGTATATTCCTATTGATTATTAATAGAAATGGTAGGGGTTTTTTGTTTTTTGTTTTTTGTTTTTTTTTAAAGCTTGACCCCAGTTATGTATTCAAACCTCAATTAACTCATCTTGCTCTGATGCTTTGTTCACCAATAAATCTTCTGGTTATCATCTGGCTTCTCATGGAGCTTACATTTAGGAAGAGTACTAATAGATAAGAGCCTTAGAATGAATTGTTGCTTTGGCAGTTAAATTATATATTATAAATTTATAAACTACATTTTGGCTAGAGCTGTCTCTGATAGCTTAATGAATGTCAGTAAGCATTTGTAAAATAGTCTCTTTGCATGCTAAGAAATCAGATTTCTATGCCTGCTAAGAGTCAAATTGGTGCCCCTGCAGTAATGTTCCATGGAAGGTGTGCTACCAGTTTCAGTATATACAAACTTTTATTGGTGCTGCAACTATATAGTTCTATTATGACATCGTATGGCAGAACACTGACCCGAATAAATCGTGCAAAGTGACATAACCTGAGATATGTAGAGTGTGATGAGAATCCAGCACCAAAGAAAGATTTCTGGGCATTTGAGAACTTTGCCTCTAGAGTAAATGACAGAATACAGTTAGAGGAGTATCCACTTAGAGACTGTAGAGAAGGGCAACTTTTAAGCTTCCAAACTAGTAGGTATTATATCTGTTGTTCTCCTACTGGATCCTCAGCATGGTAGTATGTATTGAGTGAATTTTTGTGATGGAATGCGTGAGTAGAATGAATATTCAATCAGGGTTGCATAGGAGGTCAATTGTGGACATATAAAACATAGAATACACTTCTTTTTAGAAAGACTACCTTGTTGAAGTATGATTGACATACAAAAAACTACATATTTAACGTATGCAACTTGATGGGTTTACAGATTTGTATACACATATGAATTCATTGCCACAGTCAATGCCGTAAACCTATCTGTCACATCCAAAAGTTTCTTCATACCTCTTTATTCTTTCTTTTATGTGTGTATTTTTGTTTTGTTTTGCTCTGTTTTTGTACAACCCACTCTTTAATGACCTAATAAAGATCATATTTTGGCTGATAACACACCTATTCTCTTCGAAATGGTGACTGAGAGAGATCCTATAGCTGTTTATTTTAGCAGGATAAAGTTTGTGTAAGTGAAGTGTTACGTCAGTCTTTCCATCTCAGAACATTACATAATGATTTGATGTTGGAAAATAGAGGTTTTAGGTCCTTAAAATGAGACTGAAAATGAAGTCTTTTATGGAAACTGTGATATATTGCTCTATTGTAGTAGTTGTAACCATTGTTGACTTTGGTGTTATTTGGACTCCTAATTTCTTAATTCCACTGTGCTCTGAGAATATAAAAAAGTTCAGAACCTCTGTTCTAGACCGTTGTGAATTCTCAATGTAGTGTAGCCTGCTAAGGATCTGTGGGGCCACAAGGTATCTTCTCTAGGTACATTGACAGTGAAAAGCTGGCCTGTTTTCAAACTTCATTGCATTTAGTTGGATTGATGCTAGGTATGCTCAAGTCTTATTCACAGAATACCTGGATTGGTAAATTACTTCTTGGTAGACTATGCTGTAGGTCATCATGTGAAGGAGAGTTTTCTTTAAGAAAAACACACTACCTATGTAGTTTAGACTCTGTAATACTTTTCTTTTTTTTCCTTTTTTTTTTTTTTGGTGTTTTCTTTTGGCACTCTTTTATGAGGCAAAGAAAATAATAAAAATACAAAAATATATGTATGCTAGTAATTATAGTGTTTGCTTAATTAAATGGTCTTATTTTGGTATTTAAAACATTTTCCCTTAATATTACATCACTATGGAATGTTATGGGAAGGAAAGACTGAAGCTATGGTTCACTCATGCAGTTTCTGCTGCTATAACAATTGAATGATTCTAAGATATTTTTCAGCCAACGTTTTGAATAGAGTATTGGCTAAAGATGTGTTAGCTGCCAAAATATGCATCTTTATGTGGTCATAAAAAGTATGTTCTAGGTTTTATATATTCATAATTGATTTCCTGTTCAACACTGATGGAATATATAAGGAAATATAGGTGCTAAAGAATTTTATTCTGTAACTTATAATTTCTATTGCATATTTAAAACCAACAATTCATTGGTATTTAGTAATGCAAAAACCTAAATTTTCTATATATTTTGGATTCATTAAAATATTTTATATCATCCTAGATTATTAATACAAATTTTTTTTCTAATCCTATAATATTTATACATTTAAGACCTATCAAATCAGGTAGGGCTCTTTATTCTACACTAATGATCTGCTGATGACTATTAATTTTGAGCTTAGCTTACTTACTATTATCTATTGCTGTACAGTGAACCTCCCCCAAACTCAGTGGCTTCAAAACAGCAGCAATTTTATTTGCTTATAATTCTGTACATCAGCAATTTAGTCTGTCGAGCTTGGCTGGGCAGTTCTTCTTCTGGATTCACACAACTCCAATCTTCTGGTGCCTTGACTGGGGGCGCTTCATGGTCTTACATGATATTGAGCTAGTCATTCACTTTTCTGTCTTCCTGGTCTCTAACTCTCAGGTTGGTTAGATTCAGCTTCTTTATGCAGTGATCTCAAGGTTCCAAGAGGTGATAATGGAGCCTGGGTTTGGGAGTCACATAGTGTTACTTTTGCCACACTATTTTGGTGAAATCAAATCATAGGGCTAACCCAGGAAGGGAGGGAAACTTGTCTTTATCTCTAACTCTGACCAGGAGATCAGCAGAGTCAAATCACAAGGGGGCATGTATACAGGGATGGGAGAAATTTTGGCTAGCTTTGCAAATAATGTATCATTCTTAACGAATTTCCTATTTCGCTTTTGCTTTCATTATTATTTTATCCCTTCATCTGGCATCCTGTCTCTTACCTTTCCCTCCTATGCTGAATTTGCTACTATGTTTTTGAAACCATTCAACCCACTTTGCTAGAATGACGTGCAATGATGTGTCAACTAAGAAACAGATTTACTGTGAGGTAATTTACTATAAATCAAGTACATGCTAGTTGTGGCATCTCTCTCTCAGGGTCTGAACATTTTTTTTTAAAACTATGTGCCAAGATAGTGTTTCCCAAGATATTCTTCACATAATTCTAGAGTTTTGCAGAGCCTCTCAGGAACTACCATGTGCATGGTATGGGAGACAAAGCAGTACCTCAGAGCAACTCTACATTTATTTATTTTACTTATAGTTTTTACAGATTTGATATTATTTGAACAAAGAGTTTCTTTGCTTAAAAAACGAAACTGCCATTTTAGGTAATTAAACTTACTGACCAGCTGAGTTTTGGAAATGTGAAGTTAATTATACAGTTAAAACACAAATAATTTAAGGCTTTATAAAAATACTTTTGCCTTAAGCCATTTCTAAAGTATATTTTCTAAATGGGGAAGTTGTATCCTTTAGTTTTTATCCTATACTTTAAAAACATATACTAGAAACTTGGAAATCCCAGATTCAGAGCACCAGTTACACACACACACACACACACACACACACACACACACACAGAAATTATACAAAATTAAGGACTAATTTACATCTAAGGAAACAATGAATATAGTATAGTAAAACAGCAAAATGACAAGTCTTACTACGTTTAAGGACTATATATCATTTAGCCCACCAGTGAGGTCTTTCTTTTTTAAAAGAATTTTAAATTCTATCTGGAGCTGAAAGATACTCCAGTTCGTCTCTACCTCCGTGGAATAACTTGGGTGACTCCTTGACCATCGGGTACCTAAAATACTGATTGAGATTGTTTAAGTGTCCCTTGTATCTCTGACCTACAAAGGGATTAAGGTGTAGAGGTTATCCTCTTTGAGACTGGTTTTATGGAAGATTTTCTTTTTTTTTAATGAACTAGAAATTGCAAGCATAATTTAGAGAACATAGATTCCAGTGCAATGATGAGGAAGAATTTTCAAGTATAACTATCTAAAAGATGGATTTGGTTGCCTGGTAAAGTTGGGAGTTTTTCATTCTAGGAGATTTTTAAGCAAAAGCTATATAGTGACCTTTTATGGTCATCACAGAAGGGACTCTTGTAACAGAGAAGGGTTTAGATTAGATAGTTCACAGGGTTTTGTCGGTGTTTAATATTGTATGCGTGTCCAAGTAAAAAAATCTGTAGGCTTTCTCTAGGTCAGTAATTCCAGCTGGGGACAATTTTGTACATCCTCCAAGAGATACTTGGTAATGTTTGGATAAATTTTTGGTTGTCCTCACTGGGATTGGGGTGTGCCATTGTCATCTAGTGGGTTAAGGCTAGAGATGTTGCTAAACATCCATAGAGTGCAGGACAGCCTCCCACTTCACAACTCCTAATGGCAAAGAATTGTCATTAGTGCCAAGAGTGAGAAACTCCAGGATTTGATTCTGGGGATTTGGCAGAGTGAGTGATTTAGATGGTGGTCCATTTGATTTTTAGACTAGTCTGGGCCAGCGGATGCTGGCCTTAGGCAGAGGTGTGAAGTAGGAAATAATTATTTTCAGCAGCTTCTTGCCTTGCCTATCACATTGTCAACTCCATTGCTCTCATGATCTGTAAGGTCTGCCTCTGTACCATCCTTGTAGGCCTGTCCTCTCTAATGACTATCGATCTCATCTGACATTGCTCCCTTGGGCCCTGTTTCTTCAATCTGCTCTCTCTTACCTAGATAGTACAAAAATGAATATGTCTACTCATTGTTTAGTGTTCTTTCCTTAATTGGTAACAATGCCTGAATTTCTTTTTCTCCCCTAGTGATTCATAGTGATTTTGCTGGCCAAGATGGTCAGGAATCTACTCACAGGGCTGTAAAGTTTGCAGGCTGTCATTCACACAGATTATATATGAATACTTTATTAAAGCAAGACAATGTGATTCTTGTCTAATATATATTCAAAGTGATTTAAATAAAAAGTCAAAAAGACATTAGAAATATTTCATGCATTTTACATGAAACTAGTTAGAGCTATCAACCCAGATTAAAATATTAATGAAAGCAATTTTAGTACTGGAAATTATTAATACTAAGAATGATCTATAATCACTTAGATAGAGATCACTTAACCTTTTTTTCACTAAAGAATTCACTTTTATTTATTTATTTATTTATTTATTTATTTCGAGTTCATGTGTATGTTGTGCGTGTGCACATGGGAGAGGAGCAGAGGGGGAGAGAGAGAGAATGAGAATAAGAATCTTAAGTACGTTGCACTCCCAGTGCAGAGCCCGATCTCACAACTGTGAGATTATGACCAGAGCTGAAATCAGAGTTGGATGCTTAATGGACTGAGTCACCTGGCATCCCTAGGAGATCACTTAATTTTTGAAGGTTAGCTGACCATCAGTTATTTACATATGTGTGCAGAAATGGAATCAGGCAGTTTTGTGTTGAAATTTAATTGATATAAATAAAATGCTTTAATTTGTAGTTTGGTGACTTAACTATCCAAAATGAAATACAAATGTCACTTTATTGTTAGAGATAATGGGAAGTTTTCTTCTAGTCATTCATACTATGCTCACTACCAAATACTGAGTATATTTAATTGAAGAATTTATTTTTTGCTCAGCTAGGTCTCAATATATATAAACATCTTATTTTTAATGAAATTTTTGAAGCAGAGTAATTGCTGATATTTTAATGTTTAGGTTTCATTTAAAAACTGGTCATTGTACCCTTTTTCATTTTTATAATAATGAAATCATGCTTCCACAAATGCCAGTTTGTACTTTGGCTCCTAGCTTGATTAAGATGAAGGAATGTACACTTAGGACAGCTCAGACACTGAGACTGTATATACCAGGAACCACCTGCTTTCCTTAGGGGCGTTTTCTATTAAAATATTAATCAGACTATTTGTTGTTATAGACAGAATTTCCATGTGAAAATGTTGGCTTACATACATACATACCTCATTTTTGCCATGCCCTATATTTAATGCACTGAGAAAATTACATTTAGAAATGTTCTTCAGAACTTTGCAGCTTCTACTCCCAATTAGTTTGGTTTATTGTTACTAATTAAATTTTGAAGACTGAGAAGCCCACGTCGTATCAGTTTCAAAGTGCTTTGGGTGTTGTGGGGACTTTTTTTTTAGGATGTTAGTGTGTTTTACTTCTAATCCTCTTCCCAGCATGACAGTCGTGTACTGGGTTGCTCTGCTCTGCTGATGCATTTCTTGTTCACCTCATTCTAATTTTGTGGCCGGAGGCAACAGTGGTGTTCAGACATGGTGTTTTTTAAATATGCCAGAGATGTCTTTCTATATGCCTTTTTGTAGGATTTTATTTTGAAAAGGCCTAACTTTGTAAACTGTAAGATACCTTTAAAAATAGCCACCTCAAATATCTGGGTTGGATGAGAGAAATAACTAAGTCTGTAATTTAAATGAATGGGTTTTATGTTCTTAACCGTGAATCTATGTCCCATATGTCTATATGTCTAATAATCTGCATTTTCAAGGTACTACTTTGGAATATAACCTAGAGTAAGTATAAATTCACATTTTGGGTATTTTTAAATAAACATTAATGTGGATGTATTTATAATATAATGCAAGAGAAGTAAGTTATAACTGCAGCTATGCTAATTGCTACCAGAAAAGACTGAGAACATTAAGAATGCTGTTGTGAGAAGGTTTAAGAAAACTTTTGTTCAATTCAAAATTGAGAAGAAAAAACAAAACTTATTTATTGTGAACATAATTCAGGGATTAAAATACCATTTGAGGATCACATTCTTCATTCTGAAGACTCCTCATCCATTTAGGTGGAGGCATTATGAGAAAGCAAGTAAGGTGGGGAGAAAAAAAAAAAAACAAGATGGAGATTTCTCCAAGTATAGACTGTACTCAGGTTTGCCAGTACATTATTTTGAGTTTATTTGGAAAGTTCAGGGAATACTCTCCTTCGGTAAGAGAATTCTGAACAGTTGAATATAAACCAACCTATGTACCTATCTATCTCTGTCTTTCCACAGACACATATACATGCATGCATCTATATCTACCCAATACTGACGTCAGTGTTGTAAGAGTAATGTACTTTTTAGGGGTGAAGAGTCTGAATGAACATTTACAGGTATTAGTGCCTAAAATTGTGGTTTTGATTTTTAGATAGACACTTCCTGCCTGCATATTAGGTCATATGGTCCAGATTCATCTTTGAAACTGCCTATAACAGATTTCATACAAGGTCTTGACCACATGCAATAGACATTTCCATGGTAGAAATAA
The DNA here is from genome assembly GCA_028646485.1 of Cryptoprocta ferox. NCBI lineage: Eukaryota > Metazoa > Chordata > Mammalia > Carnivora > Eupleridae > Cryptoprocta > Cryptoprocta ferox. The sequence goes on from CM053575.1 coordinate 64,940,117, forward strand.
TGTCCACTCTATAAATCTGTTTAAAAATCATTTTGCAATCCATAACTAATAGATAATACTGGATGTAAACTTCATTTTACATTTGTACTAGATTTTTATTTCTGTTTATTCTTAATTCATGTTTACTCTTGTAACAAGACCAGATAAGCATTTAAGTTTCTTCCCATTGCTAGGCCTATTAAGTATTGAACAAAGTTGACTTTTAAAAGGTATTGGTGATTTTTTTCATTCTTTTATCATTCTCTTTTCTATTAAACTGTTAAGATGCTTTTGTAGGTATTTTGAAAAAGTATACATTTCAATATCATTGTGTCTCTCTTAGTGATAAACTAGGTACTGAATCTGTTTTGCTCATTGGGGAGGGGAAAAAAAAACAACACAGAAAATGAAGGTTTCTTAAAGTTAGTCACCCAGCATAACTGAGAGGCCTTGATCTATTGTGTTTCCTTGATGAAATAAGCGTAGGAAGCTCAAAAAGAAAAATCTTGGTTTGTGGATTCAGTTCAGAAGAGATGATTGAAAAATCTTCCATAGTTCATTTGATTCAGAATTCAAGCACAAGCTATAACCCCTCTCTGCTTTTTTTGGTAGAGGTAATGCTCACTACATTATGCTTTAAGACTTTTAAAATACTCATTAGGAAAAAACCAAAACAATATAAAACAGCCCATCAGTTCTGGACCTTTCCTGCTTGAAGAAGTGGTAGTTGGTGGGAACCTATGCAGAGAACAATAAGCAGCTGAATAGACATAGTGAGAACTAAGATATGAGTAATGCCATGCCTAATCAAGGAAGGATTTTCTCAAATGAATTCTGGAATGAGCATATGCCCAAAGAATGGGCATGGGGCTATTTGGGAAAACTAAATGACATTTTATTATACCAATGCATGAGTAAAATTACCCATATGCTGTGTTTAAAACAACAGTAAAGAAATTATATATCCTATTCTTTATTGTTGATAGCTGATTTGTGGGGAATTATGCATTGGCATTGAGTTGGTTCTCACTAGACAGACGCCCAGAAAATTTGGAACCCAGGTGGAGGGCAGCTGTTGGCCTTTGGTCCAAGCACAGCTTTGTTTGGTGAGGTAGTGAGTGCTGTCTTACTGGTCACCTTGGTTAGGATAATCATAACCCTCACTCTAATGGTCTTTCTTACCTTTATCAATTGATAAAAATCTGGGGAGGAGGAGAAAATGGGTAATGGGTATTGAGGAGGGCACTTGTAAATGATGAATTATGGGAATCTATTCCCAAAGCAAAGACCACACTGTATATACTGTATGTTAGCTAACTTGACAATAAATTATATTAAAAAATAATAAAGTAAAAAAATGATAAAAATCTGAATTGCATAGTGCTGTGTGCTATTTCTAAGTAGCCCTGCTATGACCTCTCTAAAGTAATCTGGGTGCTCTTATTTATTTATTTTTCTAATGTCTCTGAGAGAAAACAGAATATCACCCTAAGCCTGTTTCTTATTTTAGGTTAAGGGAAATATCCCTATTTGGATGAAAATAACTAACCTACTACAAATTGTCTACTTATAATAATGAGGTTTCAGTTAGGTGACCTGTCTACTTTGCCCTGCTGAAAACACAATATTTTTTCAGCTTTAACTTTGCTCTGAGTCCATATAAAACCTTTTTTCCTCCATGTGTTGAATGACATGTAAGCTTTTTTGTGTTATTTGGTTTTTTTCTCAGTTGAAAAAGTAACATGTTTGGCAACGTTAGGACAAAGAATGGTCCCTTACATAGCTCTGTAAACATAGTGGAAAACTGGCTCATGCCACTTTTTTCTCATCTCACTTAGTATATAAACATGGAGGATTTTGTTTTGTTGTTTTAGTTTTTGATTGTAATATTTAAATTACTTATTTTGGAAATGAAAAAATATACTCTTTAGATGTGTTTTTCTTTACTAGAATATTTTAGACAAGTTTTGAGGATTATGGGATTTTCTTGTCATCTTTGGTTTTCTTAAATCTGATTCATTATGCAAATAGTTCTTTTACACAGAGACTATATCTTAACTTACTACTTTATTTGCTGTGCATGAAAATAAGAGATATTTCATAATTAATTTGAATGAAATGTATAAAAGCTGTACTGCTTTAATGAGGGTTTTAAAAGGAAATTTTGAGAGAAATTCATGACAGCTCATGGTTTTGGAATCACACCTGATTTCTAAACCTACCTCAATCCTGTAACTATCTATGTCTCTCTAAACCTCTTCTCTGAAATAGGGATAATAATCCCTATATCGCAGGGCTATTTTGAAGATTATGTAAGGTGATACACATCAAACACTTAATACAGCACGTAGCATGTTGCAAGCATTCAATAATATCAGCAGTTAATGTTGTTAAAACTGTTATTTTTTTAATGTTTACTTATTTTTGAGAGAGAGAGAGAGAGAGAGAGAGCATGAGTGTGGGAGGGTCAGAGAGAGGGAGACCCAGAATATGAAGCAAGCTCCAGGCTCTGAGCTGTCAGCCCAGAGCCCGATACAGAGCTTGAACTCACGAACCGTGAGATCATGACCTCAGCTGTAGTCGGATACTCAACCGACTAAGCCACCCAGGTGCCCCAACACTGTTATTTTAATTATTATTATATTGAACTCTAAAAAATTTCCCCTCATTTCCTTTTTTAAAAATGACAGACACTGGTTAAAAAATAATACATTGGAAGTATTAGGGGATTATTCAATCATTCAATCAATGTTAATAAGAATAAAATATTTTCTGGAGGCAAAGGAGTATAATTGAAAGTCTTGAATTTGAAATCAGAATAGTCTTCAACCACTTAAATGTTCTGTAATTTTAAGTGAGTAATTTATCTTCTAAGCCCAATTGCCTCATCTTTAAAATGGGAGTGTTAGAAACCTACCTTAAAGAGCTATTGTTAGGGTTAAAGGTCGACAGTATTTTAAATATATCTTTTATAGTACCTGGCACTGTTATCAGTAGCAGCTTATTACCTGTTTTTTTCCTCTATTTTCTTCTTTTTCCATGTTCTCTGGTCCTTTTGATTGTCTTAAGTTACCTTTACTGACTTTAAGCTCTTCCATGGTTTATTTAGGGTTCCTTTACATACTTAGTTCTTTTCTTGTTTGCTTTGAATTGCATTTTTAATGACTTTTTTTCAATTTTATTTAATGTTTATTTTTGAGAGAGAGAGAGAGACAGAGACAGAGCATCTGAGGGGGGAGGGGCAGAGAGAGAGGGAGACACAGAATCAGAAGCAGGCTCCAGGCTCTGAGCTGTCAGCACAGAGCCTGATATGGGGCTCGAACCCACGAACCCGTGAGATATGATCTGAGCCAAAGTCGGACACTTAACTGACTGAGCCACCCAAGCACCTTGGGCATTTTTAATGACCAGTGAATTGACCATACAATAGAGAAATGGGTACGGGTGGGAAAAAGCAGTTGAATATCTTGTTAACTTTTAAATATAGGTCAGTGTCCAAACCTTACTTCCAGTAAACTGTATTTCCTTTACTTGATTGTAATTGAGATGCAAATAAAATGTTGTGGGTATGTAATGATAATGTCTAATTGGTTTTTATAGCCCAGTTCTGAGAATATACTTTCAATGAGTATTTTGTTCAGTGAATAAATTCATGTCTTGGCTTTTACTTGACCATTAAGTTTTAAAAATTTTTTAATAAGCACTGTTTCTATGTATAAACTTTTATCTGTAGTCCTAAATAGTAAATTGTTTAACACTATTTGTTTTTTAAAAATCTGCTAGCAGAATTAGAATTTTGTTGTTATAAGGAATTAACTTGTAAGTTGTATTATTTCCTGTGTACTGAAATTTTTCATAATTGTATACTTGAAAATTGTTTCATTTTTATGGAAAACAAAGTACAGTTTACTTACCATAAAAAGACAGACTAAGGTTTAAAAAGTGGAAGTGATTTGGCGTGCCTGGGTGGCTGAGTCCGTTTGAGTGTTGGACTCTTGATTTTGGCTCATGTCATGATCCTGTGGTCATGGGATCAAAACCTGCTTGAGATTCTCTCTCCCCCTCTGTCCCTTTCCCCTGCTCATGCATGTGTGCTCTCTCTGCCTAAATTTAAAAAAAAAAAAAGATATAAATAAAAAAATAAAAAATGGAAGTGATTTGATCAAGTTTATAGTCTTACTCTGGAGACTCAAGACTTCTTTCTTACCTCAAGTCTGGCATTTGTGACTCTAAAATTACCCATAAGGTATTTTGTACTGTCTCTGTATTTGTTTTATCAAGGAGGGAAGTTTTTAAAAAGTCAGTAATTAAAACTGCCAGTCTAGAACAAAGGGATAGATTAGAAAGATGGACTGTGTATTAAATGAGATTTTAATTACCTAAGATTTTTTAAAATTATAAAGCAATACATAGCTATTTAACATGGAAATAGTGCTGTTTAAGATTATGCATTATCTAAAGCCAATCAGTATTATGATAATCATACATTGTCTGTTCAAAGTCAAAATATATATATTGCAAATTATGATAACATTCACCTGATAAGAGTGGTTTCTCCAAGAGGCCATGCAGTGGTCTGTGTTTGCAAAAAAGTGAAAAGATGCTTAGAGTCTAAAGTTCAGCCTTTTAAAAAGTGTATGAATGGGAGTACTGTTTAGTTTTTTGAAAAATGGATTCCATAAGTGGAAATGAACATCATTATCAAAAGATTACATATAAAGAAATCTATCCAGGGGCGCCTGGGTGGTTCAGTCAGTTAAGTGGCTGACTTCAGCTCAGGTCATGATCTCACAGTCCGTGGGTTCAAGCCCTGTGTCAGGCTCTGTGCTGACAGCTCAGAGCCTGGAGCCTGCTTCTGATTCTGTGTCTCCCTCTCTCTCTGACCATCCCCCGCTCATGCTCTGTGTCTCTCTCTCTCAAAAATAAATAAATGTTAAAAAAAAAAAAAAAGAAATAGTATCCATGAATGGAATTAGGTGAAGCGAAGGCTTTGGCCTTTGGTACTTTGTATTCCACGTAAGTTCTGGTGCAGACATTAAGAAAGGAATATAGTTGGCCAAAAAAGCATTGCCTAAATATGTTGAATAATTACAGTAATAACATAATCAGATGTTTTGGTGAGTATCTCTTATAGGGTGAAGTGTAAATATCCTGTCCTAGTATATTATATTGGGATGATTTGTTAATGTGCCTACATTTCCACTAGACTGAACTCAGAAGGGCAACAGGTATTGAGTGTTATGTAGTTTTGTTTCCCCAATATAGTGGAAATATAGCAAGTACTGAATAAATACATAAATGAGGGGGAGAACCTGTGGTTCTTTGTTCTTTTTCACTTTTTGACTTGATAAGTCACAAAGTGTTGGAAACACATAGACACCAGATCAATTTTTGTGAATGGGTGTGTTGGATACATAGCTAAAATATGAATAAAGTACACATGGGCAAGGGGAAGTTTGTTGCTTCTTTTCCAGAAACAGAAATGAAATTGCAGTATTTATTTGCATAGTAGAAGAAGAAGGTTCAATGGATGGGGGGACGGTGGGGGTGAAGATGGGCTTGATGAGTAATCATGGCCAGACAGAAAAGGGTATCATTGTCTTTGGAAACACTCAAAAAGAAGTGATCAGGGACAAAGAACATTTAATTTCATATGTTAAAGAAAAGCAGGAGAGCTCTGTGGTAGGAAGTAGTTAACTGCACCATCTGTTCAGGTCTCTAGTAGGCTCTAAAATGACTTCAGGATATGTGTTTTAACCATTTTGAGGCTTAATGGTAAAAACAGCTTTATTTTCCAGGACATATTCACATTGGGCCGTATTAACATTTTTAATATTTCTGGTTGTTTTTAGGATTCTAAAGTATTCATATATTGTGATACTGTTTCTTTGTTAGAGCCTTGAGAAGGGATAGTTTTCATAAAATTCCACATGATATAGTGAGGAGACCATTTTTTTTTGGAAGTTTTGTAAGCTCTATAGCAGGAAGCCCTGTATTGTAAAAACAATCACTTCCTAAAAAGGCATTCCAGAAAAAAACAGTGTTTTTCATCTGAATGAACTTTATTTTCACATTATTTGTTATACTTTATGTATACTCTAGGTTTACAATATTTTTTTGGCTTAGTACATTATGAGATTTCCTTCACATGATTAGTTTTATTTAACTACTCCTATTCTTGGTAGAAGTAGATAATAATGAAACTCATTCTAATGAAACTCATTCTATGTTTTTCTGTAAATATATGCAGTTTCAAAAAGTAAGAACGGTTTCTAACAGATAAACAATCCACAAATAGGCAAAGGATATGAAAAAGAGTTAAACCAACTGACCAAAATCCAAAAAGGTTTATAAATCTGGGAGGCTTAGTTTCACTGATAGAAGAATGCAACCATAATATGAGATATCACCCCTTTCATTCTTCAGATTGGTAAGGAAAAACAGTTTGATAAAACAGAGTTTTTCTGGATATAGGGAAATAGCTAGTGTAAGGAAGTAGGTACTTTCAATGCTATTGATGGGAGTGCATCAAAATAAAAAATGCTCACAGGCCTTAATGCAATGAATTCACATCTAAGAATTTACCTCAAGAGATATAAGTGCACATGTTTATAAAATGTACTTTGGTATTCAGTATTTACGGGCTCCATCCACTCCAAAAATCTAGTCATAGACTGTTTTAAGAAATGTCAGCATTTCCATATGGGTGTGTGTAAAATTTAAAAGGAAAGGATAAAACATACTTTATTAGGTATGTATCTCTGTACAAATGTATGCACAGACAGGATATGAGAGATCTGGAATAGGAAACTTTCTTTTCATTGTATTTTTGTTGTTTAGTTTGCAGTTTTGTTTTTATTGTTGCATATGCATTACTTTGTAAAAACGCAGTTTGAATATTTTTTTTGACATGTAATTTACATGCTATAAAATTTGCCATTTTGAAGTGTTAATTACATGAGTTTTAGTATATTTATAGAGTTCTGCATCTATCCATACAGTCTAATTTTAGAAACTTTTCATCACCCACACAGAAGAAACTTTGTACTATTAGCAAACAGTTGCTGTCACCCCTCATTTCCCTAGCTCTAGACATCCATTAACTCTCCTTTCTGTAAATAGATTTGTCTATTCTGGAATTCATATAAATGGTATCATACAATATGTGGTCACTAGTTTCTTTCAGTTGAATAATGTTCTTAAGGTTCATCCATGTTGTTGCATGCCCTACATTACTTTTTGAGTTGAAAAATGTTAGAAAATTAAAGCAAAAAAAGCAATTGCAAAATTCCTTATCCTTTGTAACTATATTGTGCAATGGTTGTGAAATGGAAGAGAATTACAGAGAAATTATTTCTTGTTAATAGTTATTATTTACTGAACATGTTTGATATACTAGTAACTCTTTCAGGCTTTATGCATATTATTTCATTTAATCCTTATTTTTAATAGATGATATTGTATTGTTTCTACAAATGAGTAAAGTAAGTGGTAGGACTATAAATTTTGTGTTGATTCAGACATAAAAGTGTAAACTATAAAAATAGATGTATGCACATGTCTACTTTACAACCAAAGTTAGAATATTTTAAGTGCTACATAACATTACCACAATTCACAGTGAAAATACCATTCACTAGCCAGGCATGTCGAATAGAATTTTTTGCAGTAATGGAGATATTATGTAGCTGTTCTGTCTATTATAGTATCCACAGCCACATGTGGCTATTGATTCCATGAAATATGACTAGAATGAATGGGGAACTGAATTTTAATGTTATTTAATTGTAAATAATTTAAATTTAAAGAACCATACTCTGCTTCTTTCCTTGATGTAATAACAGTTATGGGTTGATCCAGGTAACCCTTACTCTTAGAGCTGTAACAACCAAATTGCAGCACATGAAACAAACACATGAAAGAGTGATCTCAAGGTCCTGGACATTAGAAAGTGAAGGGCAGAGGGCCCTCAGAGCTGGGAAACAAATGAGAACGCTAGCTTACTACTTGCGAGAGTTTCCAGGCTTGGATCAAAGAAGAGGCATTCAGACAAAGTCAAGGACTTTCTGAGTTGAAGAAACAGAGTAGAGAGTGAGAGGAAACAATGTTGGATAGGGTTCACAGAACAGAAGACCAGAGAGAAAAGTGCTCAGCTGCTTACTGGTTAGGGCCTGTACCTGAGGGAAATGCCATAGGCCAAGGAAAGAACAACCTGAAAGGATTTGAGGTCCTTACTTGATTGCTTGGCATTCAGATAGCAGCAGAAATGGTGTCTGTTTCTACTAGCCAGACTGGAAAATCTCAAGATTCTTGGGGCATTGGGTAAAGTACATAGAAGGGTCTTATCTCAATAATGGAGAGTAACTGGCTCTAAATTGAGCACTACTCCACTCCCTCCTAAAATATCTTAAGAGCAAATCCTTAAATGATCAAACAGTTTCCAAATAACTGTGTTTCAGAGCAAAGTTCAAGAAGATTTATGAGAATACAAAAGTATCAGTACTCACCAAGGTAAAAGTCAGAATGTCTGATATCCAATCAGAATTACTGGGCATGCAGTAAGAAACAAAATTTAACCTGTAATGAGAAGATAAATTTGTAAATTAATACCAAACCCAAATGACAAGACTATTAGAGTTAGCAGGCAAGAACATTAAAAAGAGTTATTATATCTGAATTCCATAGTTGCAAAAGTTAGAGACTTGGAAAATAGGGGAAAAATCTAAATCAAACTTCTAGAGATGATAATTACAATGTATCAGATGGAAAATTTACTGAATGGCGTTAATGGCATTATTACAGGAGAAAAAATTGATAAATTGAGGACATAACAATAGAAACAACCCAAAATGAAACACAGTAAAGAGAATTTTTTTTTTTTTACAAGGTAAAGAGAACATTACTTGTGGGACAACTTCAGGAGACCTACTGTACATTAATTAGAGCTCCTAAAGGACAAAAGGAGGGAAGAAAAAATAGCTGATATAATTATGGCTAAACCATTTTCAACCTTTTGGTGAAAATTGTAAACCCACAGGTCCAAGAAATTTAATGAAGCCCTAGTACAACATGAAGAAAACTACTCCAAGGCACATCATTATCAAATTGTAAGAAGATATTTGAGTGACATTTGTTGAGGCAACTACTGAAATCAAATGATCCATCAACCTAGAAATCTACACCCTGCAAAAAATCTTTCAAAACAAAGGAAATTTTTTTAGATCTACATTTCTAAAGAAAAAGGGTTAAAATATAGTCATTTTATAATATAGGTTAAAGTATGATAGGTGACAACAATTGCACAAAGGTCAATAGAAGAGAAATGAAAGATTACTATTGTAAAGATCTGTATTATATATTAAGTGGTTATAATATCCCTTGAATGGAGACTGTATCAATTTAAAGATCTGCACTGTAAACCCTAAAACAAACACTAAAGTAAGCCAACAAAGGAGAAAAAATGGAGTCCTATAAATACTCAGTCCAGAAGAGGTAGAAAGGAGGAAAAAGGAAACAAATGAGAAACAATAGAAAAATAAATACCAAGTGATAGATTAAATTTTGATTTAAATCTATATTTACAGTCATGTTAAGCACTCTATGCCAATGAAGAGATGGAGAATTTTCAGATAGAATAAAAAACAAGAAACAAGATGCCTATGCACAATGAACTTCTAATATAAAGACTCCATCAATTAAAAGTAAAAATATGGATAATAGTATCAAAAGAAATCTGGAGTTACTATCAGGTAAAATAGATTTCAGAGCAAAGGAGTATTATCAGAGATAAGGTAATTTCATCATATTAAAGTGGACATAATTCTAAACATTTATGTTCCTAAAAACAGAGCTTTAGAATACACCGAGGAAAAAGTGATAGAATTGCAAGGAGAGATTGTGAAGACAACTAACTCCACAATTACAGCAGGACATTTTGATAACTTCTCTCAATAATTGATTGACAAGTAGACAAATCATTATAGATAAGGAATATTTGAACTACACTGTCAACCAACTTGACCTAATTGATACTCTCTTCCCAGCAAAAGTAGAAGAATGCACATTCTTTTCAAATGCACATGATTGGAGTGGGGGTACCTGGCTGGCTCAGTCTACGGAGCATGCAACTCTTGATTTCAGCACTGGGAGTTCGAGCCCCATGTTGGGTATAGAGATTACTAAAGAAGAAGAATAAACTTAAAAAAATTAATAAGATACACTTGGGTATTTACCAAATAATGAAACATATTGTAATATATTCTGGGACACAAAACAAGTCCTGATAAATTTAGAAATAATCAAGTCATATAAAGTACTTTCTGACCATAATAGAATCAAATAAGTCAGTAACAACAGAAAGGTCACTGAAAATCCCCAAATATTTCGAAACTAATATACTTCTAATTAAGTCATGGATCACAGCAGTAAGCAAAAGCAAAATTAGAAAGTATTCTGATTTGGAGTGCCTGGGTGACTCAGTCGGTTGAGCATCCAACTCTTGATTTCATCTCAGGTTATGATCTCACAGTCATGAGATTGAGGCCCGCATCAGGCTCTGTACTGACAAAACGGAGTCTCTTTGGGATTCTCTCTTTCCCTCCCTCCTCACCCCCTGCAAATAAATAAATAGATAAATACATTAAAAGAAGTATTTTGAATAAATAAAAATGAATAACCAGCTTATCAAAATTACAGGTTACATATACAGTAGGTAATTTTGGCATTATATACTGATATTAAAAAAGAAAAAATTTTAAATCAATGGCCTAAATTTTTCTGTCTTTAAGAAAATAAGAAAACAAAAGCAAATGAAATCTAAAGCAAACAGAAAAAGGTACTAATAAAGATCAAATTGAAATCCGTGAAATATAAACAGAAAAAGAACAGAGAAAATTAATTAAACCAAAAGTTTGTTCTTTGATAAAATCAATGTGGTTAATATATCTGTACCTAGACTGTTCAAGAAAATAAGATACATATACTAATATTGGGAATGAGAGAGGTGACATTACTATAGATTCTGCAGATATGAAGATGATAATAAGGGAATGCGGTTAAGAACTTTTTGGATGTGATAGATGTGTTCGTTATCTTGATTATGAGAATGATTTTATAGGTATATATACCTATATCAAGACATACAAAATCATGTACTTTAAATATGTTAATTTTACTTCAATAATGCTATTAAAAATTTAGCCACATGTGTACAGTAGCTACAGATTTGGACTATGGAGCAGTCAGTCAGTATCTATCTGTAAGCTCCTTGAGGGTCTAAATTGTATTTTAATATTCTCTGTATAGAGCAGCCATAGAGTAACTCATTTGACCAATATTTGTTTAATGAAGGAAATGCAAGATACAACTATTGGGGTAAGCATGGATGTATTACTTTTCTTCTCAGGATATTAGTTTCTTGATATGAAAAAACATAGGGGTTTATCTAAGTTCCTTTCACCTTCAAATTCTGAAATTTGAAAAACAGAAAATATTCTTCCTTATTTAACTGCAGATTTACATATATTTGGAAAAGTATTTTTTGAAGACAGTATTTAATAAATTAGCACAATTAATTTATAAAACTTTGAAAACACTATGTCGCTAAAAATTAAATCTTTTCTTTAGCACCTTTAACACAATACTGAACACCTTTCATAATAAATATCAGAATCTTTCCAATGGTTCTTTTGATATAGTCCCCTCACTTAGTCCTCATCCCCTCAGTGTCTCTGCTGAGTCTCAGCTTCCTTGAACACTTCATATAAAACCACAACCCCTATTCTCCTGCACTATATTTCCTTATCCTGCTTTGGTTTTTTTCCCAAACTGCTATTACTATCTAACATAGTATTTTCTTTTAATATCTTCTTTCACCTGACTAAAAGATAACTTTCATTAGAGCAAGGACTTTGCCCATTTTGTGTACTGTTGTAGGTTCTAGAACAGTGCCTGGAACATAGTAGGCATTCAGTAACTATCTGTTAAGTGAATTGATCTGCTGTACATTAATATCCTTTAGTTCCCCTCCCCCCAGCTTGTACAGATTTTCATCTCTTGAATCTCTACTGTGTAAAAAAGTGAACTCCCAATTCTCACTTTATAGACAAGGAATATAAGTCTTAGGGAAATTATATAAGGCATTGAAAGTCACATACAGCTAGATTCAAACCCAGATCTTCTATGTTCCAGAGCTTGAGATCTTAAACATTGTACTTTTCCCCATTTTTATGTCTATTATTCCTCAAAGATAAATGTTACTTTAACATGAGCATTGATAGGTTTAGAATATTAGGATAGAGCATAGCAACAGTTTGAGAGAAAGAGACTAAGGAACTTTTCCTTAGAGAAAGGTAGAGGGCGTGGAAAAGATTTATGGAACACTTTTAGAGAGGTTTGTAAGTAGGTCTGCAAGGAGGGGAGGGGAATGACTAATTCAGGGAAAGAATGAAACCTTGAACATCTGGGAAGTAAGGCTTTGCCCAAAAGGTATAGAATGATAGGGAACTAAAAGTTGAATTTCATGATCTGAGTCATCGGCTGGCAAATTATAGCCAGTACACAAATTCCCTTGGACTTTAATTTTTAATTTGTTAATAATTGAAAGTTATTCCATACACTTTATGTTTACAAAAACAGTGATAATGAACCTTCTGCATCATTTCTAGGGTATTTTTTAAGGCAAAGGAAAAGAGGAAAGGAAGGAGAGAGGACAGAAGATTTTGTGTGTATTTATTAGAATGAGATTTTATATACTTTATATAGAGAAGATTTTATGTGTTTTCTATATAATAAATAATAGAAATATTTGTTTTGTAGTAATTGATACCTATTTTCTTTTGGGTCTTGGGTTTATAGATTTCTAAGCCATTCAGGTTATGTTTATAATACTTATTTTAAGCCAAGGTGACAAACCTGTCTAGCTTAAGTGTAATAGCAAAACTACTATACAGAAGTACCAAAACACTATTTTGCCCTATATTCTTTTTTGTTGTGCTTTATGGTAAGCCTTTTACAGTTAAAGATTGCTAGTTTGTCATTTGTCTCTGATGTGAGGACATCGACAATCACTTTTCAGTTTATACTGTTGTTAACATAAGAACACATTTTACAACTTGTTTTTCAGTGATTTAAAACAACTTATGGAGATCCACTTTGTTGGCATAACTAAGCTTTTGGTCAGGACTTGGATTCTGGATTCTTTCCATATCCACCTTATTATAGTGTGTTTGGTGTGATGTGTTCAAGAAGAGCTTTTTAAATTTAGATTTACTGTGTTTGGATGCCTGCTTTTAGAGGAATTTTGGTTTATAGCTAGCCTGTATTCCACAAAGAATGATTATATTTTTAGGATTGATTGATTCTAATCTTATTGATTAGAATTGGTTGACAACTGAACTGTATTTTACATTTGAAAAAAAATCTCAACATCTTGGTATAATAGTTAATAAGCTTTATGATTTATTTGCTGACTTCATTATATAAATGAACGAATGTCTTTGTTCTTAAGTTACTTACGCTTCTTCAGAATTCTTAGAGATAATTTTTAAAATTCACCATTCCTCTTGAACCATGTTACCCTTCTATCCAGTCTATATACATATATACATGTTGTAATATATATACATATTATATAATTATATAACTTTGTGTGTGTGTGTGTGTGTGTGTGTGTGTGAGTGAGCAGACTCATTATTACCTTAATATGGCTTATTTGAAAGGAAATGTGATACGTGCATGACTAGTTTTGCGCATCTTTAAATTGTTTCAGGCACAAGATTTAATAGTGGGTATTTTCCTTTCTTAACACAAATGATGCAACGACGTGGATGGAGCTAGAGTATTATACTAAGTGAAATAAGTCAGTGAGAGAAAGACAAATACCATATAATTTTACTTACGTGGAATTTAAGAAACAAAACAAAAGAAAACAAATGGGTAAAGGAAAAAAAGAGAGAGGGAGACAAATCAAGAAACAGACTCAACTAGAGAGAACAAACTGATGGTTACCAGAGGGGAGGGGAGTGGGGGGGATGGTTACATAGGTGATGGGGATTAAGAAGGACACTTGTGATGAGCACCGGGTTGTATGGAAGTGTTGGATTGCTATATTGTACACTGAAACGAATATAACACTGTATGCTAACTATACTGGAATTAAAATTTGAAAAGAAAGACACACAGATGATGTCAGTATTCTTTTGCAAGTAATATATTTTCTCCTTGTTGTAGGTCCTTTTGTTCTGCATCACAGCTGCCATGTACATGTTCTTTTTCAGGTATGTCCTGTTATACCTATTTATCTTAATAGAAAAATAGTGTTCCTTTGTAGTTTTTTGAACCAGCCATATACCTAAAGTTGTTTCCTAAATAATTGTTTCTCACAAGTGGCATGAGTTGTTTTTGTTTTTGTTTTCATCCCTCTAGAGTAGTTAGAGATGAATCACTGCTTCTTAGTGAATAGAGGAAGGGAAGGAAGATTTGTTTTTTGTTTTTTTTTTTTCACATTCTACTTACAGGTTCATCTTGGAAAACTGAATATGTAAATTAATAGTCTCAACTTCTGACAAGTGAATTTTTGTTTTTTCTGGACCTGATTTTAGATATTCTTCATTCTTCTTTTAAAGCAGTCAAAATTTTAGATTTAAATAAGAGAAAAGTGATGGTAGAGCTTAATCTAAATCTTCTGTGGGGATAACCTAGCACGTTGAATTAGTCCATAATGTCAGAGTTATATTTCCCATTGACACTGAAACTGTGAGGTCTGTAGAGGAGGGTTAGGATGGCTTAAGATTTCAAGGCCAATAAGAAGGATACCTTCGCTATATAACCATAGCAGTACAGGAATGGGATTTTTTACTGGGTAGCGTCCATTCCTTCGTAACCTTTATTGTCAGTGATAGCAGTAATTCCCCTTTATTTCACTCTTATTACACTAATTTGAATAGACTTTTTCTTGTTTTTTCTGGATATAGGCAGAATTCAATCACAGCAGGAAGGACCAAACTTTTAAAATTAAAATTTTATTTCATTGACAAAGGCAGTTACATATTTTAATAAGATATATTTGGTAGATACCTTTATTTTTTTCTTTCTACCTAAATAAGACAATTCAACCATACCAGAATCTTAAAACAATTAATTTCCTGCCAGAACTCCCTAATAAATATTTTGATAAGCACAATGATATGATTTTAACTTATTATGACTTTATCAGATATTTTACATGCACATATAAAGTGATACTCCTTCTGTTACTCTTCTAAGGGGACAGCCAGGCTCTTAGAAGGGGAAAAATGTATCAAATTTCAGGGTAAGGAGGACTTGATTTGCAAAGGATTGGTAATGAGTGCATAGTATCTTTTCTTGGTTTTTAGTGACTGAAAACTCATTGCAGCTCTCTAGGGGTCTTTGTGAAATTGTTTGAACTACTAGAAGTGAGGTAGAGGAGTTAAGGACAATGACTATATCATTGCCTCAATTTCCCAAAACTTCATGTTGTATTCAGATATATTAGTAGGACAGTATTGCACAAAGTTCACCTGGTTGATCTTTATGTCTGTCTAGTCTGAAGATAAAGCATACCTAGTGGGGAAAATGTAAAAAAGCTGAAAACTTAAAAACCTCTTTTGTTGACATGAACAGGAGGAAAGTACAATATCAAGTAAATTTTCCTGTTGTGAAAATTCCTAAAAGAACAGATAGTTAAATGCAACAATCCTTCCCAGTATGACACTTAAAAGATAGCATATTTGATCATCTTTAGCATTTCTTCATCATCAGTTTTGAGGTTTAAAACCAAGTTGTATGTTGAAGATAGTGATAATACCCAGGTTTTAGCATGGTCCTAGGAAATCATGCTTTGAAAACTGCTGCCATCAATGTAGTATTTTCGGTGTAGAATCAGCCCTATAAATATGTATTTTGCTGTAGAGCTATGAAACCTTTTCCTGTTTCAGTCACAAAGTCTAGGTTAAAAACAACAATTTAAAATACTTTCCAGAAGGCTCAATACAAGGTTTTAGTGCCAAGATAAACATTTTCCGTTTTCTGAGGAAAGGGGTTGTTTTCTCCTAAAAGAAGCACTATCACCAAATTCCTAGTGTTCTTGGCAGAAGTTAGTTTGAATAACTCAACAAAAGAGGTTTGGCAAATGGTAAAATAAGACCGTTTATAAAGTACTACAATCAAACTACATGTTTGGCTGAACTCTGGCATGTATTTGGAATGAACAAACAATATGTACATAGGAGTTAGTCTAATTGCATTAGAATATTCTGTTCTTAAAATTCAGGTTTATGATACGGATATTTGAGATCACATTGTTTCCTTTTATTAACAATTTTAATTTTACTTGTATAAAATTAGATAAATAAGTATCAAATGATACTGTCCCTTGGCCCCCATTTATAGTACTTCCTTTGGAAAAGAGAGGGAAACATTTTGTGTTAGAAATTAATCAACTTTTCTTTTTATTCTTGCCTAAAAATGGGAAAAAGGGAAATAGATTTTCTCTCAATAGAGAGAAAGATGTGCCAACTTTATTTATTTAGAGAAGGAACTTGAGGAAGTAGTTCCATAAGTATTTTCTAAAAATGACATATAGGATGTGATGGTTATAGTATGAGTTTACTTGAGAAACAACCCAGTGTTCATAGTATTGAAATTTATGGCTATTAAAATGTGTAATGAAAGTATCTTACTTTTGAGTAGCTCTTTTGTTTTTTTAAGAGGTAGTTTTTTTTTTCCCACATGCTTTTTCTCATACATGGCAATCTTGATTTTCAATCTGTATACTAGAAATAAGACTTACATTCAAATGGAATCCTGAGAAAACTTTGGAGGCTTGGGTTGAAGAAAGGTAGTATGTGAAGAGAGTTCTTAGCCAACTGACCATCCACCATCCAGGTGTCTTTTGATTCGAATATATGCTGTCAATTCAGTTAGGAACTGGGGTACAATATTTTGAAGATGTTTTGAAAGAAGTCTCTCTGTACAACCCCATTGGGCATTCTTCATAATGATTCTACCTCCTTGGTTCGATCATGTTATTATTTGCATGTCATCATAACTTTGCCTTAGAAATGCCTATCACTAATGAAGCAGAAGTCCTGGTTGAAAACTTGGTAGAATATTTTGTTTCATGCATACCTTTAAAGCACTTTTTTTTTTTAACTTCCCAATGTGTATTTGTGGGTAAAGCAACTTGTTTTTTTTAAGTCAAGGATTTATTATGGTTATTGATTCAGACTTGATTAGGATCTTTCCAACAGTCATGTGGAGAAAAGAAATGAGTTTCTTTTGAATCATTATCTCTTTTTTTTGTTTTAACTGAAAAGCAAATAGAAGAATCAATAACAACGCAAACAGCATGCCAAAACTATTACACTTATTCCTGCTCAAAAAAACAATGAAGCATGCCACACCTTTAAACAATTTATTGTATTGGTTTTATTTTCAGCACTGAGTGTGTATGAAGAACACATAGTTGAGAAAAATGAAATAATTCAGCTTCACTTTTCTTTAAATAATTTAATTTAAAATACTATCATAAAGCATATTATGACAACTCTGATCACATCCTAGTGAGTACTTAGCTAGAATTTCTTTCCATCTGCCTTTGCAAAGACAGCAACAAATCTGTTTGTTTAAATGGGTAGAGTGAAGGGTTCGGAATTGTTGTCATAGCAGATAATCTACAGACTGTGTATGACTGATTCACAGTGGACATATCTTAATCTGCTATAAACATTGAAATACATTGCATTTTTATTTAGAAACCAGCGCAGGGGTGCTTGGGTAGTTCACTTGTTTGAACATCTGACTCCTGGTTTCGGCTCAGGTCACGGTCTCGTGGTTTTGTGAATTTGAGCCCCCATCGGGCTCTGCACTACCAGCCCCTGCTTGGATTCTGTCTCTTCCTTTCTCTATGTCCCTACCCTACTCGCACTGTCTGTCTTTCTCAAAATAAATAAACTAAAAAAAAAAAAAAACCAGCACAAATTAAAGTTTATTGTTTTTGTGTTTGAAACATTATTTAGAAACAACATTGATGCCTGCCATTTGATGAATTCTAGTCAACTCTCTGTGAAGGTACAAATAATGAATCCTTTCATTAGTCTCAAGATATGGTTGTATTTTGTTTTTAGGAAAATGGCACTATTTATTGGCTGTCTGCAATTTTTGAGTGAAAGACATTTGTGATTGTTCTTGAATCAGTCCTGCTGTAGATGTAACCTAGTATCTTTGAAGTAACCTTAACAGCAAGTAAAGAACTTTTGATCTGGGTCTTTCAAACATTATTGATTTTGATAAAAGTCCTTTAAATGCCAATTAGGTTCTATTTTTTAAAGTACTGCCTAAAGTACACAAAAATCTATTCTAGGAAATTATGTATGGCATTTGAACTTTAAACTTTGACTATTGAGTTAGGAGAGTTTGCCCTAAATAATTATATATGTATATATTAAAAACATCTTTTAATGTGTATTTGTTTTTGAGGGGGGTTGCAGAGAGAGAGGGGGACAGAACATCTGAAGTGGCTCCACACTGACAGCAGAGAGCCCGATGTGGGGCTTGAACTCACAAACTATGAGGTTATGGCATGAGCTGAAACCAAAGTTGGACGCTTAACTGACTGAGCCATCCAGGCACCCCTAGATTTATATTTTGAAGAGATTTCCTCCAGCAAAGTGGAGAGTGAATTGGAGGTTTAGAGGGGGCATAATGACAGGTAATGGTAAGATACTGTTGCAGTTGTCCTAGAGAGAAAGGGTGGGTCATGACTGAAGATTATTACGATAATGATGTGAAGAGTGGTTGTATTTAAGGTATGAGGATTGATGCTTGGATGATGAAGAGTGAAACACTGGAAATTAGCAAATGAGAAAATATATGGAAATTGAGTACATGGTTTTCAAATACCGAGACTGAAGTATGTTTAAGACATTTGCATAGAAAAATATAGATACCAAATACTTGGGTGTTTGGAGATCAGCAGATAAAACTCACACCAACTGGTTGACTACAGACAAATTATACAACTTATGTATACTCAGTTTTTTTCTTTATTAAAAAGTATAAATTATTATATGGACCTCATAAGTAGGGTTCTGGTGATTAAATTAGACACAGTGTCATCCTGACTTTTTTGAATATGACCCAAAATAAGAGCTACGTTTTATATTGTGAATACACATACACATAAAGTTTCCAGAACAATACTTAGCCTTACTGCATTGAATACATTTGGATCTTTTTTATTCTAATTTATTTTATTTACTTAAGGAGCTGCATTGAATCACTAACGGGAACAACTGCAGTGTGAAAACTGCCGAGCTAATACATGGGAGCACCTAGCACAGAGATTATTAGTTTAGCAGAAGTAGAGTTCCGAGTCGGGATTATTGTGTTTAAACTATTGAATGTTAGTTAAAATGGAAGATTTCAAGAACGAGAGCATTATCTTTAGTGTTAATATTGTAAATATATTCTTTAATATAAAGGCTAAAAACTGTTCATTTGCTCTAGCAACTTAATGGGGGGTGGTAACCTGGTAGAGAAATTTTTGTTGTTGAGTTGAGTAGATTGAGAAGTGTGACATGATGTTCATTCTAAATATATACAATTATATTTGTCAATTATTTTTTAATAAAGTTGGGAATTTTTTTAATAAATGCAAAAAAATGTGAGATGAGGAAGTAGAATAAGTATAATAAACTCAAGAAGTTTGAGAGGAGAAAGGCAAGTTGTTAGAGGATTAAGGTTTTTCTTTTGGATGCTTTCTTAGTTTATTATTTTTTTAGACAAGAGAGACCAGACCATGGGAAAGCTTAAGTGGGTAAAAGAAAGTTGCACAAGCAGGAGAGATTGACAAGTTGGGGAATGGGAAAGAGAAGAAAAATGGTCTAACATGCAGTGCAGAATGTAAACATAGATAGCTAGATTGTTAAACCTACTTGTCTGGGAGAGATCATGTTAAATGGTTAGGAGGAAATTGGAGTTCTGCTTGGAAGCCTTGAACGTATGGGTTAAGTGGAAGAGGACTGATACACAGGAGAGGTAGTAAATGGAAAAATCTTAGGCTTTTGGCTTCCTAAATTCATTGTCATTCTTCAAAGGTAAATAAACTTGTTAATAAAAATTGACATGGGCTTGGGAAACCAGTATTCCTCAGAAGATATATGTAAGTGAATTGAGGTGCTTCCATAATGCGTAACTAAACTAGTGAGCTTACCAAAAATGCAAATTCTATCCTATGCAAAGATAAAATATAGAGATCATTAGGACTGTTGCTTTCCTCAAAGAAATGGAAAAGGTGAGAAGATATAAGTTCATAAATGTTGTAAATCACTTCCTCTGAGATGGAGAGCTTATTTTCAAGCCATATGAGTCTAATCTTTGTTTTCGGTGGGGGGAGAGAAAATTAGTCTGCCCATGTGGTGAATGTACTCCATCTGTGGGTAGAAGTTGTGGCAAATCTGTTTTCATTTTTTGCCTGTCAGCCACGTGATATACTGTGCCCAGATAAAGAAAGTAATATACTGTGCTCAAATATTTAATATCGAATATTTTTGTTATATCGAATATATCGTTTATTGTTTTTAGTATTGATCAAAGAGAAATATCATTTGGAGACATACTTTCAACTTAAAATGCAACTTCTTACAAACCCAAGGGGACACAGACAGTCACACTAGAAGTGGTCAGTTGTCTTATCAGTTTTATTTTCAAATATAAAAATGGCATGGGGGGGCATTTCTAAGTGTAAATATTTTATTTATTTTTACTGATGTCAAAGTTCAAGAAGTGATGACGTCCACACATTACTGAATCAGTGAAAAGTTTACACCATTAACATACTACAGTCATTCATTGCCAGTAGGCTTGTTCTAGTCCCATGGTGGCTCTGAGGTTCCACTGGATATTGGAGCCTCTTGGTGAATCGAGATGGCAGTTTGCAGTTAAAATAAGGGATAAACCACAAATGGGGTGCCTGGGTTAAAATAAGGGATAAACCACAAATGGGGTGCCTGGGTGGCTCATTCAGTTAAGCATCTGAGGTTGGCTCAGGTCATGATTTTATGGTTCATGAGTTCGAGCCCTGCATTGGGCTCTGTGCTAACAGCATGGAGTATGCTTCTGAATCTGTTTGCCTCTCTCTGCCCCTACCCCCCTTTCTCTCTGAAAAATAAATAAACATGAAAAAGGATAAACCATAAGTATGTTAATGTTTTTTTAACTAATAGCCTGATGTATACTTCTGACATAAAACAATTTTAACCTCTTTTAGCACTGTTCAGCTAATTCAAGTTGGCACTATATAGTTGAATTTATTTTTTATTCTATCTGTAAGACATGATCTAGCTAGAATTTAATAGTAGTAATAGCTGTGTCATGAGAAAGCAGTCATTGGTTCCATGTTCTACAGTTGTATTTATTTTATTGACAAAAGAATAATTCTTATAAATAATTCTTCTTAAGTAGTTAGGAGGAATAAAAATGTTTTGTTTTGGAAGTGGCAGTTCACAGAAGATTTGAGAAAAGCATTTTTCAATAACCATTTTTGCTTTGAACAACAAGGAATTCTTTCTGGGTATAAGAATCTGTTACCTTTACAGAAGTCAGAGCAAATCAAATATTCATAGGTAAGAGAAATAATACGATAGATTTCTAACAATAGTGGCAAATTCTTGAAATAATTTAAATACGTGTTTTGTTTTGTTTTTCCTGATAATGTCAGTAATAGTTTATCAGCAGTGGTGATTATTACCGGAGGTGGTTTGGGTAAAACAGTACTCAGTACATGTTTTAATAAATGATACTAAATTTTAAAAATGATTAGAAGTAAAATTTTAGTTTTTCAGAATTTTCATTTACTTAATGAAAAACATAGATGTGTTTTTGGAGGTTCCATAGTATAATGGAAATTATATAGTCTTCAATGCCACACATTCGAAGAGGCCTCTCTTTAGGTTTTGGCTCTAGCACTTGCTAATTCTGTAGCTTCAGCAAGTTATTTGGTTTCTTTTTAAATTTTTTATCCATACAGTTATCCGTGTGGCTATGGGAATTTAGAACAGAAATTCCTACAAGAAAATAATTTTTTTAATGATACTTCTGTTTCCAAGCCAATCTTTAAAAGTTAACCTATAAATGAATCTATAAAATGTACTTGGAGTATAGTGCCAGTGGTACTCTAGAAACAAATAATATTTATGATAATATATTTTTTGGGAAATTGCATTCATTCACAATATGGTAGAGCTAAAGCAGAAGGATTGGGAATTATCCAGTTCTTGAGCTACTCCACAGAGTCCCCCGTCCAAGCAAGAGCTCACAGCATAGGAGATGGGAAGTGAGGGGGTAGAACAGAACTGGACCTCTTAGGAAGAGAGTGGTTAAAAACAAAATAAAACAAAAAGAGGCTAATACTGCAAACTAAAGAGCCACGGATTGGGATTATGGTTTAACCTGGGGCTTTCCTTTCTCTTGTCTTCCTTTTTCTTTCTTTTTCTCCCATCTGTTCCCTACTCTGATGCCATCTGACTGGAGGGGTGCTGGGGCAGGAGAGTAAGTGGGACTAGAGAAGAAGGGGTCTTGGAAGTATAGGGTGGATGGACACTGTAGGGGTTGAAGGTAGAAGGAGAGGGGAGAGTGGAGTGAGAAAAAAAGAAGTGTATTGGCCTCAAATTCCTGGATCAGCAAGATTTGACTGGGTCTTTCTGCTGCCAGCCTTACTCTCAACTAGTTGCTGCTAGTCCATCCATTGACAACTGGATTAAAAAATCTAACAAGGTTAAAATGGATAAAGGATGGGGATTAAGGAGTGCACTTGCTGTGATGAGCACCGGGTGGTGTATAGAATTGTTGAATCACTATATTGTACACCTGAAACTAATGAAACACTGTATGTGTTTTAACTGAACTTAAAACCTTAAAAAAAGAAGAATGGAGCCAAACAGGGTATCCTTTCCCCTCCAAGTTCCAAATCTCTCTAGGCATCATATTGCATCATATTATATATGAAATAAAGCCACAAGTGATTCTTGAAAGTGTCTGCAATACTTTTTTTTCATAATCCAACAGGTGCCATGCATTTGACCCTGTTTTCATACAGTCGACTCTGTTTTACCTTTTGCCTATAGGGGTGGGAACAATGGAGAAGAGGAGGAATAAGAAAAAGGAAACAATTGCTAGAAGCAGGGGGTAAGAGGAGGCCTAAGTTATGTTGGCCAGAGTGGCCATATGTATTTAAAGGATTTACATTCATTTTTGTATACCTTTAGTGTAGTATACAGTATTAGTGTAGTAAAAGGCAATATTTTTGTAGAGTTTGCTGGTATATCATCCTCTTGGTAAATTAAAAAGCTAGTGTTATAGTCTGAATGTTTGTGTTCCCCCACAATTCACAGACAGGCCAGGGTGATGGTAGTAGATGGTGGGGCCTTTGGAGGTGATTAGACCATGAGACAGAGTCCTTATGAATGTAATGATTGATTGCCCTTATAGAAGAGGCTCAGGAGAGCTCCTGTGCCCCTCCTGCCACGTGAGGTTATGGTGAGAAGTCTGCTGCCAGTGACTAAGTGCGCATTGCCAGATACTGAATCTGCTGGCACCTTGGTTTTGCACTTCCCAGCCTCTAAAGCTGTGAGAACTAGATTAATTGTTGTTTATAAGCTACCCAGTGTCTAGTATTTTGTTATAATAGCTTGAACTGACTAAAACAACTGGGAAGGGCTTTTCAACTTTCTGATCTAATGCATTAATATTTCAGGTGTCTATTAAAAACAAGTTGGCCTACAGACCTGCTTGCTACCCCAAGGTGGAGGCCAGCTACTCTCTCCATGTAAGCTTTCTCTCTTAAAGGGAAGTCTTTTAATAGGGGTTTTCTATATATTTTTAAATTTTTAAAATTTAAATCCAAGTTAGTTAACATATAGAGTAATAATGATTTCAGTAGTATAATTTAGTGATTTATCACTTACATGTAATATTCAGTGCTCATCCCAACAAGTTCCCTCCTTAATGCCCATCATTAATAGGGGTCTCTTAAAGGAAGTCTGAAATTATAAACTTCTTTGAATGAAATATATTGTTCATTTTTAACTCAAATCCCACTTTATGGGTAAATATTGTTAGAAGATCTATTGTATTAGCTGAAACCAGGGATCCCAGCTATACAAACGTACACACCTATACACCATAGTCATAATTACAATTTACTCCATACCGTTTGGGCTTGGGCTATACACACCATGTTTTTGAAAATGAGATTAAAATTATTTGGAATTGAATGTAATTTATAAGTGATAAATACAGAAGCTTGAAACTATTTAGCTGTGAAAAGATGATGAAGAAGTACTTGCAGATTCTGTTAAGAATTACCTTTTGGCTTTATTTGTTTGGGTTATGATATAATACCTAAAGAGGTTTTTAAATTTGGGAATTATGGTGAGCATAGGAGAATGATAAAACTAACTCTGTAATGAGATCAGATGGCTTGTGAATTAGAAAAATAGCCAGAATTTTGTAGAACACATTAGAGAGCAAATAGCCTCAAATTAAAATTATATTGATTTTTTTGTAAAAAAAAAATGGGGGGGGGGGGCTCATTGTAGGAAAGTACCACTAAACAAAATCTTTTGGAGAATAACTACTACCCTGTGTATATCCTTACTGATAATTTGCCACATTGTTCTCTCCTGTCTGCCTGCCTGCTTTCTCTCCCTCTGTCTTCCTCTTTCCCTTTTTTCCTTGCTCCTTTTCTTCCTCCCTTCTTCACTTGTTTCCCTTCTCCTTCCACATACATATTTTTATGTTCTTCCTCCAATTTCTCAAATGAGGTCATATCATGTAGGCTGTAAGATGAAATGCCTTTTCTTGGCATATCTGCATTAGAAAAGACTAAGATCTTTCTGTGATTAGTCCAAGCAGAAAGCTTTCTCTTTAATTACACCACCTGTGCTCACGCCCACTTGCACAGGCACATGTAACCAATTATTAGTAGTGGGAGAAAGGGGGGCTCCTGGGTGGTTCAGTCAGTTAACTTGCCGACTTCAGCTCAGGTCATGATCTCACAGCTCGAAGGCTTGTGGGTTTGAGCCCCGCATTGGGCTCTGTGCTGACAGCTCAGAGCCTGGAGCCTGCTTCAGATTCTGTCTCCCACTCTCTCTCTCTGCCCCTCCCCTGCTCACGCTTGCTTGCTCTCGCTCACTCTCAAAAATAAATTAACATTAAAAAAAAAAAAAAAAGAAGTGGGAGAAAGGATCCTGATACCAGTCTTCGGTTCTTCACCAAGAAAAACTGGTGATAACTCTTAATAATGTGAACATGACTGAAATAATGATTTCTTTAAGTTCTGGGAATCCTCTTCTGTGTGCTATTTCTTGTTTAAGGAGAATTATTAATCACAGAAAGTTTTAGACTTTGCTGATAGAGGTGCTCAAATTTGAAGCAGTTCATTGCTTATTTTATCAGTTATGAGGAATGCTATAATTCACTGTGATTTTTTTCAAGCCTGACTCTTTGTTTCTATTATTTTCTACTGCGTGAGTTTTCTTAGAGATAATTAAAGGACACCATAGTGTAGCAGAGTTGTTACAGAGCATAAACTCTGAAGCCAGGTGCATATATTCAAATCCTTACTTCATCTAACTTGTTTTCGGATCATGGCTAAGTTACTTAGCCTCTCTGTGCCTTAGATTTCTCATCCTAAAGTGGGAATAATAATAGTACTTACCTCATGGGATTACTGTAATAATTAAATGGCTGTTATATTGTACACACTTAATAAATTTTTGCTATTTTTATTATTTAAATCTGAGCTGTAAATATCATATATGGTATGAATCCATTTAGATGATATGTCCAGAATAGACAAATTCATAGAGATAGAAAGTAGCTTTGTGTCGCCTATGACAAGGGGATTTGCAGAGAATGAGGAATGACTACAAATGAGTATTTTTTTTTAATGGTGATGAAAATGTTCTAAGTGTAATTATGATGGCTATACAAATCTGTGACTATAAAAACCACTGAATGATATACTTCAAATAGGGAGTTGTATATTACATAAATTATATCAGTTATTTAAAAAGCTGATCTAGAAACAGATCTTTGTTGCATAGTGGCATGGTGTTTGTATGTTATCACCTTTAAATATCCCTGATGCTGCATCTCAGGGATGTTGGGCTTTGTGGGCACGTAGGCATATGCTGAAAGAGAACATCGGGAGACTTATTTTTTCTCAGGTGTATCTGAAGGAGTGTTCCCTTGGAGAATAACAGAATGAAGAATATGCACATGCACTGCCAGGCTTAGCTTTCTCTCCAAAATGGTCAGGACTGTAGTTTAGAATATGCATCCTCTTAGTTATGAGACACTACACTTTGGAGTTAGAGGGGAAACAAAAGAGGAAGTGACAGTAGAAGTCACAAGTGTATATAAGATTGTTAATACAACATTGTGCTGTAAATTCTTTTTTTGATATTTCTGAGTTAGGATGTTAATTTTTTTTACATTTGAAAAGTGTAGTTAAAAAAAAAAAAAACTTCTATAGGCCTGCCAATGAAGACTAACTTCAGAAATATATGCAGATATGGTACAACATCAAAAGTACTTATTAATTGGAAGAATACAAGGTGAAAGATTAAATAAATTTATTTTTATGAAAGTTTTATTTTAATGAATATATTCTCTAATATAAGTTGACACATTCTTGCTTCTCAAAATGAAAAGCCATGGATTGCCACTTAAAGACCTATCGTGAGGATGTTTTTTAAATACCTAGGAAGTCATTGCTAATACATTCCAGTTTAGCTTGAATGAAAAGTAAGTTTACAGTCTTTGGACAATTAAATTATTAGTTCATTTGAAAAATTTTGCTGCAGTTTCTGTTTATTTGGGGGGAGATGTTTCAAAATCACTGTCCTTGCCATAGGAAATTATTGAATTGAATAGAGAGGCACAAAAGGAAATTATATTAATATTTATATCATATAGAATATCAATTTTTTCATGATTTATTCTAGACATTTTATAAAAACACAAAAATGAGAAGTATTTTGATTAATTCTAATCTCTATCCTTAAAACTTCAAATAAAATATTCACTTATGAAGGCTTATTTTTCATGCTGCACAGGTTCAATGGCAAGGCTTACTGGGAGAGGAAATACATTACTTACAGTTGCACTGAGCTGAAATTCACAGTTAAAAGAATATTTTTCCACCATTATCAGTTTTCAGCACAGATTTTGTCTCTAATGTGTGACTGAGTCACTGAACCAGGAAGGCGTTTACCTGCAAGGTGAGCTGGTCGAAATGGGAGAAGCTTTTAAGTTCTAAAATTTCAGCCATAGTCTTCCCTAGAGGAAGAAAAAAGTGGGTCTCCTCCCTTTTTTATATTCTCTTGTCAATCACAAAGCCTCTTTGTACTGGTGGGGCCTGGATGGTGACTGAGTGCTGGCTGTTTATCATGTTCCTGTTATCCTAAAATGCAAAATAAAAAGAGGAGGAGAATCTAATTTTGGGTTGTCAGGCCTTAGAGAAGAAGTTGGTTGTGGAAGCCCGGGACCTCTGAATCCAAACTACCTTGGATTGCTTTCCGAAGTGATTGTTTGTTCACTAAAATGGAGTATGTAATTCTTATGATTTGAGCCCCTTAGGCACATTCAGAACAAGAGGAGCAAATCTGTAAGTCACCTCAAGAAATCAATTATAAAATTAAATTAAAATAAAATAAAAATCCAGAGACTTTAATCTCATTGCCACTCTTGGCAACCTATTGTAATAGTTTACAACATACAGAGTCAGGACATTTCCCCCAAATATCCTAAACAGGATATTTCTTTGTATATATATCCTAAACAGGATATTTGTTTTCCTCCTGTCTGTAACAGGAGGAAAACTAAGTCCACTTCTTAGTTGAGACAGAAAACAGCTATTCATATACTCCCTTTACATGCTTGGAGATTATTAGGTTTCCATTTCTCTCTCTTACATTCTTCTCAACATCAACTTCTTTTAGCATTTAATATGTATTTTACTTTAATTTATTATTCCAGTTTTAGCTGCATATCATGTATCTAGCGTAGCATATAACAGACAAGTTGGCCAGACAAGCTTTGTGTCACACTGCCGGTCTGTGGGTCAGTTAGGGCAGTTCTGCTCCTCATGTGTACATTCTGATGCCCAAACTGAGGGGACAAAAGCTATGCAAGGAAAGCTGTCCTCATGGCAGTGGCATGAGATTTGTTTTCACTAATACCATCTCCAAAATATTCGTGCCTGTATATCGTAAGTACTTTATTAGCACACACAAATACCCGCTCATTCACCAATGCATTTTGAGTATGAGTTCTCTAGCTGGGGTTCTGAATTGTTTTTATTGTATAAGCCATATTTATAAGGTATTTTCTTTCCAAAGCACTCAACTCTGTTTCCATGGAAAAAAATGTAGTCCTTTTTGGTGTATGTAATATGTAGGTCAGTTCCATAATTACATTTGTGAATATAAATGACATTAACACATTTGGGGACAAACACAACTGATTGTTGACAGACATAAAACTCAACTAGTGTGAACAGATGTGTATGTGGTCATATTTGAGAGTGATGTTTTTATCTCTGAGCATTCAGTGTGAATGTTAGAATGTTTTACAGAGAGAAAATAGAGAAGCTAAAATAAATTTGTCTTATTAAATGCTGTCTCCTAAATGGAGATTAGATCATTTTTACAGTAAAGAGCACATTTAAAACATACTTACTGACTTCTGACTCCACACCTTTATCTCTGCAGTATTATCATCACTGGCTTCTTTTACATTCTTTGAGGATTTCTTCTATGCCTTTTAAAGCCCTCAAAATTTGGCTCTTAACCTTTTTTTTTTTTTTCTCTTTTTGGCAGGAGAAGGGAGCTTGTTATTTATCCTAGTAGAACCAGACTTCAGACATACTTTCGTTCTAGGAATCAGTTTATGTATTTGAAGTAGATCTTAATGCTTGTTTATTCTAGCCTAAAAATAACTGAGGTTCAGGAATTCATGGGCTATATTATTTCAAGGTCATTTAATATGTTGCAAAATTCCATAAACAAAAGTGTTTTCCTTTAAAGTGAATAATACCAATACTTAATGTTTCAGATGATGATAGAGTTTTAGAGGAGGGAGAAAATTAGAGGTTATGTAATATAGCATTGTCCCTTTTCTGGTGAGGAAACAGAGTCTCTGAGGATTTTTGTGACTTGCCTTAGCTCAGTTAGCAGTTAGGGCAGAGGTAGAATAAAATTTTGAATAACTTGCATTAAATACCATATATTATTCCAAAACAGTTGACTATTTAGAAATTTATGTGAGGAACTTGGCAAAGATTCAGCTATTTTTGTACAGTATAATGGAAAGCCTTTTTGAGAGGAAAGATAAAATTAAACAGATCTAGAAATTAAGGAAGATAGAAGTTTGGTCAAAATTTTAAGGCATATTTTGGGTTTTGTGTATGAAATAGTTTTAACTATAATAGAAATAATGTCTCATGGAATTATTCATCTTTCTATTTGAAATAATATTTCTGATTATTGCCATTAGAAATCTTTGGAATTCCTTTCTTATGACTAGATTTTAAACCAGAAAGGAGAAAAGCTCCTTTGTAAGTCATATGGCTGTGCTTTCTGTCTCTGTGTCTCAGTTTCTCTCTTTCCCTCTCTTCCTCCCTTCCTTCCCCTTCTCCACCATGTTAATTTTTTAGTCTTTTTGTTTTTTGTTTTCTGATTTTTTCCTTTTTTCTTTCATATATATTGTCAAAGAAATAACTGGCATTGCTTTATGCACTTACCATTAAATATCCATCATGTCATTTTAAGTGTGACAAGTGTGTCAATGAATGGCATTTTAGAATGGAATTAAATTTGTTACCCCTTCCTTATGCATTATTAATAATTTCTTCCAAAGAAGCTACACATTAGCATATATTTATAATCACTGAAATTTTATCATGAATTGATTGTTCTTATGAAATGTAAACAAATATATATTAAACATTTATTTGAACAGTAGTTTGTACATATTAAGGATTTCAGTTGTTCTAATTTCCACAGTGTAGTTTCAGCCTTAAGGCAAGAGCATATAGTGAATAGTCATTTATATTTAATCTTCTAAATGTAAGATTTTTAATATATTAATATAGGAACTCAGAAACATACTAAACTTTATTCTGTGTTTATTACCTTTGAGGACACTATTTTATTTCTAGTATTAAAGTTTATTTTGCTAAAAAATAAATGACTAGATTTCCACAGAAGTTTATAAAAAGAGATTGTTATTTTTTTAAAGCTCTTGTACTACTTGAAATTTCATAAGATGGGTCTGAAACTATGTTGTAGAATACAGGTTTTACATTCTTGGTTTTCAGATCAAGTTGACTACAGTAATAATAAACTACAACTGAAATGTGAAACTGACATAAAGCAGAAACTGGAATGTTACTAACAGCTGTTGTCATAAAAGAGATTGACTAGAATTTTATTGTGTGTCAAAAACATCTCACAACTCTCCTTTTTTAGCTTACTGAATTTAGTTCTAATTCTGTTCAGCTTAATCTGTCTTTAAGAGCCAAATATTGTTTCCTCTTGTCCCATAACTGATTTAAATGGATATTAGGCTGATCACATCCACCTTGTATAATGTTTTCTGTCTTATCTAAAAGTGTTCTTTCCAAGGGGTACCTGGGTGGCTCAGTTGGTTAAGGGTCTGACTCTTAATATTGGCTCAGGTCGTGATCTCTCAGTCATGAGATCAAGCCCCATGTCGGGGTCTGCACTGAGCATGGAGATTGGAATTTTCTCTCTGCCTCTTTGTGGCCATCCCTGGCCACAGGCTCTCCCTCTCAAAGTAAATAAATAAGCTTAAAAAAATAAATAAAAGTATTCTTTCCAAGTCATAACTCCTTTAGGTTTAACTTTTTATTGGTTAATGACTTCTAGATCTGTTCCAGATCTTGATCTCTTGCCCTGTTTTTAACCCTGCAAATCTAACTAGGTTCCCTCTGTTGGCTATTGAACTTTTTGTTTAAATTGAACATCTCTCTTAAAGCATCATTTCCTATTTTTTTTCACCTGCCAGGTATGTCTACTGTGTGAGTGGTCATGTACAAGCCGGGAGTCCCTGTAAAGGCCACACTTGGGGCACAGGATGCCTTACTCCAGTGCCTGATTTTATTTGGAGTGTGACTCATGTACCCTAAGTAGAACCTGTCTATATTCTTCCATACCTGGAACAGTTTTCTATAGGAAATAGTGCAGAAAGTCTGATTTCTGGGTATACAACGTAAGTGGAAGAAGTTTTAAGTTCTTATTGTAAGAGCTAACACCACACTAATGAAAGAGACAACTATCATGAATCTGATGAACAGATATTTAAGTTTTACCAACTTTGAAGGAGTCATATATTAATAGAAATTTACATGGAAATAGCATATGAAGTTCACATGATTTAAAAAATCCACCATAGGGGTCCCTGGGTGGCTCAGTCGGTTAAGCATCTGACTTTGGCGCAGGTCATGATCTCACGGTTCGCGAGTTGGAGCCCTGCTGACTCTCCAGCTCAGAGCCTGGAGTCTGCTTCAGATTCTTTGTCTCCCTCGCTCTGTATTCCTCCCCCTCTCACACTCTGTTTCTCCCTGTCTCTGTCTTTCAAAAATAAACATTAAAATTTTTTTTTAAAAATCCACCTACTAATTTAGTAGTCAGTGTCTCCCAGAGCTTCAGAGCCAGTTTGTCCCTCTTTTGCAGTTGGAGAGGGCTGTGAATGTTGAGGCTTTGATGAAAAATGGAATAATTATAGCTAGCTAATATTTACTGAATGCTTATTACGTGCTAGGCATTGTGCTAAATGTTTTATACACAGTATTGGGTTAATCCTTACTAGTACCACTACACAGTAAAGTAGGTACTGATATTTTCTCTGTTTCTCATGTGAGGAAACTGGGGCTTTGAGAGGTTAAGTAACTTGCCAAGGATTGTATAACTAGAAATAAACAGAGATCAGATTTGCATTTGGGTCTCTCTAATCTCAGAGCTGTTCTCCTCAATTCTAAGTCTGACTATACCAGTACTTCCCAGTCTTTTCCACATCATGTTGTACATAGAAAACTTGTGTGTTTTTATAGCATGGTGGGAAAAATGGCTAAGGCTGCTTACAACTGGAGTCAACTGACCTGGAGGTTACAGATACTGTAAAGGTCTTCCTTATCCCCCCACCATGTCAAGTTAAAGTAAGGAAGGATTTAGTACCTAGTCATCCCGTTCCGTCTTTTGTGGCGGGCACACTCATTGGGAAGCTCTGTGCTACACTACTGTCTCTGTAGAAAATCGGAGGTGAGAGGTAAATGCTTTTTTTTCATAAGTTCACAATGCCTGCCTCCAGCTTACCTTATCATTACAGGCCTGGTGGTGGGAATTTGGATTCTCAGATCTGTTCTACTATTTCTCTCTCTCTCTCTCTCTTTTCCCCCTTTTTCTGTAGTAATAACAACATATATAACTAATTGATGGTTGAGTTTTGTTCATTCAGGAAACATTTGAGTATTTCTGTGTGCAGTGCTTTGGTAGTTAAAAAGATTCACAATTTGCCAGAAGAGATGCTGTGTGTTGCTATGGTCTGGATGTTTGTGTCCCCCTTCAAATTCATAAATTAAAATTCTAACTCTCAAGGTGATGGTTTAGAAGGAAAGGCCTTTGGGAGGTGATTAGACTATGCGGGTAAAACCCTCATGAATGGGATAAGTGTCCTTACAAAAAAGGCCCAAAGGAGATACTTTGTTCCTTTTGCCATGTGAAGACACAGTAAGAAAGTGCCATCCACGAACCAGGAAGCATCCTCACCATGCACCAAATCTGCAGGTGCCTTGATCTTCGACTTCTTAGCCTCTTAGAACTGTAAGCAGTACATTTCTATTATTTATAAGCTACCCAGTCTATGGCATTTTGTTAAAATAGCTCAAATGGGCTAAGATATTTGTACATAAATTACTTTAATATTACATGTGCAGTATCATAGCAGTGGCATGACAAAGTGCAACAAACAGGAAGGGTACTGTGATTAGTTTTATTTAGTGAATGTAGTGAATGTTTCACTAACAAATAGCTTCTTATCGTAGCCTTGAAAGATTAGCAGAAGTTGAATACAACAGTTGGTGATGAGGGCAGTGATGCAGATAGAGTTGATAGCATCAGATGCTTAGAACAATGTTTACATGTTAAGAAGAAAGGGAGGGACAAGATGAGGAGAAGAACGCTTTCTTGCCCCATTGTTTCTTCCAGTCACTACCTTATTTCTTTCTTCTTTTTTATAGCCAAATTTCTCAAATCATTTGTCCACTCTTGCTGTTTGCTTTTCTTTTGTGCCACCATAATCTGATTTCCATGTATTATGCCTCTGAGGTTGATTTCACTGAGATAATCAAAGACAGCCTGTAACTAAATCTGATGGACCCTTTTATGTTCTTACTGGGTCTCTCATCTGGCGGTGACATTGTTTCCCATGTCTCATCCTTTAAAACCTCTCCTTAGTTTCCTTGAAATCACAGTTTTCCTCTCTGTCTTGTCGTTCCTCTTCATTCTTCTTTTTACTTATACCATCCCTTAAGTGTTCTTATGTTCGATATTCTTTTCCAGGACCTCAGCTTTGCTTACTCTTCATATGTTCTATGGATAAACTTATACATTTCTCTGGGTTCAATTACCACCTATATATTGATGACCACCTAATCCATACCTGTGTCTCATATCTCTCCTGAACTGCTTACTTCATTATCTCACTGCTCCTCAAAATAAGTTTTCCCCAAGTTGAATTTATTATCTCTGTCTCAACCCCTCCTCTAACCTCTTGTCCCCCAAACTGTGTTTTTCTTCAACTGTTCATTTAAGTGAATGGAAATGCCACTTACCCAGTTGGCCCCAGTTAGAAATTTGGCCACCATCCCAAACTTCTCCTTTTCTTTCTTCTTTTAAAATGAGTTTTAATTTTTTTTTAAGAAAGAGCAAGGGGAGAGAGGGGCAGAGGAAGAGATAGAATCTTAAGCAGGCTCCATGCTCAGCACAGAGCCTGATGTGGACCTCGATCCCACAACCCTGGGATCAAAACCTGAGCCGAAATCAAGTCGGATGCTCAACCAACTGAACCACCCAGGTGCCCCTCAAACTTCTCCCTTTCAATTACTCCAATATATTGAGACAACTCAAGAATTGTCTATTTTTCCTCCTTAATACATGTCGAATCCCTGAGACTGTCTCCATGCCCACTGCTGCTGCTCTACCCCTTAGTCAAGGCCTTCTTTGCCGTGATTCCACAACTGCCTTCTTACAGGTCTCCACACATCTGCTGTCTCACCTGTCCAGTTCATTTCTGAACTATAGCCAGAGTATTCTTATCCTGTGCTTCCAGTTTAAAGCCATTCAATGAAATTTTTGCCCTCAGAGTAAAGTCTAAACTCTTTCAGGTATTTTTATTTATAAGGCCTTTTATAAAGGTCTGGTCTCAATTGGAAGAAGACTAGGTGCTTGGGAGTTGGAGTCTGTTGCTTGGGTTTGAATACCACTTACTGTGTGATGTTGGACAAATTATCTTTCTTTTGCCTCAGTTCTTTGCTTTGTTAGAATGGGGCTAATAAGGGGTGCCTAGGTGGCTCAGTTGGTTAAGTGTCCAACTTCGGCTCAGGTCATGATCTCACCATTCCAGAGTTCAAGTCCCGCGTCGGACTCTATGCTGACAGCTCAGAGCCTGGAACCTGTTTCAGATTTCTGTGTCTCCCTCTCTCTCTCTCTGCCCCTCCCCTGCTTGCACTCTCTCCCCCTCTCTCACTCTCTCTCTCTCTCTCTCTCTCAAAAATAAACATTAACAAAGCAAAATTTAAAAAAAAAGAATGGGGCTAATGATAAGTCCCAGGATTATTGCTAGGATTGAAAGAGTTGTTAAGACAATACCTGGTACTTCGTAATTCACTGATACATGTTAACTCTTATTACTGCAATTGTTACTTACCCAAATCCATTATTAAAAAATCCATTCTTAGGGCATCGCTTAGTATGGTCATTCACTGGTTAGAGCACAAAGATTTCTGTGATTGCAGCACATGTGGGTAGCATGAGG
Organism: Cryptoprocta ferox; assembly: GCA_028646485.1. Taxonomy (NCBI): domain Eukaryota; kingdom Metazoa; phylum Chordata; class Mammalia; order Carnivora; family Eupleridae; genus Cryptoprocta; species Cryptoprocta ferox. The sequence goes on from CM053575.1 coordinate 64,975,235, forward strand.
AAATTAGTGATCATTGCAGAAACACACTAGCAGAAAATAATGGTTGATATGCTGGGTGCCAACACCATAGGATTTCAAAAGAGGAAGAAGATATTTTATGAAAATTTGATCTGTCCTTTAAAAAGATAATCAATGCAGTGGTAGCTGCAGCAGCTAATGTTTATTGAGCCCTTACTATGTGCCAGGCACTGTATTAACATTTTATGTGCTTTATTTTCATTGAAAGAGCTTTCAGAAATATTATTTGTAGCTCTGTTTTAGAGATGAGGAAACTGAAGCATAAAAAGTTAGGCAGTCCTATCAAATGTAGAGCTGGAATTCAAATCCAGATAGATGACGAAGATGTCCTCCAATTATTCATGCTTTAAAATGTTTTTCCTTACCTGTCACAACCTTTTGAGTCAATGCACACACACAAACACACACACATGGTTTCTCTCTCTCTCCTTTTCTAGTAGTGTTTAATAACAATTTGTGTTATTTTTAAATGTATATGAAATATGGTGTATTTATCCAAACTTTCTTATGCATGAAATATATTCTTCAAGTAAATTATAGTCTCAGCATGTAGAAAGAAAAAATTCCAAGCATCTGCCTTGTAACATGAAAGATTTGGGGGCAATATGACAGTCAATGTTCAAATGCAAAAAATAAATACATAAATATTTGACATGTTGTATTACCTCAGGCTTTTCTGAATTATGTTTAGAGGAACTTGTGGTAAATATGTCTGTCTCTTTGGCCTTTTGTACTTTTGCAAATGTAAAAAAAGAACTAATATCCTATTGACAATTAAGAAGTTCTCTTCAGGCTTGATTTCATCTGACTCTGAAGGCTTAGTACATTTCATGAAAGGAGAGCATTTGGAACAGGAGTTTTGTCTACAGATTTGGGATGTTTATATTGGGTTTGTATTTTATTTGTGATAGACTTTAAATGGTGTTACAACAAGTACTGTATTTTCGAACACCAAACACATTGGATTCTCTTGTGAGGATAGATTGGTTTTGGTTGCCACCTATGTGATAATGCCATTTTCTTTCATTTCATTGGAAAAGATTATCTAACAATTATTGTCATTCATCCCGGATTTAATTTGGTATCATGCATACCTACTGCATAGTTTGCTTTTTGTTCTTTCTTTTAAAAAATCTTCACAAGTTAATTTTGACTTTTTTTTTGATAGCTTGCCCTAGCAGGCCAAAACTATGAAAAATTTTCAGTTTTCAGAATGTTATAGTCTTCTTTTCTATTTCTTTGATAAAGAGATTATAAACTATGTGTTTAGCTGTCAGGATGTAGAGATGTAGACAACACAATTCACAAATTAATTGAGCTGTTATAAAGGGACTATGACTTACTGCTTTTCACTAATACCAGAGAGAAGACTTTTTTCTTTGATGATTTTTCTTTCAGACATAGTTATTTTAGTTAGTGTATTTGTATTCCAGGTGACTTCTGATTCCCCTCCCATCTCCCCTTTAAATAACATCTTGAAAATGAAGTCTTGCAGATTAGGGTTCTCTTTTTTACTATTTATATCTATCAGTGATTGTAGATCATCTGTCCTGACATTATAGTTTGAAATTGGGCTGAGGGAAATGTAATCTTAAACTCCCTCTCTCTCGTTCTTTTTTTGTTAGCGGTTTTGTAGTGGAATGAGCACAGGCTTTAGAATTAGACTAATCTGGATTCAGATTCCACTTTTACCATTCACTGGTTGTGTAACCTTGAGCAATTTACTTAACCTCTTGGAGTCTATTTATTCATTCATAAAATACCAATAATTTCTCCTATGCTGATTGTATTGAGGATTAGGGACAATGATGGTAAGGGATCGTTCAGTGCCTGTCATGTAGTAAATACTCAGTAAATTTGTGGGAATTGTGCCACTTCTGTTAAGGAAAATATTTCATTTTAGCAATTATTTAACAAAATATTTGTTAGATTTTATAGTAGTTATTAGTATTAATCACTAAATATCTTCAGATTTCTCCATGTACATTGGATTACTTGGTAGGAGTGTACTTTACTGACCCTTGCAGCTTAAGTGTGACCATCTTGGGCCAAAGGGATGTGAGTGAATGTTATGTATGTATGTCCCTTCCAGGCAGAAGATTTAAGAGCTCATGTGCCAGTTGCCGTATCTCCTACTCCCATCTCTCTGATTCAGGGAGTATGTGTCCAGCTGGAGCACCCAACAGCCTGGGTTCCTGAGTGGCAGCACTGAACAGAGAGAGCTCTTCTGCTAAACTTGCAGTATGAGCTAGAAATAAACTCACTGTATTATGCCTTTGAGATTGGGGCATTGTTCCTTACTGCTGCAAAACCATGTCCTGAATGATACAGAACTACTCAGAAATGGTTTGCAATTTTTATCTGAATGAAGCAAAGTCTTTACTTGCTCTAAGTGAAGATTTGACCTTTAGAAAACACAAATTGCTTATGATTGTTTTTTAATTCAAAATTAATCTTGAACACCCTGACCTTTGAAAACAGAAAATATATTTTATAGGAAAGTGTGCTTAAATGGCATGTTGGAATCTAGAAGTAACATTCTTAATGAGTATGCTTATGGAGGTAACCTGGAGGTGGGGTACATTGTTTGGCCGTAAAGCCTCCGGGTTTTATTTAGTGTGGAGTACCCCAGGCCTGATAACAGCAAGAGTAGTTGTTTAACACCACTGAGCACCACAGGTCCTGAGAACAAGATAAAAGAAGGTTAGGAACATAGATTAATGGTATTTCATAATAGTTGGCTCGTTGTTGCTACTTACACTGCTGTTATCATTGCCCATCTGAGCATCTGCTTTGCCTGATTTGGGGGTTGGGTGAAAATGAGCAACATTTGCTCTAGCTGCTTAATGTTTGGCAAGTTCTTTAATTTCTTTTGGTTTTGTTTTCATACTCATAAAATGGTCAACAAAATACCCACTGATGATATAAAAATAGGAGCTAATGTATATGGGATAACATATTAAATGTTTAGTTCTGTGACTATAATTGAGAAGGTGTTAAAAATATTGGATTCCTACCCGTTTGTTAACTGTATTTGTTGCAAAAGCTGGCGCTGATGCCTTAAGACCTTCTTTTTCTACATGATTTTAGAAAAGAGTAATACTATTTCTTTTCTTGTGAGTGGTATGCTTTATAAAATCCTTTTATTTTCTGTAATACCACATAGAACTCACTAGATGGTGAGTTTTATGAAGGGCATGAACTCTTTTTAATTCTAGAGGCCTACCAAGTACCGTTTCAAAATAGGTCCTCATTCTGTTTATAGTATAGTCCCTCAATAAATAGGTTACACTGAATTTCTTCGTTAATTATCCTGTAGCATAATTCTCATGCTCATATTTATGCATATAAACTCTGTATATTTAGTATAGAGATACTAATTCTTGACTTTCCAGTATGAATAGGTATTAGTCTAGAAATTTTCTGATGAATTAAATCATCAAAACACTGTTTGCTTTGTGCTCATCTGACAATAAAAGGTTGTTGATGAAGCAAATTTCTCATATCAAATCCTGTTTTGTCTATTGTCTTACATTTGAAAAATCTTATTTCCCTGTTTAGGGCTTTCTGAATGCTATAGAACTGACAAAATTTATAGATTTAGTGGTACATAGTTGAAACATCTTTGGTGGCAAATGCTAATGTTAAAAAAGTTTAAAAACAAATTCTAGTTTAGTTTTAGAAATAATCTTATTTTATGTTTGACTAGTGTTAAATATTCTTCATTATTATTTCATGCCATGTAAGAGTTGGGTTTCATTCAGAATGTTTAGTTCTTGAGTAACTAATGCTACTTTTGATTAGCGTATAAAATGACAATATATTATGCAGAATTTTGGTCCATTTGAAATGATATTATAATAAAATTCTAATTTATAAAGTCATTGTTTTAATGGTATATTACACCCCAGAGTTTTGTATAATAATATTCAGAGTAAGGAGTGTGAGCGAGACAAGTATGAAAGAGGGTCATCCTTTAAGTAATTTATTATAGAAAACATACACTCTTCCGGAAGGGACACATCCAAAGGTTGATGAAATATTTGTTTTATAAAGCAGTTACTAATGTTTAAATTACAATTCTAAAGTAGAGTTTTCTACAGATATTTGAAACGTTTCCTGTATTGCGTGCTCATGGCTCCTGTTAATAAAGTCTTATAATAGGGAAGATAAGAAAATGTTTTCATATTTTAACTAGAATAATTTAAAGATAGTGTGTATTCTTTATTTCCCATTCTCCTTTTAAAAATGCATAGTTTTTACTTAAAATGTTCATCTTCCCCCAACATTATTAGGTTTCTATTTATTTAGACTTAATGTATCCAGTAATACTAGCATAATGTTTGGATTCATACTCAATCTAAATCTTACCTTCCTCACTATCAAAAATGTGTAGCCTTTTTACTACCTATTTTATCCCAATACAATAAAGATTTTTGCAGTTAAAAGGTGGCTATGGTATTTGTCACAAATTTTCAGTTATTAGAAAAACTGCAGTATTAAGAACTGAAGGTAATTTTTTTTAACATTTAGATAATAAAGTGTCATATTAATATAAGGGGAAAAAGTACTGGTAGTGTTCCACAACTGTAGTTCTGAGAATCAGATTATGTAAGAGTTGAGTGAACATCTGAGTCCATATGTACCATCTGGAAAACAGCCATTTGCAGCTAAAACATTTCCTCATAATGTTCATTAACTTTTCATAGAGAAAAGTGTTTCACACTGAGATCAGCTCTTTTAGAAGGAGGAAATTTAGAGCTAGAACAAATAATATTTAATGCTCATTTTATAGACCAACTGTGAGAAACCCAGCCAGAAGCCAAGATTTTTAGTCCTACACATCTGGTCATGATGATTTTGGAATCTTTACACACTGATGATATGTCTCTGTTATGACTTTAGAATATATTCTGGCCAAGTCATTAGGCAGGTATGGAAACAAATCCTGAGTCAGACCAAGTTCTCATCATGCATGAAGAATACTGGACTCTTTTCATCCTGAAAGAGAAAAACAATTCTTTGGATGGTTTCATGGGGCTGTGTTGCCATATTGTACATAAATGGAGTATATTACTCCAGTGTTTTACCCTCTTTTTCAAAAAAAGAAAAAAGAAAAGAAAATCTGTTTCACTTTATGCTACTTTTCCTTATCTTTAGACCAAATTTTGATAAGGATCTGAAAACTTGAAAATAATTTGTATGCATCATTTATAAAATATTCACATATTCTCTTAAAGACACATTTAACCTAATCAGCTATCATTTAACATAGAATTTAAAGAAAATGAAAGACATGTACACTTTAAATAGTTTTTAGGTGGCTTGTATGTTATACCAAATAGTATAGTATAGTAATAAGTTATCTCTGATATAAAAGCAAAAGTACAGGATATTTTTGTTGTCAATTTCATCTCCTGGATCATAGTTCATTATTAAACACTAAGCAAAAATTATTAGTGCTCATTCTATGCAGAGAGGATTCATTTCTCATTAAGCGTCTTCCCAGTTTACTGAGTGTTCTTGAGATACTGAGAAAATCGTTTAAGATCTTTTTACAGGCATTTAATGAAGTATAGTATCCTGAACTATCTATTGAATATATAGACTTATATCTAACAAGACTTTATTGAAAACCTTTCTTTTTTAAACAAAGATTGAATCTTTTCTATGACTCAGAGTTATGAAAAGGGAAATATTTATTTTGAGGATAAGCCAATTTATATATTATTGGACAGAACACAGACCACCCAGGCCTGAAGCCTACTGTTTATAGTTAAGGATCTTAAATCTACATATGCTCTTGATGAGCAAGAGCTATCTTTGTTCCAACTAGAAAGTTTTATGTCTACAAAGGGTAATAATTTCATGTTTCTCCCCACCACCCTTGGCTAGTAAAATTCTGTCAAGATTATTTCATTTCCACAGGGGAAAAGATTTCTTTGAAACTCAGTAATAATAACATTTCCAAATTTCATCTGTCAAAGGACTAATGTTTAATATTGTTGGAAAACACTAGTCATATTTGCCTTAAAACCAGTTTCTTGTATAAATATGTGTATATGTCTGTATGAATGCATATATACACACACATACACAAAATATAGCTGAAATGTGTGAATACATACACAAACCCAAAATGTAGCTGACTTACTTTCAGTGCAAAATTCATACTTTGATTTGAAGCTTCATTCTCCTCTAGTCAGCCATCAAATCCTAGAATTCTTCAGAGATTGATTCTAGGCTCTTTTCTTATCCCTGTCTATATTCTCATTATAAATAACTTATTCCATGTTCATAGCTTTAACTACTATCTAATGTAGTAGGAGGGAAGAAAGAGAAAATGGTACAAAGAAGAAGTGTGAGGCGTGAATATCCTCGACTTTTCATTGAAAAGTCATGTCTGTTAACCTCCGTGTTTCTCAGTAAAATAGAAGGTAGGGTCTTTGATGAAACTAAGGATAGAGCGTCAAAAACCTGAACAGAATTAAGGGGATTTGAAATATTTGTTTTGTAAAAATCAGAGGAAATGGATAGGATTGCTGGTCCATGTTCAGGATTCATTTGAGCATTGCAATTATATTTTGCTGTGCAGTTTTCCTTAGCAGCACACACTAGTTTCATTATAGTTACGGAGAAAGTAATTAGTTTCGCAATGGTTACAGTTTTGCCAATGGAGGCCATGCAAGGACTGAATAGGAAAAGAGTTTAGAGTAATAGAATGTTTTCTAGGACCATGGAATTTAAACTGGATTAGGAGGATAATGAAGAAAGAAAGTACTGATAGATGGAAAGAAATATGAAACTAATGAATTAGAAGTCGCTTGAGAAATCAGAGAACCTTCATGGTGTGAGTAGTTCATCAAGAGAATTAGAAATAAAGGAGAAAGTAGTTATAAGATGGACTGCTTGAATAAATGATTCAAGAGCAGTTAGGATGATAAGATTATGGTAATAACTGTGGAAACAGATGGCTGAACTGAAGTGGAGTTACTCTCTGGAATTGAGAAGTCCAGAGTACTGCATGGATCAGACCTGTGAATATATGGAAGTCACCCAGAATAATTGAAGGATTTGGAATTGAAAGAAAGACTGTGAGTTAAGTTCCAAAGCCTTTGATGAATAAAGGAGAATGACAAGAGATTAGTAGATACTATAGTGATGAGGAGGCAAAGAGGGTGATATGACTGAATGGCATGAGCCTTAAATGATCAGGATCTTTACTGAAGAATTGGAGATAAATGGTATAAAGCTCATTTTATAGTGAGCAAGGAAGAACGTGATTAGTAGACAAATAGCCTTCATTTGAGATGGCTGCAAGACATATATATCTTTTAGGAACAGCTAGTTTTCACTGGAGACAAAGAAGCAAAAAAAAAAAAAAGCATACATACACACACAAAACCTTTTCAAAATGGAGTTAAGATTATAGGACGACACACAAAGTAACATGTACTCAGTAAAAGGCGATATATTGAGTTGTAAAAGTTGATTGAAACACTGATACTATGTCCATATCCCTTTTGGTTTTCATGTGTATTGGTGTTTGGAATGGAGTATACATACTACAGGTGGACTTGAATCATCTCACGATTAATGAGATGAGGTCAATAGAACTAGGGTGGGTAAGAGAAATAATCAAACTATGGGCAAAATCAGTGCAAAATTTATAAGTCAAATGAAACATTAACTGGCTAAGGACTGTAGACATCTATCTGTGAATGTGATCAACTGATTATACACATGTTAGAATTAAGTTTTCGTCAGCGTCTCATGCTGTTTAAAGAACATGCCTCCATGTTAATGGAATCCTTTGAGTTAATGATTATATGATCATGCTTATAAATTATCAAAATGTTATAAAAGTTGCTTTCTGTTTAATGATTTATTTAACCTACTAAGTGGTAAAACTAAATAAAAAATTGTTTTCTTATTGAATGATGTCATTACCCTTTCTTGGAAATATTTTCTAAAGTTTCCTAGTAGAATAAATTTTCTCTTATTAAACAGATATATTTGGCTGCACCCATCTTCCAGTGTTGGACTCTGTATATGTTTGAGAAAATTTCCTGTGTTGAACGTTTTCCTCAAATCCATTTAGTATTGAAATATAAATTTATAATGAAGGCTGTTTATTGTTATTAAAAGTATCAGTTGTAATCATGATAGCTAACATACATATAACAGTTATATTGTGCTAAGTATTGTTTAAGTATTTTACATGTATTAATTAATACTCAAAACAATCTTGTGAGGGTAGATACCATTATTGTCATCATCCCATTTTACAGGTGAGTAAACTGAGGTACAGAGAGGATTAACTAACCTTTTGATAAGTGGCAGAGCCAAGACTGTCTCAACCCAGCTGTCTCAATCCAGAGTCTATGATATTAACCATTATGCTGAACTACTTTATGTGATATCAGGAAGACTATCAGGAAAAATAAAACTTTTCTTTTACATTCTCTTTCTTATTTTTTTAGTCTCTATGGATTACTTAGGATTTAGTGTTAAGACTGAAAAACCCAAAATACAGTGGCTTAAACATGAGAGAAATTTATTTCTTCCATAAAAGAAGACCCGAGGTAGGCAGTCGTGGATATGGCAACTCCGCAGTCATTATGTCCTGACCCACTGCCTGTTTCGTCAGCCTTGTGAATGTATTTCATTCTTGAGATCACTTCCTGCGCTAAGATGGCTGCAGGAACTCCAGCCATTGTATCTGTCTTATAGGCCAGAAGGCAGATGGATAGATGGAAAAGAAAAAAGGGGACCACTTCTGTCAAAATCTGCTTTCTTTAAACAAAGCCCCACACAACACTTTTGCTCTCATTTCATTATTTAGAATTTAGCTATGTGACCATACAAGCTGGGAATTGCAGTCTTTTATTCTGGGTAGCGGCATGCCTAACTAGATAATGGATTTGTTACTTAGAAAGGGAGAATGGATATTGGCTAAGTATCCAGCAGTCTGCAAGACACCATCCTTGGTATCCACATCTCTTCCATACTGGTTTTTTATACTGATTTTATCAGCACATTTTGAACTGAAAACTTAAGTAACAGACAGGTGAAGAGAAGGATTGGAAACCATAGAATGGGGATTCGAGGGCACTCATGGCATATAATTGAGAGTAGCACAAACAGCAAATTGGAGAGAGTGTAAGTCATAATTGCTGCAATTTTCCTTTGGACTAAAAGTCTTCCATATAGTGACAAGTGAAGTCTGATTAGACATTCACATAAAATATGTGTTACTAACAGGTTAATAAAAAGCAGTATTTATTTATTATTTATTTTTTAAATGTTTATTTATTTTAGAGATAGAGACAGAGTGGAAGCAGGGGAGGGGCAGAGAGAGAGGGAGACACAGAATCTGAAGCAGGCTCTAGGCTCTGAGCTGTCAGCACAGAGCTGGCCGTGGGGCTCGAACACACAAGCTGTGAGATTATGACCTGAGCTGAAGTCCTATGGTTAACCAGCAGAGCCAGCCAGGTGCCCCCAAAGCAGTATTTTTTAAGCAGTATTTTTTAATTGGGCTTCTTGTTCCTACATGGGAAGGGAATGGATGAAAAATTCTCAGTTTATTTATTTAGGTATGTAGGAAAAGATTGATTATTGAACTGAGAAAGTCCTAAATGATCAGAGGGAAGTTTCTTCCTAATTCTCCCTCTCAGGAGAGAAGCAGTCTTGTCCACCCCCTTTTACAGAGTGGATGATGTGCTGTACCTGATTTTATGTGGAGTTGTAGGAGTTTTATTATATAGAAAAAGAAAAACAAAAGTATTTTGGAGGAAAAACATTTCATTGAAAAAGTTTTCCCCCCACTGAAGATAATAGTAAGCTTCAAATAGTTACTTAAGTTTATTTCTTGTTTTATTTACAGTTGGATTTCATGATTGCTTTTAGTAACATGTAAAAAGTTTTCATGAAAGTAGTTAATAGTAAGCATGATATACATTTAAAAACCAATATATGAAACTAAATGTCATGATCCATATTCTTATTTCCCCACAAGACAGTGTGCTTTGGAATGCAGGGTAGCTAAGTAAAGTCTTGTTTATTTTCAGGGGAGATTAAGTATACCTACTCTTTTTTAAAGATGGTCTGAATACAAGTACTTATGACTTGTTTTATACACACTCTATCAACTATCACATTTTAGATTATTTCATTTTCCAGTAAATGACTTCAGGATTTGAATTAGAATGAGAAAACCTTCTACATCTTTATTTCAAGAGTGTTAGGAATGAACTTCTGACCTTAATGGTCAAAAATACTGGATGGATGATCATGGATTTAACAAAGAATTCTGTTCTGTCTCCTCATTGCTATTGTATTTTTTCTCTTGCTGCACAATTAGTAAACCCAGTTTACTGGTGTTATTGATGTTTTGTTTTGTTTTGTTGCTCATGGAAACCTGATTAGAGCTTTTGAGAGTGAATTTCAGTGAGAAGTGATTAATTTTGTGTATCTAAGCTGGATTCCGGCTGTTTGAGGACTTTCTCTTAAAAGTTTAGGTTTCACAGAACATCATAGATGGAAAAGGCAATTCTGGTTAAATATTGTTACAGCCTACCCATGTTTTTATTTAGAGGTATTTTCCTTTTAGCCTTCTTCTTGACAGCACTTGACTTCAAGGGTGCTCTCCTCTCCTAGTGTCCTTTATTCCTTGCTATTTACTATTATCATTTTAGGTCTTCTCTTTTTCTCATCCATTGGTATTTGTGGTTCTACAATCTTTAGTCCTTCTAACAGACTATAGTTATAAACAAAGATAGAACAAATCTTATATAATATTGATCACAAAAGGGAAAGCATCACTTGGGATTTGCATGTAGATTTTTAATAGCTGAGATCATAGATTCAGAGAACAGTTCCAGACACCAAGGAGGGAGGAGGGACAACACCACATATTGTAGGAAACAGGGTTGAGGAGAAGGGAGAAAGGAATATAACACTTTGATGTTAAGGTATTCATGACTGAATACCTGTCACGTGCGAGACACTGCCTTGAGAGATGATTTTGTTACCTCTTGTTATTTCATATTCACTACAATTTAAAGGAGTTTTGTTTTTTTTCCTCCTACCTTATAGAAAAAGGAACTATAGCAGACCAGCCATGTTAAGTAACTTGCTTTTAAGTTATTCAAGTCCCTCCTTATTGTTTATCTGTACCCCTCCCCTCCAATCCCCACCACCGTTTGGTAAGCACTGTTTCCTTTTGGGCACTCCAGTTCTGTGCTAATGATGTAGATTGAGTTTGTCTCAAGTGCACTAGGAAACAAAATGAAATTTAAGTGTTTTTAAACAAGGATACCAGATACAATATTTATGAAATGAATTTTGTGCTGTTTTGGGAAACATAGATCTCAAGACCAGTCTTTAGAGTGGGTGGAAAGGGTGGTAGCAGTCATTCAGAAGGCCTTACTTTCCCAGGCTAAAAGTGTCAGTGGAACTTGCAGATCTGAAAGCTGTTGAACACTAAAAGTGAAACCCTCTCAACGTCTGGTTTTCTTGCTCACATCCCCTTAGAACCCAGCTCTTGCTCTTCTGCCAGCTCTCCCCTTACTGGTAGGCAAGGCTAAATGGTAATTGTAAGTTTGGGCATTATGCTGTGACTTTCAGGGCTAACTCAGACTTATGTGACATGTCTTCACAAATGTGGCTTATAACAATTCTGCCCGCTTCCCTCAAAGCTCTCCTCTCTGTCCATGCTTTCCTGCTTCCTAGCTCCCTAGTGCTCTACCCCATACGTCTTTCTCTGTTTCCACCAGTCCATTCTTACCTTCTGACTTTCTTAGTTTTTTTTACAAAGGCCTAAATATGCTAGGTGTTTTGTGCATTAGAAGTCTTGTGGCAAATGTGCTATATTGACTCAAGTGTAGAATTAGTGGCAGGAGTGAATGAACTCTTGAGAAGTAAATACCATATTTTTAAGTACATGTCCTCATGTTAAAGAAGGCCAGACAGGACATTTATAAAATATGATTTGTAAGTGCACTGGTTTCTAAAGAAATCTTTTTTCCCTTAAGGAAAAAAGAGGCATCTGTTGTATTTCTAAAACAAATAACCTTTAACTTCTTCATTTTCTGTTTTATTCACATGAATGAATATTTGAGAAGCTCTCATCGCTACATTCAGACTTCTACAATTTTTCTATTTAAAAAAATATGTGAAGTGTTATTATTATTACATTGGGTAATTTTATTTCAAACTAAATACAAAACTGTTCCATTCTTCTATCCTACTGTCTGATTGTCTTTTGTGCTTTCACTGGCCTCTCCCTCCTCTTTAGCCTCTTGGAATTTTGCCTCTGAAGCTTGAATTTCCTTCCGTTCTTTCTACAAAAATGAGATGCAGAACAAGGCATGGCTTGAAGTCAAAAGTAAATTCCCATCTTTAAGTTCTAGCAAGCGTTCGTTACAGGCTCCTTAAGGCCAAAGCCTATTAGTCACTTGACTGTTAGGTGACTATATGTTCTAGAAAGGGGCATTGGACTAACTCTAAGAATGTGGAGTTTTGATACACTGTTGCCAAAAATTGAGAAAAAAAATGACTCTGTGTATTAAATAGTATTTGCTTGTCAGGATACTGAAAATCTAAAATATAGCCCACACATACAAACTTGTTGGAAGACAAAGTGCATTTTTCACCAAGATAGAGTCTCATAGTGAAAAAAGCCAAGTTATCTTGGAGTTTTAAAGTTTTCCTCCCATTTTCTCCCTACTGCCAAGCTCCGCAGGGACCTCTAATCATGTAGCACTGAAAAGAAAATATTTTCTGCATTTTTAAATAGTATTATTGCTTTTGACTCACCAGCATTTCAATTTACATATGCGAAGGAAATATAAAACTATAAAGAATGAACATTAGCTGGGATGGTATTTAAAGAGGGAATTAAGATGTAATTAGAATTACTTAGAATTTTTTTTGCCATCCTCATAAAAGAACATATATAATTCTAAAAGTATGTGTGTTTATAAATCTTCTCAGCTTCTTTAATATGCTTTTAAACATTTCCTAAGGGAGGTTTCTTTAATGTTCTAAGACATTTTCTTGCTAAATATTAGGTCATATATACATTAAATACTCTAAGATATTTTCCTGTAAAATGTCGCACATGAATGTTTCACCTTTCAGAGCATGTTGCAGAAAGTCAGATTAGAGAAAATATAAGTGGTATACTCTGGTTATTTGCTCAGTACTTAATTCAACAGAACTCACATACAGAAATATAAACTAATATAGAAATAGATAAGCCCTTGAAAGTAAAATATAATTTTGAATATTTGAGTATTCAGTTCATGTTAGAAGTTCTTTTACTTGGGATAGAATGTTAATTATATAATATTTTTTTCTACTTAGAACATAGGAGAAGATATGTTCAGTCGTCCCCAGAATTTAATGTTCCAATACACCTCATACGAATTTGGCATTAATTCAGTTATAGTTTTTACTTTGAAACCTAGAATCAGATAGGGACTGTATCAGGTTTGAGCAAATCATAAAAATTTGTGGATAATATTTTGTACCAGAATTTTTGAGTTTTGAGTTTTGAGGAATCTGAAGGACCCTTCAATTCAGTTCTTTCATTTTCTATTTGGAGAAACTAAGGCTCAGAAACCTACATTTCTGTTTTAAGATTTTTATAACTGTTTAGTTGAAGAGCCAGAATTTAAAAAAAAATTATCAATGCCACATGATTGATATCTCAGCAATACCTTCCAGATGGCTTTACTGTTTGTTTACTAAACTCTCTATTGCAACACTAATGGTTCCTCATTTACGCTGGTCAGATAGGATTTGTTTTTGTTTTTAAGGTAAACATGACTGTTTGCATATAAATTCATTGTCATGTTTTATGTGTGTATTAAAAAAAGGTTTGCTTTTCCACGTAATCTGATGAATTAAAACCTTTCTATTTTAGTTTTCTACCTGTAAGGAATTATATTTTCAATAAAGCTTGCGGGGGGCGGGGGGTGGGGATGGGAGTAAAACACATCTTCCTTTAATTTTCTTAAAAAATACGAGGGTGTCCCTGCAAACCAGTCCCTTTTTCTTTCCTCCCCTACTCTACTCTCCCCCCCACCCCCATATTCACCAAAGTGGAGTTGTAATGCTGTTAAGAGCCACCAAACATATGAGATCCTCATAGTAGAGACTTAGACTTCGGGAACACATTCTTTTCTACCCCCTCCCCTAGCACTCCATCTTTTCTGTCTTTATCACTTATTTCCCTCCCTGAGATTGATTTGCTGATTTTGTCATCTTAAAATTATAGTGCTAAAGGATTATAAATTCTCTGTTCAGTGAGTAGTTTTGAGATTTTTTAACTCTTTCATTCCAAACATTTAATCCTGTGTTCAGATAGCTGTGTGTTATAATACTCAAACCTTCCCGCACCTTCCCCATCTCTTCGCCAAAGACCACCAACAAAACCCTAAGGCATTAACAGTGTATTGAGTACCCTCTCTGTTTCACACTGTACTGATTATGTCCTTTGATTTTCACAGCAGTGCTCTTATGGGAAGTAATCTTGTCTGATTTTATGTTTGACTGAACTAAAGCCCTATTAGGTCAAGTAATTTAACCATTACTCTTAGAAGTTCTCTTGTACAGTCAGTTTTGCAGTTAGTTCATACCCCATCCCCATCCCTGGTGCCAGGGAAACACAGGTCTTCTTTCTGTCACTGTGGATTAGATTTTTTCCCCTAGAATTGCACATAAGTAGAATCGCACTTTTGTGTCTGGCTTCTTCTCAGCAATTTTTTGAGATTCATCCATTTTTATTGAGTATATCAACAGTTTGTTCTTTTTTTATTGCCGAGTAGTGCTCCCTTGTGTGCCACAATTTGTTCATGCATTCACATCTCTGTGGAATCCTTTCCAGTTTGGGTCAGTTTTTCATTTGGCAGTTTATATTATCTATAGTGTCCTGGATTTGTAAATAATTGTGTGACAATGTGATTATATCTGTTTGTATCTTTGGAGGGAGGTCTGTAATGCTGGACCTTTTAGATAATGGTGTTAACATTCTGGCACATGGTGTCTAACTTCTTGCTGTTTGTACAAGGCTCACTGTCTCACTTCAGGGTTTAAGCTGATGAGCTTGACATGAGTAGGGATTATTACATTTTCTTTTTAGTTCCAGTGCTAAGGATAGTAACTGCCACACATTCATCTTTGAAGTTTATTGTAGTAATAACAGAAGCAGTAGTAATAGGTGATATTTATTGAGCAGTTAGTATAATAATCATATGAAGTTTGTGCTATTTTTTGCACTTCACACATAGAGAAACAGACACAATTTATACAGCTTGCTTGTCTGATTCTATAGATCTCCTTTTAACTCTGCTGCCTCACTGCTTAATAATTGTGGAACAAATGAATGAATGTGTAAATGAATAACCATGGCTTCAAGGTTCTCTGGATATGGTATCAATAACACAAAAGTGTCTATATAACTCCATCTAATATGACTCATTGGTAGTCTTAGCTGTCATCATCCTTCCCTGTTTCCCAGTAAATGAATGATGTGACTTTATTAAATCATATACACACAGAGCAATATCTAGAACTCCACTGTGGTTGCCGGAAATGAGGTTACTCTCTGAGGTAGAGATAGTCTGGATGAATTCCTACTTGGATAGTAACAGGCAAGTAACAGATCTGTGTTATGTTAAAGCACTGAGAGTTTTGGCTTGTTTATTACAATAGCTACTATTAATGACCTGGGTTTTTTAGTGTCATTGTTTCATACTTTATATCTATATTTAGTTGTAGCTTTGAAAGGAGTTATTATTTTTAAACTAATTTTTTAATCTATCAAAGGGTATGAAAAGTCTGCCTTACAGTTGATGTGTGGTTTCATCTGTTAAAGAACAATGTAAATTTTTAGATGGCTTTAATACCTGTTGCTTTCAACAGAATTAAGTTTGTAAGTTGACATGTTAAGAAGTTTAAACAAATATCACTAAGTGAGATTAGTTTAGAAGTAAGCAACGAGATGAGATTCAGTAGTAGGTCATGAACACTGTACTTGGAATATCATTGTTAAACACAAATCTGATCATGCCATTCTTCTGGAGCATGGTGCCTTTTACCTTTTAGGTAAATTTCAAACTTAGTTTGGCATAGGCTCGCCTGTGCCAGTCTCTCTCCACTCTGCTTCCTTGTCTCCAGGTTACATTAAACCTCTTCAGTTTCCAAAATATCCAGTGTTTTCTTTTCTCAAACTTATATATATTGTCTCTCCCTGCTTTCTTCCTCCACTTCTTCTTTTACGTATCACCTTAAATATGTCATTTTTCTCAATAGACTTCCATGACCAAGCCAGGGTTAGGCACCCGACCTTTGTGCTCCTAAAACACTGTGGACCTTATATTAAAGTACTTTCTATGATTTTGTAGCACTTTTCTCTTATACATACGCCAGGCTGGATTGTGAATTTCTAAGGACAGCAGGGACAATAGTTATCCCCAGTAGTTGGCAACCTGCCTGGTACATAGTCAACTCATAGTAAATATTGAAGTGTGTGAATATGTGAATGAACGATGAATGAATGTGAATAATGCCTCATCCTACAAACTTTATGGTCTCACCTTTTTTACTCAATTACAATTCCTTATGAATTAACAAGGCTATTTATAGCAGCATCCCCAGTCATACCTTTTAGACTTGATAGTTTTTCATTATAGTCACTTCTATTTCATTTGAGGTATTTAAAAAAAATAGCTCCAGGGACTCCTGGCTGGCATAGTTGATAGAACATGTAACTCTTGGGGTGCCTGGCTGGCTCAGTCAGTTAAGCATCCGACTCTTGACTTTGGCTCAGCTTATGCTCTTGCGTTCATGAGTTCAAGCCCTGCATCAGACTCTGTGCTGATGGTGCGGAGCCTGCTTGGGATTCTCTCTCTCCCTCTTTCTCTGCCCCTCCCCTGCCTCCTCTCTATCTCTCTCAAAATAAATAAAAGAAAAATAAAAACATGAAACTCTTGATTTCAGGGTCATGAGGTCAAGCCCCTAGTTGGGCATGGAGCCTATTTTAAAAAAAAGCTCCTCATTAAGAAAAGATTAGAGATTCCTATGTAAACCCTTATTTATGCATATTTATGTCTAAATGTAAATTCATGCCAACTGTTAGTGTAAAAAAACTAATACAAATTGATATTAAGGACAATCACTGGGAACTGTTAATAAGTATTGGGGTAGCAGATTTAAAAATATACCAATTTCTTTAGAAACTGAATATTTAAAAAACCCCAAACTCTAGATTTGCTGTTAAAAAAATGAATACAAGAAAGTTGGTACCCAATTAGAAATATAATTACTATGAAGTGTGATGTTTTCAGTTACTACACAGATTATAAAAATTTCTCTCTTTCAGAATATATCTGTTGAGTGACTTATGTGCTATGCATTGATGTAGGCACTTGGGATACATAACCGAACAATGTTAACTTCCTGAATGCTTTAGTAACTAGAAAAAATGGAGCCTAGTATACAGATACACAAACACACACATATGTTTCTGCATATATGTAAAATTCTAATTAATATGTTATAGATAAGCCTATTTCTCAAGCCAGTACCAAAGGATTTTAAGATTATTTAAAGTGAAATATTAAGGTTATTGTAAAATAACTAAATGATGGTAGGATTTGGGAGGAAAAGGAGACTTGTGCTTTTAATTTCCTTAAGTGTAATAAATACAATTGATCTTGAGCAATAGTATACTTGGACTGTGTGGTGGACTATGTTAGTTTTCAAAAACGTCTGCTGCTCCTCCCTGGGGAAGCATTATACTTCCCAATCCTATTGACATCATGCCAGGCCTTAGCTTTGCCTTGGCTAATGAAATACTAGTGGAAATGATTTATGTTTACTTATGAGCAGAAGCTTTGAGTCAGAACATAGTGTCCTATATTGTCTCTTTTTTCTCTACTATAACAGTCAGATCTGAATAGATGCTTCTTCCTTACCCTAAAGTCTGAAATAAAGATGACACGTAAATTGAACCATAGCCAACCTTTGTTTGACATGTAACATGAGCAACAGCAACAAAAAAAGTTTTGTTGTTGAAAGCCACGGAAATTTTATTACTGCAACATAACTTAGCTCAGTAGTTGTCAAACTTGAGCATGCATTAGTATCATGTGAAGATTTTATTAAAACATGATTGTGCACGTTTTACAATTTGTTGGGCCACATACTTAGAGTTTCTGAATTCATTAGGTCTGGGATGGAGACCAAGAATTTGCATTTCTAACAAGTTACTATCTGATGCTGAGGGGTTCCAGGGACCACACTTTGAGAACCACTGACTTAGCCTTTCCTGACCAATATAGCCTGTTAGTTCATACTCTTAGATACTTTAATTACTCAATAAATGTTATAGCAACAAAATGCAGAATATTTCCCAACTTCATTATTAAAGAAGTAAACTCCATAAATTGCTCCTTTGATTTCTGGAACATGGGTACACAAAATGCCATAAGAAATCCTAAAGTTGATAGCACAGGCCCTGGAGGTCCCATCATCACAGCGTTTTACCTTGGCAGTCCTGCACCCACCTCCTCCGCACCCCTGGGCCAGCCATCCCAGGCCCTGTCCCCCAGGCCTGGTCTATGCTGTGGCCACTAGCACCACCCCACCTGCTGCCACCATCCTGCCCAGGGGCCCACTGGCCCCTGCCACTGCCACCCTGGCCCCTACGAGCCCTTTCCATAATGCCACAGGTGGGTGTCGGGCTAACCCAGGGTGGAGTAAGTTGGGGGACCCAGAAGATGGGCTCCAGGTAGGCCTGGCTCAGCAAATGCTCTCCTGTCTACCAGCAAGCTCCATAACCTACAGCTTAGTGGCCCCCAAGGCCCAGTGGCCCACCCCCAACTATCCCGGAAAGTGAAGGCGGCCATTGCCATCATTCAGAGTGGATTAGATAACCATGGAAATTACTATCATATTAGTCAGATTTAAATAAAAGCTGCTAAAAATATACAAAGAACAAAGCGAGTTTGAGAAAGAAACAGTCACATCTAATGGTGGGAGAAAAATGCCATCCTGATGGACTTAGTAAGGAATTCTCTCAACAGAGGAGGGTGTTGAGGGCAAAGCCCCCTATTGGCATGGAGCCATAGCCAATCTTTAACTCAAAGGTTAAATAGGGCATTGCATATGAAGGACCAAGGGTAGCCAAAACGGGAGAGGTGAGAAAGTGAAATGCAGCAGAGTTTGCTACTGAGAGACAGATAAAAGGGGACAGTGTCTTTTGGAAGTCCAGGTGCTTACTTGGTCTATAATATAAAGCACAATGGAGCTTCAGCTCAGACTGTTTTTTGTTTCCATGTTTGGGATTGAGGTGCTTTGAGAATTTCTGTTGCCGAAGGTGGCACATTAATACCAAGAGTAGGCCTTAGGATTGTCCAGGAGGTCCAGGAAGACTGCGGTGAATAATATCTATTGTGACGAGGAAGTGTGTGAGAGAAGCCAGCGTGGAGTCCTGACGAAATTCCGCTCTCAGGCAGGTCAGGTTTAGAAAGGAGATGTGTGGAAGTGAGGAAATGGAAATTGGTTCCAGTTGGAAGAGCATTGCTCTCTCCCTTCATTCAGATGATTTGTGGTTTCTCTTTTACAGCCCAAGATCGCATTGCTTCTCTGGAGTGTTTCTCCTCCCCAGTGAGACCTCAGCAGGCAGAAAGGTGGTTGCCTGGGATGTAGAATGATTTTACTGTTGTGTGAAGATGCCTAGGAACAAACTATTTTCAGGCAGATCATTTAACTTCTCTGTGTCTTGGTTTCTTAAACTGTAAAATATAATTCTCCCAAGTTCTAATATTCCATTTTTCTAATAGTGGCTTTTGGCCAATAAAATTCTAATACATGTTAATTTGCCCAGTTTCTATTATACACACCACAAGTTAAGTTCATAATCTTTGAGATGCATGCAGGAAGCTGCAGTATTTGAAATGAATATTTTTCTTTTAGAGTTAGGATGCTCTGTAGTGCTCAGTTAATCAGAAAGTAGTTTTCTAAAAGCTTCTAAAGTGTTCTTTTTGCTTCATTACCCATAGATGCATATTTTTTTAATGTTAGATTTGAACTTTGATGTGAAGTACACATAAACTTATGAAGAAGGGCCTAATATAGTTTCTGATAGTTGCTCATTTTGTTCCAATATGAAAAGCAATTGCCATTGTTATTTTAATGATATAGCTACCGACATGCATTTGAAAATAAATTAATGTTGATTCAAAGACTCTATATAATTGAAACATTTCCATTAATCTTTTTTACAACCATTATAGGAGGGGGGAAAATGAAAATACTTGCCAGTCTTGAGGTCTTTAAAAAATAGATTGGTTCAGAATTATGGTTATAATTCTGTTTAATGTAAATAATTTGTGGCCATAGCAATGTCTTGATTTTAAGAAACTTGCTAAGTTTTTCCTTGGATGTACATAAAACACCATTTTGATCTTAAATTTAGTTTTTGGCCTTCATTAATTTGTCAGGTGTAAACACATGCCATTTCCTCAGCAACTGCAAACAGGCCTTTCAGGTTAGGTCTAGGACAACTAAAACCTACTGCTTCTACAGGGATTTTAAAGTTTGACTAGTATTGCTATTGCTGGCTCATTTTGAGAGAGAAATTTCTCCTAATTAACATGTCTTTTAGAAACATTCTGAAGGGGAGTCTTGGTTCCTTGAGTCTTGGTTCCTTAGCAATTGAAGACAGTTTGGAGTCTGACCTTCCTTAGTCTGGATTTTAAAGCAAAAACAGTTCTAGCCTCTACAAGTTTAAGGAGAAATACAATTCTATTGGGGTTGTTACTTTAAATTTGTATCCAAGTGTTTCCAGTTTATACTTAGGACGCACCACATAAAAAGTGCACAGTAATCATCTGGGGACTTCCAATGACACTTGATTACTGTTAACTGCCGCCTGCTTCAGCAACCTTCCTCAGGTTCTTGAGAACAAAGCTAAGCACCAGTGTTCTATTCCATAGGAAATAGGTACTGTAAAGTATTTACCAGAATAAAAAATAATATTTTTAAAGCACTGGGAGACTTCACTTATATTTAAAGAAATCCAATTAAAAGTTATTTTGAAGATACATAATGTGTTCAGGAAGCAAAAAATAATATTCCTCAAATTTCTTAATTTGTTGCTGTTCCAACTTAAGATTTTTGTATGATGTCCTTAAGATAGGAACATAACGTAAGTTATTTTTTTCTTATATAAGATGCCATATGCAGGCTGAAACTGAACTCTCCATTATTCAAGTAATATAGACCTAAGAGGAAAACCCTGTTGTGTGTATGTAAGCAATGTCATGTATTTTAATTGCACACCCTAAGTTCTGAGTAGTAAATTGAAATGATGGATTTAACCTGTTGGAGCATGCTGTGTGATTAGGATGGCAAGGGTTGCTTTTTTTTTTTTTAACAAAAATAAAAGGCTGGAATTAATTCTATGTCAGTCTTTTTTTGATAATTTTTATGATAAACAGGTGTCAGTCAAAATCCTACAGTTGATCAAGTTTCAATTACTAAATTATAACTGAGTACTAAGATAAGCTTCTACACTTAAAAATGGATTAGGAAATTAGGAAATTTCCTAATTAATTAGGAAAAGTGGTTTATTCTTTTATGTTAGTTTTTAAAACAAAATAAGAAAAAAAAATTAAACTTAAAAAAAAGCTATACAATTCCACAAAGATGATGCAGATGGCCTCAAGAGCAGCCTAATCCCAGCACATCCTTTGTGGAAACATTTTAGTTTTCATTAACACTGAGAAACCACCAAATACATTGGTCCTGTCCAACTCAGCTGAATGGGCTAGAGTTGGCATATATCAAGTCGAAAAGGGGAGCCAGAGAAATAAGAATATCCCAAAGCTGCTCAGCCTCTAACATAAGTTATATTAATCAACTTACAGGTACCCATATTATAACTTTGTCAGATAATATGTCAGCTAGGTTCAGAAGCATGTCATTTGTTGTGCTTGTATTGGTTTCGAATATAGGGTTTTAAGATCTTCCAACACTGTCCTAAAACATTTCAGTAAATTTGTGCTACTTTTTCTTTCATTAAAAATGAACTATATAAAATTGCGTGAGTTTTCTTTATAATAAATACAATAGTGAGTCACAAATTTGAGGCATTTAAATAGGCATTCTGGTTCCTTTTTAACTTTCAAATTAAACTTTTCAGTTGTAGTCAAACCAAAATATATTTTTGTTTTTAATACCAGTAATAATTAGATAATTAGACCAATCAAAATTCTGAAGATTCAGCTATTGTCTGTAACTATTATTCACAATTAGCTTCCTATGTAATTCTTTTTATACCTTCAGTATGGCTGAACTTTAAGCATTTTCTGTTTTTTTTTATGTTTATTTATTTTTGAGAGAGACAGAGAGACAGAGTATGAGTGGGGAAGGGGCAGAGAGAGAGAAAGAAGATCCCAAGCTGACTCTGTGCTAAGAGTGGAGAGCCCCATGTGCGCCTCTAAGTCACGAACCACGAGATAATAACCTGAACCAAAGTCGAATGTTCAACTGACTGAGCCACTCAGGCACCCCTAAGCATTTTTTAAATAATTTTATTCACATAAACTAATGCTACTTGTTTTTTATTCTGATTGACTTAGGTGATTATGATATCATCAACATAGAATATTTTAAGAATTATCAATGTACTCAACTATTTTAAATCTAATTTCTCTTTATTTTTTCCAGTCTTCTAGCATCTTTAATTATAGTATTGCATATGCTACTTTTGTCAAATTAAATAATAATTTAAAGAGATAGAGGAAGAAAAAGTAGACTAAAATTTGAAGCTGAACTCATGAAGTACGATAGAGTAATTAAGCTCTTGGACAGCACTACTGATGAAAGAAATTGTGTCATAACTTTTAGTCAAGGTTATTTTTATTTATATGACAAACATACACATAACTTTGCAAATATCTTTTCCTTTATGGTCAGAGATGGTATATAATTTATCTTTGCCTTCCTCAAGAGATCAACAGTACAGGGGCTCTTGGGTGGCTCGGTCAATTAAGCCTACGACTTAAGCTCTGGTCATGATCTCACTGTTCGTGGATCTCATGGTTTGTGGATCTCAAGATTCATGGGTTGGAGCCCCACATTGGGGTTGCTGCTGTCAACACAGAGCCTGCTTGGAATCCTCTGTCTTCCTGTCTCTGCCCCTCACCTGTTTGTACTCATGCTCACACCCTCTGTCTTCCTGTGTCTCTGCTTCTCACCTGCTCATACTCACACTCACATGCACTCTTTCTCTCTGAAAAATAAGTAAACATTAAAAAAAGAAAGATCAGCAGTACAGTGTCTTCTCAATAAATTAATGACTTTTGAGACAATAAAGATGATGTAATATTTGAACAATATTTGAGTTTCCTTCTAACCAATTAAGTGATTAAAAATAGACAAAAGAACTCTGAAATTGATACTTAATATTTTTATCATTATAGTCACCCATTTGTCCATGTTCATTGGGAACACAGTTTCAAAAAATTTTAACCTAAACCATCTATTTTAGTTAGTAACTATATACCTTCTGGCAAAACTTTTACAGCAGTATTAATTAGTGAAGTTGACTACTTTGAGTTTACATCCTCTGCCATTGTGTCAGTGAAATAGAGATGAATAACTTTTGCACCGTTTAATCTTTTTCTAAGTATTCAAATATTGATGTTTTAAATTAAACTGTTTTTCTAAATCACTAGTAATATAAAGAGATTATCTCACCAATATTGAGAATAAAAAACTTTTAAAAAACATACAAAAAAAACCCTGAATTTATCTTGAGAATACTGGCTGCTACTAATATTATTACTAATAATTGCTTACTGTTTTGTAGTACTTACTGACGTGGAACTTATTCCTGCAAAGGTTCAAAGGGGAATCTTTTCTAATTTTGAAATTCTTCCAAAAATGGTTTACTAGTGACATCTGCTGGTATAATATGGTAATAAAGATAAAAGTATCTCCTGGGAGTAATTTCATGGAAATTAAGCGTGAAACAAAGAATCTTTGTGGGCAAAATTGTTTTTTTAACTTTACACTTATAATTGAAAAAAATTGTATTTGTGAGTTCCCCCCACATTGGCATTTGACCAAGTATCTTCTAATAGCAATAAACTTTATACTTTCTCATATGCTATGTAATTCTAGCCTGAACCTCTATAATTAGTTGTGTGTCAGCTAAGTTGTTTAATAAAATGCTGCAATTTTTTCCTCCTTCTCTTTCCTGAACCTTGTACATAACCTCACAAATGTAGACATTCAGTAACTACAGTGGAGTCATACTAGTTATTTATGTCATTTATATAGATTAACTCTAATAGAAAAGCCTATGTATATACATGCATTATATTTTTATGCACACTCAAAAATAAAACAAGACTTTATATTAGAGAATGATTTTATTAAAAAGAGAAAGGACTTTGGTTTTTTCCCCCTCCCTTTAGAAGAGATTTTCTGCACTATGAAATATGGAGGAATAAAATATTCTTAGTCCTTGGATATTTTCTCTATTGTCACTTATTTTCTACTTGATTGTGTCTAGCCCTTTGGATTTAAGTTCTTCTTATAAATGAATCGGACGTCTTCCTTGAACCCAAATCTGTACAGCAGCTGCTTGCTTCATTAACGTTTCCATTTGTAGATAACCTGAATCTCAAACTTACCATGTCCAAAATAAAACTTTGATTTTTCTCCTCAAACCTGTTCCTCCCATAGTCTTCTTCACTTCAGTAAGTGGACATTTTATCCTTCTATTTGCTCAAACCAAAAATATATTAATAGTTAGTGAATTTTCTCTTTCTCTTGTACTCCACATTCAGTCCTTCAAGAAATTCCACCAACTTTGCTTTTGAAATACATTCGGAATTGTCTCACTTTTCTTCTCTTCTACCACTTCATGATCTAGTCAAGCCACAATCATCTTTGCCTCTTGCTTTTAACTTTGTCTTCCTGTAGTTTGTTTTCCAACTAGCAGCCAGAGGTAATCTTAAAATCTAAGACAGATCTTTGTCACTCTTCTCCTGAGAGCCATCCAAAGTTTTTACGGTGCCTAGAGGGCCCCTACAAGAATCATAGACCACTCCTTCCCTCCGCCACTGTTACTGGGACCTCCTTTCCTACCATTGCTTCCCTCCCCTATTCTGCTCTGGCTGCAGTAATCTACTTTGCTGTTCTCCTTACATGCCATGCAAACTCCTCATCAGGGACTTTGTACTTGCTCTTCCTGCAAACAAATGCCCTTCCCTCAATTCTATAAGGCTTCTGATCAAATTATCAAATTTCACGTTCTTGGAGAGGCCTTTCTGGATTACACTATGTAAAATAATAGGGCCTGACTCCATCTGTTTCTCCTCTTATGCTGCTTTGTTTTTTGCCACAGCAGTTATCACCACATGACATATTTACTTGTTTTGTCGTACCTTTCCCAGACATAGAGTGTCAGCTGTATGAAAGCAGAGATTCTGATTATCTACTATTACATCCTTAAAACTTAAACTTGTGCTTACACACAGTGGGCATTCAGTTAAGATTTGTTGAGTAAATCAGGAGAGCCTTAATACATGAATGGAGAATGTAATTTGATTTGCATTATAATAACCAAATCCATTAAATAGGGAGACCCCTTCTAATGGGGTCTGTTTTATGTAAATCTTTATATGTGTATCAGACTTTATACATTTAATTCAAATTACAATAGTGTTTCCTAGTTAGGTTAAGGCTCAGACAATACCCTTGGTATCAAAATTCAGGGAGATATTACTATTTTAAAGATTCTTTTCATGGGAATAATTACTTTTTTGTTCTTTTGACATAGACATCTGACCCTCAATTACATTAACAGACCTTATACACATGAATGGAAAGAAGAATAGCCTCTTTTGAATTCGGGCTAAGACTTTATCAATATGAAGTGCTTCCCACAGGGTTCTGCTGAAAGAACCAAACTTCCATCATAATGAAATTGCAAATTCATTTGCACATACCCTTTTTTTTTTTGAAAGCTACTTTTTGATGTTTGGTCTGCAATTAGATTTATTGTTTAAGGTCACAAATATGCAATCCTGACTAGACCAAGTTGTCAGAATCCTTTTTCTATTCAGCATTGCACAAAGATAAATGGCTATCTTTTAACAATAACATACCAAAGCCAAAATTTGTTCTCACTTGTATATAATCTTTTAATCAATCTGCTGCTTTCTGTTTTCCAGTCAGTAGACTCAGCCTACCCCCTCACCACCCCACCTATCTAGAAATTGTCCAATTACGGGTTTTAAATTACTGAGAAACACTTTCTTCAGATGGAAAAAGATAAGTTTAAGAATTTTAATGCTATAATTTTCCCATGCACATTTTTAGCTTAACATACGGATTATTTTGCCTTTACCCTCATTCTGTGTGGGGTGGATAATTATGTAGTATGTTAGCTAAATTCTGTGATTACATTTTGCACTGCTAATATGACCACAAAGTAGATCATGTTGCTTAATTAAAATGAATTCTTAAGTGTTTTAAAAGATCTCTGTGCACACAAATTAAATTCTTTTCTGAGATTCTGTGTGCCCTGCAGTAAAAATGTATATATTTAAACTTGTAAAGATAGATTTCTTATATTTGGTGCATTTCCTTTGTGATCTTTCACATAAAAAGCATACTGTGAGAGTTGCCCAGTTAGATTTGAGGCTGTACATTTTATCCAGGAATATCCAGTGTCTAAAATTAACATACATTAGAGCATCATGGTATCACCAATCTCTATAGTTTCTCCAAGGGATTTTGATACTAGATACCCAATAATTCTTTAGTAACTTGATCATACTTATAAAGCAAGCCATTAATACTAGTATAGTAATTCTCCTGTTTGAAAACCTTGTTTAAATATTTTTCTTGCCAATCTGAGAATCACTTTTTCTTAATTGTCACGTAGTTTGAATCTTCCCTCAATTAGAAGGAATACACTATTTCAGAAGGAGGTATAAGAAAAAACCATAGCTTTTAATTCAGATGAAATTTTAAATTTTTTTCCTAAATTCTGACTACTATTTATTTTGTGACCTCTTGGAAGTTGCTGCATTTGGGGGCTGGGGTGGGGGCTCTGCCCAGCTATGGATTAGAGAAATCCCTATTCGTAGAGGTGTGATGTAATTAAATGAGACAACACATACCAAGGGCCCAAAACAATGCCCAGCAATAGTAAGTACTCAGTAAATGTTATTGGGCTCCTGCCACTGTGCCCTCCCCTCAGCCCCACTCTGTTCCCCATGGTATGTTATCCGTTCCGATTGGGCTCCCTTGGAAGTTAAAATTGTTGAACTAAACTTGAAGCCTTTATGTGTCTGCCAACTCTACATTGCTCTGCATTCTGAATTATTAAGTAGGGAGAAGTCAGGACCTAGAATTGACCTATTCATAATACCCAGCAGGTGTATGTGGCCTTTTCTTCTCAACAAATTGCTCCCCCGGGGATTGCGTAAAGTGAGGAACACTCCACTCCCAGCCTTCAAAAATGAAGTCCACATGGAGTCCTTAGAAGATATACTTAAATCTCTCTTCCACCTGCAAATATGAGAGTTGAGCCTTAAGTTATGTTAATTTGGCATAGGACATTTTAATCATCCTGTGTAAGATGGCTTGCTTCCTTGTTTATTCCATTTATACTGCTCATATCACTGTCCTAAAAGAGTTTCACCTTTTAAAAACAATCTATTTCAGAAAAAATTTATATTAGCTGTTTAATATACTACTTTATATCTCAAAACATGTTTTATCATAAAATTTTTTATTGTTCTAGGTGCAAAGATGGTTTGAAAGGATTTACATTTTCTGCCCTTAGGTAAGTAGCATATTTTATTTAACTTTATGTTAAGAAAGAATTTACAAGTTAACTTTTTCAAAAAGTGATACCATTACACATATTATAAGAGATATTTATCTACTCAGTTTTCCAGCTGAAAGTAATTGTAGAAGTCACAAAGCACTTTTGTGGTATTACATTAAAAGAGTAATTTATTAGATTTCTTTTCCCCTAAAAATCAGTCAGTCACCAAATACTTCTGGGGCCTATTGTGTGCCTCATATCATTGGTTATTAGAAAAGGATTACAAGAACTCTTTCTTCAAGGAGCTTTGGCAAGACAAAGCTACACATGAACAATTATTGCAAAATTCAATACTGAATTCTGTGGTACCACAGTCTGGGCTTCATTAGGGCAGGCTTCATGTCAGACACATTTTGGATTATTAGCTTCACTAGAGTCACTAGAATCTGCTTTTCACCCTGTAGCCCATCTCTTTCCATAGTTATTAGCAGATGCACTAGCATTGAGTATTGTATATTGTACATTATAGTTTACCAAACATTTTCACAACGATTAGAAAATTTTCACAACAGTTCTGTTGTGATGGGTATTTCTATGCCCACGTGACATGAAGAAGAAATTGAGGCTTAAGAATGCTTGACTAATTTAATGTTCACGCAGTGACTGTATATACTTACTTGAAACCTACTGCTCTTCTATTTTGTGTCATAAATGTTGCCTATTTTATTCCCCTAAGTACATATAGTAGATGCTTAGGAAAGATTAGTAGTGTAGTATTCATTGTAAGTATAGGAGGGAAAAAATCAGGGTGGCTTTCAATACTAGAAGATTTCATATGACTGTCTTATAAGATTATTTTGAAGATCAAATAAGTTAATGCATGAAAAGTGTTAAAACTGTGCATGGCACATAGTGCTCAAGAAATGTTGCCTATTATTGTATTATTATTCTTAAAAAAATTTTTTTAATGTTTATTTCTGAGAGAGACAGAGGCAGAGTGTTGAGTGGGGAAAGGAGACACAAAATCTGAAGCAGGCTCCAGGCTCTGAGCTATAAGCACAGAGCCTGACATGGGGCTTGAACCCATGAACCACGAGATTATGACCTGAACTGAAGTCGGATGCTTAACTGACTGAGCCACCCAGGCTCCCCATATTATATTAGTACTCTTACGGGGATAAGCCTTAAAGTGTACTTGAAGGGTAGCTTTAAAGAACTTAAAAGGGAAAGGAAGAGCCTTCTGGATAGAAGGGAATAATGTTAGCAAAAGCATGAAAGTTATAAACATGAAATGTGAAGTAAGAGTGGGAAAATTAATTTGCATGAAAAGTTTACATTAGGGATTATAGGATTTTTTTTTTAATGATGGATCAAGCAGGACCACATTATGGAGACCTAAACAACAACAAAAAGAAGACCAGATTTGAATTTGATAAGATGGACAGTAAGGATTCGCTAAAGGTTTTGGAGCAGGTAATTGACAGTTTTTCAGAAAGGTTAGTCTGGCCACAGTGTTTGGGACCTTGTAAAAAGAACAAGAAGGAAGAAAGATGAAATGAAAAGTACTGGGATTTGGGTGATAGTGGAGGATTAAAGAGAAAGAGGCCAAGTTGAGACGTGCAGTAGAAGAAAATGAAGACCTAATGCCTGATAGTTTCCTTCTTTCTCTTTCCCTCCAATCCTCAGTATGAGCCAAGTATTGAAAACCTAAGTACCCGACAAAAGGTACAATTAACAGAAAATCAGATGGCATGCAACAAGACTAGTTTGGGGGGGGACAGATTGAGTCCACTGTTTGAATATCTTTGGTTGTGGAAACTCTGTGGTAGCAGTAACTAAGTCAGAATACACTGCAATAATTTCTTCATATTATATTCTTCGTTAAAAGATCATGAGGGGTGCCTGGGTGGCTCAGTTGGTTGAGCATCCGACTTCATCTCTGGTCGTGATCTCATGGTTTGTGGGTTCAAGCCCCGCATCGGGCTCTGTGCTGACAGCTCAGAGCCTGGAGTCTGCTTTGGATTCTGGGTCTCCCTCTCTCTCTGCCCCTCCCTCCCTCTCAAAAATAAATAAACATTCAAAAAAAATTTTTAAGATGATGAAACATTTTAGAAAATAAATTGTTGTTGCTGTTGTTGCATTGGCTATAAAAGATTCTGTGTTAAATCAAAAGTTTGTAACAAAACCAAAAGTTGGTTTTCCTAAAGAGAAAACTTAGCCTTCTCGCCTGTGTCTCTACTTAGGCTCCCAGAATCCTTACGAAAACTTAAAATGTGTCAGATATTTTTGTGTCTCTTCTTCAAACCCACTTAAAGTAAAGGGCTGGGTTGGACTTTTTGTACATAGAATTATCTCTGTAGTAGAGGAAAATATTCTGGAAAAATTGGTTATTACTTCTTGATTAATATTTAGTAGAAGTTTGAGAGTAAATAGAGAGAGTCAAGGATAGAACCAAAGGGGAAGAGCCAGTTCAGGAGCTTTAAGGCATACTAAGCCTGGATCAACATAGTTTAATACTTAGAAGTGTATACAGCTTGGTGGTGAAGAACCAGGCTTTAGAGTCAGACAGTTCTGAGTTCGATAGTTACTGTTATTGGCTGTGGACCAGATGCTTTTCCATGCGAACTCTCATGGAAATTATGGCACCTATTTTGTAGTGTTGCTATGAGGATTAAATGATTTAATAGCACTACTGTGCCTATCATTTAGTAAATGCTTAGAAAATGCTCATTATTACTTATTACTACTTCAGTATGTATTAATTAAATATTTACCATGTGCCAGACACTATACTAGTCATTGGGGTATAACAGCAAAGAAGATGTACAGAGTCTCATAAGACCCCGCAGTTTAATGGGAGACGTAAACTACTAACAAGGTGCTTCTACTATTGGGGATGTATTGGGCCATGATAGCACAAAGGAAGGATTGCTAACTCACTCCAGTTTAGGCAGGGACAGCTTCTCCGAGGAAGTGACCTCTAATCTGAGATGGTCAGTCCTGGCCAAAAGAGCAACAGTGTTATGAACAGTGTAGGAGAGATTATTGTAACTGTTCTAACATAGTTTTTGTCTTGTTCATAAAGAACAGTAGTACCTCTCCATGCACACCCATGACTAAGAGCCAAATTCTTTTGGAATAAAAGCTACCGAGAATGCACAACTGACATCTTGTGACACACAGTCTCATTGCATATACCTTATACTTTAATGAGCTAGATGTTTTACCAAGTTTGTCCTAACAAACTTGGGTTACAGTTGATAGTAACAGCTTTTTTCACCTCTCTTTTCTGAGTGTTTACATTTTCTTACTCTGTTTGTCATAGGTCCCATGTTTCAGAACCTTAGTGTAGTCTTTTTTTTTTTAAATTTTATTTTTATTTCTTTTTTTTGGCATCTCAAATTCTTTTTTTTTTTTAACTTTATAGTTAATTGTCAAGTTGGTTTCCATATAACACCCAGTGCTCTTCCCCACAAGTGTCCTCCACCATGATAGTGTAGTCTTTTTGATCCCAATTTTGTGTTTGCATTTTAAGGTATTTCATGAAAGTTCAGCTGGTAGAGTTCTCTTAGGAAAGCTTAGTTATTCTTTAAAAGCGCAATGATTCTTATAGTGAAGGTACAAATAGCAAAAATGAAAGCAGATGAAGGATGCTGATTGAGTGATATCTAATGGCACCAACTCTTTTGTTCTTCCTTTCTTTTTTTTTCTCTTTTTCTTTTAATCTTTTTGCATTGTCTTTGGGGGGGAGGGGAAGGTCCAGTTTTGATGAGATAAGAATAGTTTCTTCTCCTAGATATTAAGTTTCTCCAAAGATAAATAAATAGATTAAAATAGCATGGAATTTAAGGTTTTCTAACAAAATTATGTGAGAATACATGGAATCTTGACTCTTTTATGATCCTCATTCTTCAGTTCCCTCCATTTCCCTGAGTCTTGTTATATGAACTTCTACTGCGCTGTGGCTATTTTATGACTCAAAGTGATGGGATATAACTTTATACTGGAAAATGAGAAACTCATTCAATTGTAACTATTAGTAGAATTTAGAGAAAAAATAGAATTTTTGTGATGAATTAGTAGACCCAAGTAAATATTTCACCTACTTCTTTGAAAAAACTTTAAGGTGTGTAGTATCTTTAAAAAGTGGTGACTTAAGTTAAAACAGTGTGTCATAACAGCACATATATAAAAATATAGTGCTACACTGTTTTACTTGGTTAATTTCATTTTAAAATACCTGCATTGTTGGGGAGTTTAGGAAGATGGTGGAGTAGGAGGACCCTAAGCTCACCCTATCCCATGTTTACACCTATATATCATCCACATCTGTGTAAAATACCAGAGAGCAATCCAAAGACTGACAGAATATCCACAACTAAATGCAGAGAAGAAGCTGCATTTAGGAGATGAGGAAGGGCAGAAACAGTGGTTGGGACCTGCCCACAGAAGGGAGGGAACTGCAGGTGCGGAGAGGGGAAAGGAATGGTCTCGGTCTCATACACTTGGGAACCCAAACCAGGAAGAGAAGTCCCCATAACATCGAGCTTTGAAAATCAGAGGGGCTGAGTTCTGTGGGTTTGTATAACTAGCAGGATTTGGAGTCTGGAGCTTAAAAAGTCACTTGACTCAGCGCTGGGCAAGATGGGAGGGTGAGTGATTGCTCCATCTCACCCTTAAAAAAGATCATAGACCACCTAGAAGCAACAGTTTGCACAGTCTTTGGGACAAATGGGAGGGAGGAGGATCTGTTTATAGTGATTTCAAGCATGTTGGGGGACTTCTCTGGGAACAAAGGAACTGTCAGGCACCATTTTCCTCATCTGCCCCCCAGCATAAACACAGGGCCACCTGTGGGAGGCATTGCACAGACACTTGCTACCTAACCTGCTAGCAGTGTGCCTTGCCAATGTGTTCTCCTGAGGACTGGCCCACTCGAAACCTGCTGGCCTCAGCCCTGGGCACTGTGCAAGTTTTGCTAACACTACCACCCCACCTCCAAGCCATTCTGCAGTCATGCTTCCTCAGAGCTTACAGCCTGGGTCTCACTAACACCACAGATAACAAGCAAAGGCCATATCAGACACAGAGTTGTAAAGACATCTGTACTGAAATAAAATGTGACTCAGACATGACAGCAGGACACAAGCAACACAAACAGGAGATTCCCCTGAAGCACCAGTTTCTGGTGAACAGGGGGCACTGCACTGTAAAGCACTACAGGACCTCTTTTTCATAAAGGCACTACTTTTAAAAGTAGAAGATGTAGCTGACTTTCTTAACACAGAAAAACCAACACAGAGTGATAGACAAAGTAGGGAAACAGAGGAATATGTCCCAAATGAAAAATAGGACAAAATCACAGCCGGAGATTAAGTAAAACAGAAATAATATGCTTGATAGAAAATTTAAAGGCATGACCATAAATATACTCACTGCACTTCACAAAAGGGTAGGGGAAATCAGTGAGAACCTTGACAAAGAGCTAGAAAGTAACATATCAGAGATGAAGAACTCAATAAGTGAAAAAAAAAAAAAACCACAACAGATGGAATAAATAGTAGGCTATCAGAAGCAGAGGAGTCTATAAGTGACCTGGAGGGTAGAGTGATGGAAAGCAACTGAGGGACAAGTGAGACAAGGTGAAAGCAAGATAAGAAACAAATAAATACTGCATAATGAGAATAGGCTTAGAAAATTCAGTGACTCCCATCAAGCGTAATAGTATTCACATTATAGGGATATCAGAAGGAGAACAGAGAAAGGAAGGCAGAAAATGTATTTCAAGTAATAATAGCTGAAAACTTCCCAAATCTTGGGAGGGAAACAGAGATCCTGACTCAAGAGACACAGAGATTCCCCTCCCCGCCCCAAAAATTGATAAACCTTTAGCTAGATTCATAAAGACAGAGAGAGAGAGAACTCAAATAAATAAAATTAGAACTGGGAGAAATAACAACCAATGTCACAGAAATACAAAAGATTGTAAGAGAATATTATGAAAAATTATATGCCAACAAATTGGACAACCTAGAAGAAATGGATAAATTCGTAGAAACATATAAGCTCCCAAAATTGAATCAAGAATAAATAGAATATTTGAACGGACCAATTACCAGCAATGAAATTGAATCAGTGATCAAAAAACTCCCAGCAAACAAAAGTCCAGGACTAGATGGCTTCACAAGTGGATTCTACCAAACATTTAAAGAAGAGTTAATACCTATCCTTCTCAAATTATTCCAAAAAAACAGAAGAGGAAGGAAACCTTCTTACTTCATTCTATGAAGCCAGCATTACTCGCATACCAAAACTAGATAAAGACACTACAAAAAAAGAGAACTACAGGCCAATATCTATGTTGAACACAGATGCAAAAATTCTCAACTAAATATTAGCAAATCAAACCCAAGGATACTTTAAAAAATCATGTACCACAGTCAAGTGGGATTTATTCCTGGGGTTCAAGAGTGGTCCAATGCAATTCATCACATCAATAAAAGAAGGGATAAAAAACCATTTCAATAGATGCAGAAAAAGTATTTTCTAAAGTAGAACATGCATTCATGTTAATAAAAAAAGCCCTCAACAAAGTAGGATTAGAGGGAACACCTCAACATAATAAAGCCGTATATGAAAAACCCACAGCTAACATTTCACTCAGTGATGAAAAATGGGGAGTGTTTCCCCTAAGGTCAGGAACAAGATGGGGAAGTCCACTCTCCCCACTCATATTTAACATAGTACTGGAAGCCCTAGCCATAGCTATCAGAAAAGAAGAAGGAAGAAAAGGCATCCAAATTGGTAAGGAAGAAGTAAAACTTCTACTATTTGCAGGCAAGATGATACTATATATAAAAAACCTTAAAGACTCTACCAAAAAACTACCAGAACTGATAAGTGAATTCAGTAAGGTTGTAGGATACCAAATCAACATACAGAAATTCGTGGTATTTTTGTTTACTAGCAGTGAAGCAAAAGAAAGAAAAATTAAGAAAGCAATCCCATTTGCAATTGCACCAAAGGTAATGAAATCTCTAGGAATAGGGGTGCCTCGGTGGCTCAGTCGGCTTAGTGTCCAACTTCTCCTCAGGTCATGATCTCGCGGTCTGTGGTTTCGAGCCCCACAAAATGGGGTACTGTGCTTGCAGCTCAGAGCCTGGAGCCTGTTTCAGAGCCTGGAGCCTGTTTCAGATTCTGAGTCTCCCTCTCTCTCTCTCTCTGCCCCTACCCCACTCGTGCTCTGTCTCTGTCTCAAAAATAAATAAACCAAAAAAAAATTTTTTTAAATACCTAGGAATAAACTTAACCAAGGAGGTGAAAGACTTTTATTCTGAAAACTATAAAACATTGATAAAATATATTTAAGATGACACAAACAAATGGAAAGATATTCCATGCTCATGGATTGGAAGAATAAATATTGTAACAATGTCTTTACTACCCAAAGCAATCTATAGATTTAATGCAATTCCTGTCAAAATATCAACACATTTTTCACAGAGCTAGAACAAACAGTCCTAAAATTTGTATGGAACCACGAAAGACCCTGAATAGCTGAAACAGTTTTAAAAAAGAAAAGCAAAACTGGAGATGTCACAATTCCAGACTTCAGGTTATGCTACAAAGCTATAATAATCAAAACAGTATGGACTGGCACAAAAATAGGCACATAGATCATTGGAACAGAATAGAAAGCCCAGAAATAAACCTATGTTCATATGGTCAATTAATGTTTGACAAAGGAGGAAAGAATATGCAATGGGAAAAAGGCAGCCTCTTCATAAATGGTGTTGAGAGAACTAGACAGCAACATGCAAAAAAATGAAACTAGACCACTGGCTTACACAATACACAAAGATAAATTTGAAAGAACCTAAATGTGAGACATGAAACCATAAAAATCCTAGAAGAGAACACAGGCAGTAACTTCTCTGACATCGGATGTAGCAACTTTTTTCTAGATTTGTCTCCCAAGGCAAGGGAAGAAAAAGCAAAAATAAAACTATTGCCACTACATCAAATAAAAAGCTTCTGTGCAGCAAAGGCAATAATGAACAAAACTAAAAGACAGCCTACGGAATGGGGGAAGGTATTTGCAAATGACATATTTGATAAAGGGTTAGTATCCAAAATATATAAAGAACTTACATAACTCAACACCCAAAAAACAAATAATTCAATTAAAAAGTGGGCAGATGAGGGACACCTGGGTGGCTCAGTCAGTTGAGTATCCAACTCTTGGTTTCAGCTCAGGTCATAATCTCATGGTTCATGGGATCAAGCCCCACGTCAGACTTTGTGCTGACGGTGCAGAGCCTGCTTAGGATTCTTTCTCCCCCTCTCTTACTATCCCTTCCCCACTCGTGCTCCCTCCCTCTCCGTCTCAAAATAAATAAATATACATTTTTTAAAAGTGGCAGGCGACATGAACAGACAGTTCTCCAAAGAAGACATACAGATGGCCAACAAATACGTGAAATGATGCTCACATCACTGATCATCAGGGAAATGCATATCAGAACCACAATGATATATCATCTCACACTTGTCAGAATGGCTAAAATCAGTAACACAAGAAACAAAAGGTGTTGGCGAGGATGTGGAGAAATAGAAACCCTCTTGCACTGTTGGTGGGAATGCAAACTGGTACAGCCACTCTGGAAAATAGTCTGGAGATTCCTCAGAAAGTTAAAAATGGAGCTACCCTAAAATCTAGTAATCACCATACTGAATATTTACCCCCAAAAATGGAGAAACACTAATAAAAAGGCATTCATGCATCCCTATGTGTATTGCAGCATTACTTACAATAGTCAAATTATGGAAGCAGCCCAAATGTCCATCAATTGGTGAGAATAGAGAAGTGGTATATATACACAACGGAATATTATTCAGCCACAAAAAAAAATGCAGTTTTGCCATTTGCAACAACATGAATGGAGCTAGAGAGTATAATGCTAAGTGGCCAGTCAGAGAAAGACAAATACTATATCACTTCACTCATATGTGGAATTTAGGAAACAAAAACAAATGATCAAAGGGAAAAAAAAAAGAGAAAGAAAGAGAGACAAACCAAGAAGTAGAAACTTAACTAAGCAGAGAACAAACTGATGATTACCATAGAGCAGGTGGGTTGGGGGGTTGGGTGAAACACGTGAAGGGGATTAAGACTAGACTTACCATGATGAGCACTGAGTAACGTATAGAATTGTAGAATTGCTATATTGTACACCTGAAACTAATATAACACTGTATGTTAACTATACTGGAATTAAAAGGAAAAACAATAGAAGAATATGTATTATTAAAGAAATGGCTGTCAACATTTCCTAAGTATTCAGATTTATAAAGCTTGTATTTATAAAGAATGATAAGATTTTATGTAAATTTTGAAAAATATTATTTCAAATGATAAGGTACTCTCCAAAATGTATTGTATATTAACAAAGTCAAGTGGGGTTTGTCTTTTTTTTAAGGTGAAAAATTCTTCACATTGTGCTCTTTTCTTCAGGTTTATTGTAGGGAAAGAAGAAATTCCCACACATTCTTATTCACCAGAAGCAGCATATGCAAAAGTGGAACAGAAGACAGAGAAACATGAGGAAAAGCCAAGAAGAATGAATGTAATTGCTCTAATCAGGAAACTTGTGGATTCAGTGTAAGTTCTTTATCTTGATACTTAGTGCATTTTGTCACTCTTTTATATGATATTTGTACCATGACAAGGTGTTTTTGTTTTCTTTTCAGTAATGACAACTTTTTTTTTTAATTTAACCAAAAGCAATGCATAGAGTTTTATAAAAGTCACATAATAGCAAGTCAGTTTTATTTATTATTTTTGCCTGGACTATAGACCATCCTATGCCTTTAAAATAGATTTATATAAACTTATAATAGTTTTCTGTGTCAAACTAGGCAGAGTTGCAGGAGGCCAGAAAGGGGAGCTTCAGGAAACAGATTAATAATGTGCTAATCAACTATGCCAAGTGTGGGAAGGAGAGATTCAAGAAGATATAGGAACAAGGAGCAAACCTTATGTAAAGGGTTTTTTTGTTTTTTTGTTTTTTTTGTTTTTTTTTTTTGCAAGAGTGGAAATTTTCAGGGCTTTAGAAATGGAATAAGATAACTTTATTTGTATATTATACATTAGAAATGGAATAAGATAACTTTATTTGTATATTATACAAATAAGTCTGAATTTCATACAAATAATATTTGTATTTCTAGTATAGATATTCAAAAAAAAATTAATGATTTAAAATTAGAACATTAGTTAATAAAAGTAATCTTGGTAGTGATATTTGAGACATTATTGAATGAATAACCAATATAGAAAGTTAGGCGTCAGTTATAGGAAACTGAAGCCAGAAATCAGAAGACCTATGTTAGACTCTCATTTTACCCCTTGCTGGCTTTGTGACTTTGGGCAAGTGATTTAACCACTCTGGATCCTAAAGTGTTCATCTGTTAACTTGGGTTAATGATCTCTGTTAAGGAGTGTTGCATGCATTAAATGAAATAACATATGAGTTGCCTCACATACATGAGCACAAGATAGGTGCTCAGAATTTTTACTGAATTTAAAGAGTTTGTCTTGTATCCACCACATACAGAAGGTAAGAGGCAAGGAAAGGATAACAGATGGCAGGAATAATTGTGGTAGTGAACTTTTTAAAAGAATTTTATGTATTTTTTTTTCTTGTTTTAATTTTTTCATCATGATAAGTGCACTCCCTTAATCCCCTTTTAACCTGTTTCACCCATGCCCCTATCCACCTCCCCTCTAATAATCATCAGTTTGTTCTCTATAGTTAAACGTCTGTTTTTTGGTTTTTCACTCTCTCTTTCCTTTCTTTTCCCCTTCACTCATTTTTTTTATTTCCTAAATTCCCCATATGAGCAATATCATATAGCTGAATAATATTATATTGTGTATGTACACACATGCACATACATACATACCACCTCTTCTTCATCCATTCATCGATGAACAGGGGCTGCTCCTATAATTTGGCTATTGTAAATAACATTGCAACAAACATAGGGGTACATATATCCCTTTGAATTAGTATTTTTGTAATTTTGGGATAAATACCCAGTAGGTATGATTGGTAGTGAACTTCTTAAGTAAGTTCAAAATAGTTACGTATCACCTTAGTGGAGAAAAGAGAGAAGGAATCCCTATTCATGGAAATCATGTTCACCAAGAATCAGGGAAATGCAGAGAATGTATATGTATTATGTGGGTGAATGATACCTTGGGTATCAGAGCTAATCAGGTCATGGTAGAACTTGTCAGACTACCCGCTGCTGTGAAAGCAGATGCAGAGCAGGTAAGACAGGAGATGGGGAGTCCAGGCTTTGGTAAGTTTTAAGAACAGACTAAGGGAAGATTAAATGACAGTATAGCTGATATCAGAATTTAAATTCACTACCAAAGAGAGCTTAACAATCTCTGTGTAGTTCCAGTAGCACTGGCTGAAGAATGTCTTTGAAGAGGACACTTAGAAGTATGAAGAGTGATGGTTTACATACGGCCACCCTTCTCTGATTTACCTCTTTTAGCCTCCAGCTTTAATCACTCAACGTCACATGGCCAGATATGTCCCATCATTCTAATGACATACGGTCTACAGTCAGTAGGAACTACTGCTGTCACCCTTGTGTATGAAAGGCTGCCGGCATACTCCAGCTGTGGTGCAGAATTGGATTTCCGGAAAGGTTTTGCTAATCAATTTGCAAATGGAATTAGAGAGACGTTGAACCAGAATATCACTCTATGAATTATTGTTTTAGAAACGAGAAAGTTAATGTTCCAACCATGAAGATAATTAACTGCAGTCTGCAAGAGTTATAAAGACTACTCATTTTGGAACATGAATTCTTCAGAGAGAAAGGGGGAGAGCTAGACCCATGTTAGATATTTTACTTACTTTTTTATGCCTCGAGTGAATATTTGGTCCTGGAGTCAGCATACCAAATAATTAAAAATCAGCATGTCTTGAACAGTAGTCTTCCTAGCAGAAAGGTTTACTAAACACAAGAGGACCAAGTGGTTTGCAGTCAAATCACTAATAACCCACTTTTGAATCCCCACATGATCTATTTCTGTATTTATTTTTAAAATTGAATTTTGAATTCTAATACTGTATCACGTTTCTTCTCCAGATGTTTTCTCTCAAATAT
The DNA here is from genome assembly GCA_028646485.1 of Cryptoprocta ferox. Taxonomy (NCBI): domain Eukaryota; kingdom Metazoa; phylum Chordata; class Mammalia; order Carnivora; family Eupleridae; genus Cryptoprocta; species Cryptoprocta ferox. The sequence goes on from CM053575.1 coordinate 65,015,310, forward strand.
AATTAAGTATAAATTCCTGTAACCTGAGCACTTTCTCATTATGATTTTTGCTCAAGTACTGACTGCATGGATGATTTATGACTGTTATACTCTACAGTAAGCAACTTAAAGCTTCCAAAAGATTTGGCAGAGTATAGAGATAATATATACATATTTCTCTTATTTAGTCACAAATATTTACCAGTGTTTTTCTGTTCCATATTTAAGTATTTTGACTGTAGTCACATATTATATGCACTGTGTCAAATGGTGAGCTTCAAAGAAAAAAATCTGTTATCTTTGCTTTTTTATGTCCCAAGAAACCAAAAGATACATACATTTAAATACAAGTAGGTAATATTTTCTCCTTTTTTGATTAGAGAGTTTTAAGCACATCTACACACATACACATACATAAACACATAATTTGTTATTTTTGTTTTATTTCAGATGTAAGCATGGACCAAGGCATAGATGTTGCAAACACTATGAAGATAATTGCATCTCTTATTGCATTAAAGTAAGTATATGAAAATAT
>CM053575.1:65015926-65156585 GCA_028646485.1 Cryptoprocta ferox
TCTGGCCATTTGTAGCAAAGTGGATGGACCTCGAGGGTGTCATGCTCAGCGAAATAAGTCAGGCGGAGAAGGACAGATACCATATGTTCGCACTCATAGGTCTAACAGGAGAAACCCAACAGAGGACCATGGGGAGGGGAAGGAGGAAAAAGAGTTAGGGAGAGGGAGGGAGACAAAACACAAGAGACTCTTGAATCCTTAAAACAAACTGAGGGGGGAAGAGGAAGGGGAAAAGGTAAAGGGGGGTGATGGTCTTGGTGGAGGTCACTTGTGGGGAAGAGCACTGGGTGTTATATGGAAACCAACCTGACAATAAACTATAAAGTTTAAAAAAAAATAAATAAATAAAACATGATTTCAAAGCAAATGGAAAAATTGACAGTAATTGCTATCATTCTTTGCATTTGACTAGAAGAATAAGAAATTTGTGAAAATTAGGTAACAATTTAGCTTTTAGCATTCACTTACCAGATCCTTTGTTAAATAATTTTAAAATTCACTTATTTAAAAATTAGTGTTACACATTCAAAGTAGAAGAGAAGCTGAAGCAACCACAGCAAAAAAGACAGAAAAATAAAGTTATTAAAGTTTGTACTATGTAATTTATTCTCATTAGAATGCATTTTAGATCAAGGTCCCTGGAGTGTGCTCTGTACAAGTGGGTAAACAGTCTCATACATATACCGTGCACAGTCTGGTACAGTGGCATTTGGTGTTGTAAAGTTGTTATACTTTTAAGGCATGGAGGTAACTGGAGCATGTCCACAGTTGCTCTACATTAAGGAAGTTAGCTATGCCCACTGGCATAAATTCCTCACTCTGTATTATGTTAGTGTAGTAGAGTGTCTCTCCTTGCCCATCCCCCATTCTGTGCCTGTCATCTGCCCATCCTCCATTACCACCAACTCTGGGAAGGAAGTTATTTTAATTGCAGTTAGTCTGGCACAGGTGGCACCATCTGCTACAAGTTCTTTAGTTTTGGATGAGCTCTAACAATCCCAATACTTTAAAGAGTTTATGTTCTTTCTTATAATGTCTGATCCTCACTCAGTTGATGATGATAAGAGCAGAGTTGTACAGCATCCCCAAAAGATAGCTTTCTGGGGGCACCTGGCTGACTCAGGAGGTTAAGCATCTGACTTCAGCTTAGGTCATGATCTCACAGTTCAGTTTGTGGGTTCAAGCCCTGTGTTGGGCTCTGCACTGACAGCTCAGAGCCTGGAGCCTGCTTTGGATTCTGAGTCTCCCTGTCTCTCTGCTCCTCCGTGCCCCCCCCGCAAATAAATTTTAAAATGTTAATTTTTTTTTAAATAATAACAATAATTATAAAAGACAGCCTCCCAGCAGTCATTCTGGAAGAGAGGGACTGTATCCAATTGGTGCTTATGAACGTGAGCACCTGTGATTTAATGTTGATGGTGGCATTTGCCCCAGTCAACACTTACCTGTAGAGTCCCCAAACATACAGCCAGAGTTAAAGCAGTAGGGTATTTTTTCAGTTGCACAGTGATTTCTGGTACACTGCTTCCAAATCTGGTTTCCTGCCCACTGTTAAAGTGGGGAGGAAAGCAGCGTTGCTGGCAGCCTCAGGGTCTGCCAGCTCCCAGAGAGTCATTATTTCCTCCAACTGGACATAATTCTAATTCAAGGGGAGACTTCAGGAGGGTAACTAAGAGAAATACTCTGATTAAACCAGATGTATTTGGTAAAGTTTAGGAAGAGGGGAAGTGATATTAAAAAAGTTATCTGAGAATATTAGGGGAAATTACTGAGGAATGAAAAAATCTAGTCATTGTTTCAACAAATAGGTACCAATACTATAAACTTGGCAATTTTTGTATAAATTGGAATAATATGTCCATAAATGTAAAATTATTTGGAGACCTGTAGGTGAGGAATTTACCCCACAAATATAGTAAATATATTTTGGCAGTGCACCTCATTATTCCATCAGCTCAGTTACACCACATGTTAAATCATATCCCTGAGGAAATGTACAAATTACCTTCCCCTCAACTCACTATGCTTTAGCCACACTTTTTGTTGGTTCCTCATACCTGCCAGTCTCTGTTTTATCTTTGTGCTTTCCGTCCAAGCTCTCTGAAATGTTTTCATCATGCTAGCTCCTTCTCATTTCTGTCAGTTTAAATGTTACATCCTCCATCACTTTCCCTTACCACCCAATTTAATATAGGCTGCCTGTTAATTTCCTTCCTAGAGTCTTGATTATTTCCTGCATAACACATTGTACTCTGTAATAATTTTGTTTATTCACTGACTTCCGTGCTCTTCCTCTAATGAGCATGAAGCTCCATGAAGACAAGAACTTTGTATCCTCTTCACCACTCTGTCCCCAGCATCTAGTGTAATGCTTGGCACATAGAGGCCTTCAGTGAATATTTTCTGAATACATGAGTGTCAGGATGGAAGGATGAACATGTCTCCTGAAAATAGCATGGAAAGACTAAACAAGCCTGTGATCCTTGAAGCCTTAGATTGTTAAGATTATTAATGTTAGGATAAAGTGTGAACACTTCATGCATTAAACATATACAAGAAGTTTCAGTTAAGCTAATGCATGGTAATTTATGTTAATTAGTTGGACAATTTAATTTTCATGTTTTAAACCAGGTATTAGATAGTTTCAGGTAAATTAAACATTCATTAGAATGTTCCTTCATAGTAATTCAATTTTTTCTAAAAAAGAAGGCTGCTCACTGGAAGATACAAACCTGACCTTTGGAACTTAGCACGAAAACACTGCTAGAAACATAGATATTTTTCCATTCCAGTGGGGGTGAGAGAGGAGGATGATGGGAGGCCGGTATTACGATATATTGGCTGAATCACGTAAAATTCTGTTCCTTTAGGTAACATTTGGTTTTTATGCTAATAAGAATTTTCCAGTCTGTCAGTATGAAGTGACGTTTAAATTTCATTTCCCTAAATACCAAAATGAAATTGACCAAGACTAGTCATCCTCTCTTTCCTTTTGCACTATAAATAGTTTGAGGTAATATGGAAAGATGTTGGCAGCAAGTAGGCCTTTGTAGTGCATTTTGCCTTTTCAAGTTTTGTTTAGTGTACCTTAAAAGCTACTGTTTCTTAGAGATGTTTTAGCCTGACATAGTTGAGCATAGAAATAAAAACCTAGGTATAATTTTTTTTTCTGGAAAATTATTTTAACCTGATCATTTAAAAAGTTGATACCAAAGGTCTAAATATAAAGCTTTTTTTTCTGTCAAAAGAATTCCTATTTACTCTAATGATTAAGAAGAGTACACTATTGGGGCACCTGGGTAGCTCAGTTGGTTAAGTGTCCGTCTTTGGCTCAGGTCATGATCTCATGGTTCCTGAGTTTGAGCCCTGTGACGGGCTCTGTGATGACAGAGCCTGGAACCTGCTTCAGATTCTGTCTCCCTCTCTCTCTGCCCCTCCTCCACTCACACTCTCACTCTTTCTCAGAAATAAATAAACATTAAAAAAAAAAAAGTACTCTGTTAAAATTTCCAAAACACATTTGTTTTTGTAAACTATTTTTTTGGAATTTCATTGCTTTTGTTCTTAAAATTCAGTTGTGGTTTAGGAATCATAAATCCTGGTTTTTGTTAACACAATGTCAAGAAATGGAAATTTGGTGCACAGACAAGGTTGGCCAGTGCTTGTGAGACTTCCAAGTTTTTGAAAATCAAAGAAAATATAGTCACTGAAAAATTTTACCCTTATTTTAAGGTAATTGTTTTAAAAGTGTTTGAGGTCTTAAGACTTAATTTTGAAAATGCTTTGATATAAACCTGTGTTATTTATTTTTTGAGTTCTGTTTTGATTCTGAGATAGTAAAATTCATATCTCTCAGACTTAAATATTTGGATGTAAATCAGAATTTTATCCCAATTTTCTCTAGGGTTTCATCAGAATGTTTAGCGTGGGATACTTGATCCAGTGCTGCCTCCGAATTCCCTCTGCATTTCGGCATCTGTTTACACAGCCATCCCGGCTATTTTCTCTGTTCTACAATAAAGAAAACTTCCAGCTCGGAGCTTTTCTGGGCTCTTTTGTTAGTATATACAAGGTAAGGCTTTCAGCAGAGGAGAGAAAAATGGGAAATAAATAATATGGCTATTATTAGAATGAGATATGGCCTTAACCTGTCTGTCATTTTTAATGCTTCTTTGTATTATATTCATAAATATCTTAATGTCATATACAATATATGTTGGGAATTGAGGTTGGAGAAATTTCTTTTAAAATGTTATTTAATGTGCTTCAAAGTGTAGATATATTTGCATTATATATAATATGAAAGATTTTCAAACTTACTTTTTTTCAATAATGTAGATACTGAAAAAGTTTAACTGTTAAGTTTCTAACATCAAAAGTGATATTAATATATCTGGCTTGTTTGTTTTTCTTAATCATACTTAATGCCTGGTTATTAATGTAAACATATTTCAGACCCTTTTAGCTGATATCAACACTTGATAGAGCCAGTAAAGATTTTTTTTTTCCTAATTTTTAATGTTTTTATTTTTTGAGAGGGAGAGAGACAAAGAGCATGAGCAGGGGAGGGGCAGAGAGAGAGGGAGACACAGAATCCGGAGCAGGCTCCGGGCTCTGAGCTGTCAGCACAGACAATAAGCAATAAGCAATAAGCAATGACTTATTATCCCTCTTTGATCTACTTACTATTCCTACTACACTCTCTCAAATTACCATGGTTAACATTCTTTCACCCCTTTCTGCATGTTCCTGTAAACGTACCGACACATGTATAAGCACATACCTGAACACGTATGTAGGGATCATTCATGACATAGTACTTTGAAATTTTAAGTAATGTCCTTTTGTTTAATGTTGATCACTGATATTTAAATCATATTACTGACATTTTACTAAACATCTAAAATTTAGATTATAAAGCTAAATGTAGATTCCAAATGGTAAAATATATTAACTAAGGTTGACTATATGCAAACATACACACATTGTTTTTAAGGTAAAAAAGAATAGTGTTGGGAAACTTGAATTCTGGAGTCATTTTGGGTAAGATGGTTATGTATCATTTTAGGTAAAAGTTTACTTACAAAAGGTACGTATGGGGGAAGTATTTTTAAATGGAAAGGAGGACAGGAGTAACAAATGATAAACTATAATTACTTGTTATGAAATATTACTAATATTGAAAATAGTTTTCAATATGGTTTGACTAGGAAATATTACTAATGTCTTTGAATATATAAGACTTAATAGGACAGAATATTTGTAATTATATGTTTATATTTATATTCTTTTTCATTTCTTATATCATAGTGTTTATGTTTATTCTTAACATAAACCCTGAAGTGTTATATGTGGATTATCTTCCAACATTTTTATCCCAAGTTGGTTATTATCCACCATCCAGCATATCTCAAAGCATGTTTTGTTTGTTTGCTTTAATTTCTGTTACTATTTATTTGCTCAGGTAATACAAACTAATGGTATTAAACCATAGAAAAATACAACCGTCAGAAAATATCTTATAAAAAAATGGTACAGTGTGTTCCAAAGCCATATGAGATTTAAAATAAAATTGTCAATGCCATTAGCATCTTTATAAGGATGTAACTGAGAGAAGGGCAGAGAAACAATTCATATTTCTTCTGTGTCTTCTCAGGGAACAGATTCTTTTTATCATTTTGTAATATTACTCTTTATTTCTGCTAATATTTCTTACAGTCAAGTCTACAATGTAGGATATTAATATAGCTACTCCAGTTTTCTTTTGATTATATTTCATAGTATATTGTTTCTGTCCTTTTATTTTAGTCTTACTGTATCTTCAGTTTAAAGGTTGATTTCTTTTAGATGACACATAGTTGGTTTTTTCTTTTTTATCCAATTTGATAATCTCTATTAATTGGTATGTTTAAACTATTTACATTTAATACACTTTTTGATAATGGTATAGTTTAAATCTACTTCTTACTAGTTGTTTTGTAATTTTTCCATTGTTTTTTTTTCTTCCTCCTGAATTTTTTAAAAAACATTATGTATTTAATTTTTAATTTTTATTTTTTGTATTTTTGTATTCTATCTTCACTCTTGGCTTACTATTTATACATACCTCTTTTTAAATTTAGTGACTGCCTTAACATTTATAATAAGCATTTTAACTTTTTTTTAAGGTTTATTTATTTTTGTGAGAGAGGAACAGAAAGAGCATGAGCAGGGGAGGAGCAGAGAGAGAGGGAGACACAGAATTAGAAGCAGGCTCCAGGCTCTGAGCTGTCAGAGAGTCCTATGTGGGGCTCGAACTCACAAACTGTGAGATCATGACCTGAGCCAAAGTCAAACACCTAACTGACTGAAGCACCCAGGCACCCCATCTAAGCATTTTAAGTTCATCAGTTATTTTTTTCAAATATTATGCCACTTCATATATAGTGTAACCCTTATAACACTATACCTCAAATTCCTCCTTCTCATCCTTTGTGGTATACATTTATCTTTTCATGTGTTATAAACCCCATGACATATTGTTACCATTTTTATTTTAGACCAGGAGTCAGAAAACGTTTTTTGTAATTGGCCAGATGATAACTATTATAAGCTTTGTGGCCGATATGATTGGTCTTTGTCACAACTACTGTACCCTGATGTTGTAGTGTGAAAACAACCGTAAATAGATAAGTAAAGGAGATTGCTATGTTTTTTTCAAGTTTATTTATTTATTTTTGAAAGAGAGAGAGAGCACAAGTAAGGGAAGGGCAGAGAGAGAGAAAGAGAAAGAGAATCTCAAGCAGGCTCCACACTGTAAGCTCAGAGACCAACATGGGGCTCGAACTCATGAACTGTGAGATCATGACTTGAGCCAAAATCAAGAGTTGGATGCTTAACTGACTGAGCCATCCAGGAGCCCCATAGCTATGTTCTAATAAAACTTTATCACACTTTAATTAGATTTGCATTTGATTTTTACATATCCCAAAATATTATGATTTTATTTATTTCATCCATTGAGAAATGTAAAAACATTCTTAGCTCATGAACCATATAAAAACAGGTGGCAGGCCAGATTTGGCTAGTGGGCCATATTTTTTGACCACTGCTTTAGATAGTTAATTTATTGTTATTATTATTATTTTTAATATTTTATTTATTTTTAAGAGATAGAGCACAAGCAGAAGTGCAGAGAGAAACAGAGACACAGAATCCAAAGCAGGCTCCAGACTCTGAACTGTCAGCACAGAGCCTGACACGGGGCTCGAACCCCCGAGCCAGGAGGTCATGATCTGAGCCAAAGTTGGACGCTTAAATGACTGAGCCACCCAGGCACCCCTTTTTTGATAGTTTATTTTTATAGAAAGAAACGATATTTAAAAAATGTCTTCTAAGTTAATCTCATTTTGCCGTCTTCAGAGCTCCTTATTTCTTTTTTCAGATCTAAATGATATTATATTTCTTCTGCCTGCAAAATTACCTTTTACCATTTATGAAAATTCATCACCTACAGACCTACTATGTAGGTCTCCGTGTTTATCTACCTGAAAAAGTCTTTATTTCACCTTTACTTTGAAAAATACTTTCTCTGAGTATAGAATTCTCTCCTAGATTTATAGTTTATACAGTTTTTCTCCTTGTTTACAGTGGGAGTAATTCTATATCTAGGCAAAGGAAAATTTATGCCTTCATTTTGGAAAATCATTACAATAAACATATTATGTATCATTGTTTTAAGTTTTTTTAATTTATTTTGAGACAGAGCGCACAAACAGGGTAGCGACAGAGAGAGAGAGACAGAGAGAGAGGGGAGAGAGAGAATCCCAAGCAGGCTCTACGCTGTCAGCACAGAACCCTAGGTGGGGCTTGATCTCTGAGCTGAAATCAAGAGTCAGTTGCTTAACTGACTGAACCACCCAGGTGCCCAGACAGTGAAAATATTATGTATAATTTCTTAATAGAGTCTATTCAGAACAATAACTTTATAACAGGTTATTGTTGATAGTTTTCCCACTCATATATTTACTTCGATTTCGATCACCAATTTGCTGCCAAGGTCTGCTAGTGACTTACTCATTACAGATGTTACATGCATGTTTTCTAGAAATGAAACAACTGAAGTCATTGTATTTTCTTCTTGATGCAGGGTACTAGTTGCTTCCTGCGCTGGGTCAGAAACCTGGATGATGAACTGCATGCTATTATTGCTGGTAAGGCAATGATAAAACAGTTATTATTGCATCAATCCATGGTAGAATGACTCAGAAATAGTTTCCACATTCATCTGATTTCTATATAACTCCTTTTCTCTGTAATAGAATCCCTATAGAGGCTCTAGTCCAAACATTTTGTATTTGCAAAGTTTAACATACCCAGGCATTCTTGCCATCTGGTGTTTTGAATTGGCAATATAATGACTTGGGTATCTGCCCTGTTAAAGGCCAGAAATTCTAGGGAATGTGTCATAAAAGAACATAAAACTTAAAAAATTTGGTGACTAATGGAAGAACATTCATATTTCTTAAAACATTCTGTTTTTGCCACTGGCAAGTGAAATATATTTTAATAATGTATATTTTTTTTATTTTTTAGGGAACTTAAACAGTTTCATAAAAATAAGACTAACATTTTCTGCAAGTGCAGCATACATGGTACTTAAGTTAAATTGACAATTTACAGATATTTATTGGTGATATTCCTACTATCAGTATTGCAGGCCTCCCTCTGCCTTGGTTTTCCATTTATGGAACGAAGGAAGTACTATGGAGAGAAGTTTGATGATATCACTAAAAGTAATTTGAGCTGTTAGAAGAATAGACTAATAAATATTTCCAGTTAAAATCATAAATGAAATCAATAGCCTTTAAAAATTATTTTTGAAAAATCATTATATTTGTTAAGACTACTGTTGTTTTTAAAGTTATATTTAGAATGTGAAGTGTCTTGTAATATGTATATCAAAACTGTGTGTTCCTAACTCTGAAGGTCAATTTCTTAGTTTAAAAATGTATGATACCCACAAACTCACCCCATTTTTATGTCACCACGTATATTACTGTCTTTGTCTTTGTATAACAAAAGGCAGTGCTACAAATCTGTCTTACTTAAGTGAATGAACATTTCTGAATGACTTAATAACAAAGAAATACTTCAAGATTTGATCAGTTTTGATTTATTTGTTGTTTCAGGTTTTTTGGCAGGAGTATCAATGATGTTTTATAAAAGTACAACAATTTCCATGTATTTAGCTTCCAAGTTGGTGGAGGTAAGCAAACATCTTGATGCATGCACAGTTCTAAACAATGTAGAGCCTTCCATAGCCCAATTGCAAGCGCAAGTCAATCCTATAAAAGTACTGACAAAGTCACTTCTCCTGTTTTTTCTTCTTTCTTTATGTGTGTTATTTTCAAATATACACAAAGTGTAGAAAGAATAAAGTAATTCTTGTGTACCTATCATACAGCTTCAACAGTTAACAACATGTGACCAGTTTATTCCATCTGTACTGCCCCAACCCCATGAGTACTGAATTAGTTTAAAGCAAATCCCAGATATCATATCACTTTTTCTGTAAATAACTCAGGATAAAGATTCCTTAAAAATAAACAAACCAACACTACTACCAAAGTATAACCAAATACTATTGTCACACATTTAAAAAACCTAGTAATTCTTTAATATTATTGTATGTCCAATTAGAGCTTATATTCTTGTGGTTCACAGATGTCTTTCTGCAATCTCTGTTTCACTTGGGATCTAAAGTCTCTTTACATTTTTAATAGCTACTCCTTCCCCCTCCCCTTTCTTTTTCCCCTTGCCATTTATTTGTTGAAGATCTACATTATCAGTTTTGTGGGATTTCCCACATTCTGGATTTTGCTAATTATATCATCATAGGTGGTATTAATGTGTTTCGTCAACCCAAGTATTTCCCATAAACGGTTAGTTAGATCTAGAGGTTTAAGCAATTCAGTTTCAGTTTTTAGGGGATTAAGGGAGGGGACAGAAACAGTTCACATTTACTGTGCGTATGAATTCCTGTTACATCACATTAGGAAACACATTAGTTGTCTCTTTTTGTGATGCTAAGATTGATCAGTGGGCTCTGTTAATAGAACTAACATAAGGCTCCCTGTTAGGCTTTCACTTAATTGTTATAGCAGTCATTATTAATCATGATTTCATTGAGAGTTGCAAAATGGTCATATTATAATATTATTGTTTCTTATTATTTATTCATGCAGATTCTTTTTTTTCTTTTTTTTTAAAAAATGTTTACTTTTGAGAGAGAGTCAGAGCACGAACAGGGTAGGGGCAGAGAGAGAGGGAGACACAGAATTCAAAGCAGGCTCCAGGCTCTGAGCTGTCACCACAGAGCCTGATACGAGGCTCGAAGTCACGAACCATGAGATACATCATGACTTGAGCTGAAGTTGGACATTTAACTGACTGAGCCACCCAGGTGCCCAGCGAATTCTTTAAAAAAAAACTTTCCTTTTTCAACTGTTTGGTTACTCTGAAATAGTTTGATTTGTTCACAAAGTCATAATAAAATGCTTGATTACTTCCCTACTTACCAGTGTTCAGAATGAATTAGCCCCTAACATTCTCCAAAATTGACTTACGAGTCTTTATTGTCAAGTGTCATTATGAAGATGTAAATATTAAAATATTTGATTTTGTTTTGACCCAGTCATTACCCTGTCTTTGACAATGAGAGTCTCTTCAAGTTGACTTCTGTGTTTCTTTTTTACATAATGCCAATATCTCTGATAGCTTTCTTGTTGTGTGATAAAACGAGATGGTCTGGGCTCATCTTGTACATTTCCTGTCCTAGACACAGAATCAGCCTTGTCTCCAATGACTGCTAGTTTCTTTTGGTAGGAAATGGTATTTAGAGACTTCAATTTGGGTACTTGGGTACTTCTTGCTCCTGGGCTAGCTATTATTTTTTGGCCTTTCCAGTAAAAAGAGCTAGAGAATCCTTTTTTTTCCCCTTTCTTTTTAGAGAATGAGAAAATAATGAACATATTGATATTTCCAATTCAGAGTTAAGATTATAGATTTATTTGACTTGATTTTTAGAAAAAATTTATCTCACTGAAAACCTGTGTCCCTAATGATATTAAGAGAATTACATATTTGCTTTATTCAAGTGTGCATGTGTGTGTGTGGGGGGGCAATGTGAGTGTGACATTTTTCTCAGTGCAATTGGAAGTCATTGGAATGAGATTTAAGTGTGGAAATAGCATGATTTAATTTATATTAAAAAGAAGAAAACATCTTGGCTCTTATATAAAGAATGGACTAGAGGCAAGAGTGGAAGCTGGGAGAACAGTTAGTTAGTCTCAGAAAGGAGATGATGGCTTCTTCCAGGACGGTAGCAGTAGGGATGGAGAGAAATACACAGACTTGGGGTGTGTTTAGGAGGTAGAGTTGACAAGACTTGCTAATGGAGAGGAAAAGGAGAGTGAGAGAAAGAAAATATCCCCTATCTAGCAAAAATTTATTCTTTGACACAGGGAGAATCCAATATTGATTGAGAACTAGTTCATAAAAGGTGTATTTTATAGCTGCTTCCCTACATGGCTAGGTTTTTAAGCCAAGCAGTGACATAGCTCTTTTTTTTTTTTTTACTTATTTTTTAATTTTTATTTTCATTTTTACTTTTATTTTTATTTTTGAGAGAGAGTACACATGAGCAGGGGAGGGGCAGAGAGAGAGGGAAAGAGAGAATCTTGAGCAGGCTCCATGCTGGGCTTCATCTCAACACTGTGAGATCATGACCTAAACCAAAATCAAGAGTCAGGTGTTTAACCAACTGAGCCACCAGGCATCCTGGCATAGCCCTTTTCTTATATCAACAGGCCACGTTTGATCGTGGCAAAAGAAACTAGATATGAAGTGTGCTGATGAGAATTTATTTTTAATTTAGGAAATTACAGATTTAAACTTACTATGTCCATTGAGTTAATGACTGGTGTAATAGGCAATCATTTTCGTATGATTGAAGTTAATTTTATATTAAAATGCTGCATTACTATATAATGAATATTAAATAAAAATCAGCTGACCAGACAACTTTTTTCCTGGAAATAATTATTTCCAAGGTGTATTTATTGAATATCTGTTATGTTCCCATTACTGTACAAAGTGCTGATAAGCATATAGAAGTATAGGATATGGTTCCCACCCGTCATTAACTGAGGATCTGGTTCAATAGATAAGTTTTATTATAAGAAATTAGGAACACAATTATTCCATATTTCAAGAGATACCTGTTTCACATAATGTTTCTATGATGCCATTCTACCACATCTGAATTTCATTTTTGTCAATATAAATATACTACAGTATACCTGTACTTGTAATATACTGTATAGTATATCCAAAATAGTGGCCCATGTATATCTTCCTTCCTGAGTAGAGTGTAACATATCTAAGTAGAGTAAAGAGTTACATGTCTTCCAGATTGGGGAAAAATTATTCCATGTTCTTTAGTTCATGAACCACCTTTGTCTTCTTGAACTTTCCTCCACCTGATTGTAACACCATTCTCTCTTGGTTCTTTCTGCTTTTCTTACTAGTTCTATTTCAGCTTTCCTATGTTTCAGAGAAACTGTTGCCATGACTTATTCCATCTTCTATCTGTATAAATCAGCTGGGCCTTCCCCATATGTATTGTGTACTTTGACCCAGCTCATTACCTGTGCTTTTTCTGCCTTTTCTCTCTTATCTCATTGTCGATGCTATGCCTCTTAGGAGGCAGCACTGTTAGAAGTGTGGTCAGCAGACTAGTCCCAATCCACGACCTGTTCGTTACCAGTTCATGATGAGATAAGTATAGAAATAGAGTAAGCATTTGGAAACTTCTGCGGCAACTTGACAGAGTAATTTGTTTTTTGAATATAAAAGTGAAATTTTGGTTCACTTTTGTGTTTTTAAAATTTATTTTTTAGTAATTTATTTTTATTGTATTATAAAAGCATCAAGCCATGGCAATTGGAAAGAAAGTTTTTGAAGTGTTTCTTCACTGCAAGTGGTTTGAGAAGCACTATTCAAATGTAGTCATTTCTGAAATTCTCCTCGGTCCTTTGTCCTAGGCAGAGTAGTTTGTTCCCTCCTCAGGGGGGGCAAAAAAATGCACACACACATATTAAACATATATATAGTTACCCATATAAGTGCATTAGGTATTTCTGTCATGCACTAACTTAGATGTTACTGTATTCATTTTTAAATTCCTAGCTCCTAGAATAGTGTTAACAGCATTAAATGTTGAATGAATGAATGAATGAATGAACAAATGAGTGAGTGAATAGATCTAGCAGGGAAGGGAGACCTAAGGATTATACAAAAAGCATTGTAGAGGGTGGCTCAGTCAGTTGGGCATCCACCTCTTGATTTTGGCTCAGGTCATGATCTCATAGTTTGTGAGATACAGCCCCATGTCGGGCTCTGTGCTGATGGTGCAGACCCTGCTTGGGATTCTCTCTCTTTCCTCTCCCCTACTTGTGCTCACTCTATCTCAGAATAAATAAAGTAAACTTTAAAAAAAAAAACTATTGAAGAATAAATGATATAAAAGAAGTAGAAATAAAATGTTACTGTATTTCACAGAAAAGCATTATTACTGATATCTCAGTTTGGGGTGAGGGAATGAGGGAAGGAAAAGGCTGACACTTAACTAACATCATGGAAGATGCAACCTGTAATTTGAGCTCAGAAAGGATTATTAGGTTTTTGAAGGTAGACAAAATAGTTGTAGATAGCAAGTGAGTCTGTTGCTCCACTGTATTGTTATAATGCTATTTAAAGTTGCGGGTTGTTTTTTTTTTTTTTAATAAATTTTGCATTATGTTAATTTTGCAGACAATGTATTTCAAAGGCATTGAAGCAGGAAAGGTTCCCTATTTTCCCCATGCAGATACTATCATCTATTCCATCTCTACAGCAATTTGCTTCCAGGCAGTAAGTATAGCTTTTTGAAATGAGAAATAGAATTATTTCTATTTCTGTACATTAAATCAATGGGGGGAAAATTAAGGCCTGGGAATATTTCTATTGATTAGATTTTCTTTTTTCTTTTTCTTTTTTACCAAGATAGCCTGCAAGTTTCAAGTCAGTAAACATGCTAACTTAATGGGCCAGGTCATGTTTTCTGAACACAATAATTTTTAGGTTTAAATTGTGTGCAATTTATAGGTAAATTATTAGTCTAGTACCTTGGCTAGAATGCCTAGTTTGGTTATACTTCTACTAGAAGAGAGATACCATGAGCATAAATAAGAATAATTATATTTCACCAATATTACTCAGGCAGTGAGAGGATGGGGTAGAATCTAGTTTATTAGAAGCATTGTTCAATTTCTTTAAATTCTATAATCATCATTATTGATTTTAATGGTTTTAGGACTGTTGCAAAATCTGGTGACCACTTTTATTTGCACTTTTTCAGAGTAATGCTGCCAGGTTGATAAACTTATTATAACTAAGGATGTACCAGCCATCTAATGAATATTCAGTAAATGCTTTCCTAATTATGACTGTTAACTCAATTATTATTTCATAAGCAATATTCTTGTTAGTTTTGAATTTAAACAAATACATATTTTTGTTATTGTCATCACTGTTGTTTTTAAAATACAATGAACAATAAAAATAGAGAAAAGTTCTATTGCCTAATATGACTAATTATATTTGCTCTTTACTAAAAGAAGTCTCAAATTGAATACTTTAATCTTAGGCTGTGATGGAAGTTCAGACTTTGCGACCATCTTACTGGAAGTTCCTTTTAAGACTCACCAAGGGCAAGTAAGTGACTGAGTTGTTGTACCTTACCACAGAACAAAAAGCATTTTCCCCCTAAAAAGATTTTTGAATCTTTTCATCTTTTTGAGTGAATATTCTTTCAGTGATAAAGTAAGCATCTACATGTAAAACAATTATGACCAACATAATATGAATACCATGGGGCATTTTTTTTAGTAACATTATTTTGACTTTTCTTTTCCCTATATTATTTTAGATATTTTAAATGTTGGAAAATACTGTATTGATTTCAAAACTGCTAATAGTTGCTACATAATACACTTAAGTCTCACGTTTAAAATCTTTGATCTCATCTTTTTGATTAGAAATACTGAACAGATTCATTAGAAATAATTCCTAAATAATTGAATGATTTCCATTGGGAGAAAAATAATCACATTATTTTGCTTGATTTTGTAAGCATACTTTTTCTTTGCGTTTATTATCATGTTCTTTATTGTTTTAGTTAGCATTTTCTGATCTTGATATAGTTCTTTGGGAGGCAGCTTGACCTACTAGAGAGACCATGGACTTTGGAGTCAGACTGACTTATGTTTGATTCTGGCTCTGATAACTTTCGCTGTGTTACTGGTAGAAAATTTGTTTACCCTCATGACCTCAGTTTCTCGCTCTCTACTATGAAACAATAATACATTCTTTGTATGGTTGTGTAATAGCACTTAGCACCTAGTAAACACTTAATAAATTGCAGCAGTTATTATTATCATTCATAGGTTTAATAGCCAACAGTGTATAGTATTGTCTCAGATACTACACATACAACACATGTACACATGCATATATGTTTAATCCTTAAAATAGCTCTATGAGAAGAGTACTATTAATATCCTGGTTTTATATTTGAGTCAACTGAGGTGCACAGAATGCTCAGCTAGCTCGCCAGAGTCACATAGCTAGCAAATGGAAAAGCTATGGGCTATGAGCCAGGCACTCTGGCTTTAGCATTCTTCCTCTTAGCCATGAGACTGTGCATCCTTTATATTATTATTATTAATCATTTATATCTTTGTCATTTAGTTTTTTTCCACTAAGGAGTTTAAGCACTTGATTATTTTGGGAGGGAACTTAACTTTGGAAAGGCACTGAAAGTTACATTTATTGCTCCTGGAATAGTGATGGTGGCCAGTGGCTCAAAATTAACCCTGTCGTCTTCTCCCCAGAAGAAATGCTTGGGATCGGGCATAGAGACACAGGTTCATCCTGCACATTAGCTAAATATGTGTCCTTAAAATTTTTTTTATCTTTTAAATTAGGTGATGGATAACATGAGTGTATGCTTTTGCTTCATGTCTATTAGAAATTTGAAAACGTATATGTTATTTTCCCTTTAATTGTTAAATACTTGTACATTTGGATGTGTTTTCTATGGATTGTGAGACATCAAAATGTCAATTATGAAAGCAATTACATTCAGTACCTTTGCCTCATTAGCAAATATTTATAGCTCATTCATTGTTTATTTCCTGTGATTTCATTCATCAGAAAAATTGTAATGAATCTGTTTTTCTATTTGACACAATCTAGTGGAAAGAACTTGAGGGGAGTTTGAAATAACAATGGTGGTTTCTGGGGTTTCAGGTCTGGGGATTATGATCTCTTTAAAACAAATATGAGAGTGAATCTTGAGGTGGAGTACCAAAGTAAATCTGCCACTTTGAATCTGCCATTGAGTCTTTCATCATGTCAATCTTTTCTGTTTTCCCATTCCATGAAAGATAGGTCAAGTGAATCATCTTACTTTATAAACTTCATTAAATACTTGTTCACTGTGTCCTCTGTTTTGCAGGTTTGCTGTCATGAACCGAAAAGTCCTTGATGTTTTTGGTACTGGTGCATCTAAACACTTTCAGGATTTTATCCCTAGGTTGGATCCAAGATATACGACTGTAACACCAGAGTTGCCCATCGAGTTTTCTTGAAGATGATTAATTTATTAATGTGACTTAATATTTCATTATTTTATCCTGAAGAGTTAATTACGTTGAAACACAAAGAAGGAGTCTTGAGCTTGAACTTCAGTGTTATTTCAGTGAGAGATACTGTTTTCTTGTTAGTTTTTCTTACCAATCAGAAGTACAGAAGCTTTTTAGGAAGGTGTTGCTTAATAATTAAGCTCCCTCCATAGCCAGAATCTGATTCTGGGTCACTTGTATTCGTTGACATTATGATACATTATTGATTAAATTATGTCCACAAGCAATCTTAAATGATCTATGTAGAAATGTAGTAACAAATAAGAATATACTTAAAATTACTTTAAAAGATGTTTTTAGTTCATTCCAGTATAATTCTTGGTTAAAACTAAGAATATTTCTATGTTTTAGGATACAAAGGATCACGGGTACATGGATTCGGTCTGTTTTTTTTTTTTTAACTTTTGAATTAGTAGCTATAGTAATGAAATATTATGGAACTGAAGTAACTCTTCATAGACAATGCTGCTTTAGTGTAAAGCAATTTATTTGAAGAAAGTGGCCATTCTCACTTCAGGGATGCGAAGACGGGTCTTGTGCTGTTTGGATAAATGCCGTGGTATCCATGCTCTCCTTCTGCTGATACCTTCATCTCTCTTCATGGTCAGTTGGGCTGTTTGGTGGTCCAGTGAACCTATGTACTAATGGCAGGTTAGGAGTAAATGGAATTTGACATATCTGATAAAGCTAAAATGTATGTTTTAATCTTTTACAGAAGCATTACACTTGAATATTTAAAAGCAAATGAAGTTGCTTTTAAACTTCTTGTAGGTTTACGATGTTTGTTTGCATTTATAAGGACTGAATTCTTCATAGCTCAGTTTCTCTGCCATTGCTGACTTAGAAGGGATCAAAAGTAGTTTGGGCAAGTTTGTCAGTTTGTTCCCTCTCCACCATGCCACCTTTACAGGAGATGTTTTACAACTACAAATGATATAAAAATCCAGTAGTTAAAAAGTCCATTTCATCACTATGGGATTCAGGTTCTCTAGCCTCTTTTCGACACCTTATTGTCACCATTTTTATTCCTGTTAGAATAAAGAAGTGACAAAACATAGTAACTGTTGATTATGCGTTAGTTCGGGATAGCTGTGATTGAAATATGATTACTCTTTAGAGTTTTTCAGGGAAAAGTTATACTTTTCTAACTTAATAAAAGGCTTAAGTGGTTATGATGTCTACAGTTAATGCAACATATAGGGATGATGGTATATTTTTTTAATATCATTTTGTTGCTGGAAAGTTTTAGGCCGTTGTAAATTAATTATGCAGTAGAACTTGTGTTGCAACAGGAATTATAACCCAGACTTTAAAAATGCTTAATCCTCTGTATTCAATTTCATCAAGCCCTGTATATTCCTGTTTACATGTAATCCTGTCCTCAGTTGTTATGGCAAATTAAAACACAACAAAAAAGACAGACTCTGATACCATGGTAACAGAGCCACTTTAATTAGGTCAAAATTTTGCATTGTGATTAATTTTTTAGAATTGACTTGTCTATTAGGCAATACTGTTAAGGAATCGTTTTGGTTTCAGACTTCAAAATTGCTCAATAAATTAAGTTTTCAGTTTTTATTCACTGGAATCAAAATGATGATTGGTACTTTGTTTAATTTTATAAATGAAGTATTATAGCAGTGAAGAAAGCACTGCTTCCTGTACCTCATTTTCTTTATTTAGAAATTATGTTTATCGTATTTTTCCTGTCAGTTTAAAAGAAGAACATTTTAATTCATAAGTTGCAGTTTTCATGAACTTTAAAAAGTTTATGATGTTGAAAATTCTACTGAAATTGGATGAGATTGTTTAGTAAAATTTTACTGTCAAGAGGTGCAATTCTATGATCTCCTTTTTTTTCAAGCTACAGTCATTTTTTATATAAAATGTAAAATGAAATAACTGTCATGAAGCAGAATACAATAATGGATATATCACTTTAGTGAATAATTAACGAATTTGCAGGAGCGAAAAGAGAAGTCCAATTTGATTTCACTGAGGCAGACCACGCAGTGGAGCTGTTTGAGAAAACGAGAAACTGTCTGTGTTCCTGAAGACAATCAAAATGATTATCTCTCTACCTCTAACCAATCAGGTATCGATCGACCGTGTGGCACCATAAATAAAGTCAAGTAGATGTCCTTTCCAAAACATGGGTTTTTTTTTTTAGTCCATTTATACACTAAGAAAATTGTGCCTATGTTAAGTTTCCACCAGAACTGGTTACAGCAAACATTAATGTGTAGACTGGAAAACAGTGCATCGGGGTATTTGTAGTACTGTGGTTGTTTCATCGCTATTTCCTGTGTTCATAAAATCCTAGAGTTCGTACCAATCCAGTAAAGACTGAGGTTGCAAGATAACAAACTGTCTCAAATTTGTTCGATACTTGGTAGCATTTCATCATAGTTGTAGACCATTTTATTACTCATTTCTGGAATAAAACGTTTGGTTCCGTTATGCTGTTTCATAAATTCTGCGGTCACTTCGGTAACTTTTTTCTTGGTCTGTGAACATGGTTGTCACTGGGCTGATACCTAGTTTCTTGTTGGTACTCATCTGCAGTTAATCAGCAAATCTTTGCTCTCAGATTTTATCATTTACTTTTTTCTATATTGAACATGTCTTGTATGATTAAATGCAAATTGGTCAGTTGTCCCAGTATTTTCTTGTTGAGCTTGAGCATTCCTCTCCTTGTGGATTGTGCCCAGGCTAACATTTGATTTAGTTGTTAATACCAACAGAATTGTGTTCTGCTTGTATTTTATCACAGCCCCGAGTTTCTAAGTCCCCTGCCAGTGTATAGTTAATGAAAATTGATTTCCTTTTCCTGTAAGGAGCTTCGTCCATTGGCTTGTGTCACATCCTCCTCACCGTGGTGCCAAGAAGCCTCCAAGCAGTGACAGCAGTGACAGAGGGGCGGGCCCACTGGGACCAGTGGCCTGGTGTTCTTACTGCCTTGAATCAGAGCCGCCACCAAGCCCATAGAGTCCTTGAATTCTTTCTGTGATTTATTTGTATTGTGATGACAGAAATTAGTTTGACAGAGGGTGGCTCAGTTGGTTAAGCGTCCGACCATTGATTTCAGTTCAGGTCATGATCTCACGGTTTTATGAGTTTGAGCCCCACATCAGGCTCTGTGCTAGCAGTGTGGAGCCTGCTTGGCGTTCTCTCTCTCTCTCTCTCTCTCTCTCTCTCTCTCTCTCTCTCTCTTTCTCTTTCTCTTTCTCTCTCTCTCTCTCTCCCTCTCTCCCTCTCTCCCTCTCTCCCTCTCTCCTCTCCCTCCCCTTTCCTTGTTTATGCTGTCTGTATCTCAAATAAATAAATAAACTTAAAGAAAAAGAAGGCGGTTTGATAGAGCAACAAATTCATTATGTGGATTTTTTTTTACAAAAGTATTCATTTCTGAACTGTTAAGATATCTGAAAAACGTCATCTCCCATAACACCTTCACTTGTTGCTGCTTCTCAACCTGGTATTCAGTTTCACAGGGTGAACTTGGGTAACGGAAAATGAATGACCAAGAAAAACATATAGGAAAAAGAGTAAGAAATGAATGTTTTCTGTAGGGCTGGGCTGAGACTGCAATGAGTAATAAATAAGATTAGTTTAATTGTGGACGCCCAGGAGACAGTTCTTACAGCTGCCTCAACCCTGTGCCCTTCTTTTTATAGCTCCTTTCCTGTTGGTGCCTTAGCTAGCTCTGCACTTCTTTCTTGTGGAATTGGAGAGGAAGGGGGTGTTGGGGACTGAGGTGACCCTGAGATCAGGAGTGTGGACATAGATCCTGGGGCTGTGTGGTTCTTCCCTCAAGCCTTTGATATGGGAACCCCAGGACTGAGGCTGTGCTTCTGTTTCATCTGTAGCCTCAGGTGACTTTGCTATTGCACTATAGTTATGAGA
The DNA here is from genome assembly GCA_028646485.1 of Cryptoprocta ferox. Taxonomy (NCBI): domain Eukaryota; kingdom Metazoa; phylum Chordata; class Mammalia; order Carnivora; family Eupleridae; genus Cryptoprocta; species Cryptoprocta ferox. Next base: position 65,036,617 of record CM053575.1, read on the forward strand.
AGGATAACTACAAAGACGTGAGACTGACACTGGTGCGTGATTTCTGGAAGCAGAGGAGGGGCAGGAACGTAGCCACCATGTAGCAGCCCTGGGAGTGCAGCAGGGAAGTGCATAGCCTTAAGTTTCCAGGTGTGGGGAATAAGATGTGTGCTACTTTACACAAGAGAAAAATGAGTGACTTAATTGGGAGAAAGACTTAATATCTGGTAATGCTCTCTTACTCTGTGACGTGGCCTCTCTCTCCTTCACCTCTGTCCCAGCTCTCTCCTCTCTCCTTCCCAGCCTTGGAATCTTTACAGCTGACCTTGTGTTTTCCTTCCCCACTGCTCATCCTTGTGCCTCTTGCCTTTTTTCTGTCGACTGATGTTACGTTCTGCTAACCGTGTTCCTTGAATGTGAACACACTGTTGCTCCCTTTGGTGGCAGCTGGTAAGGTGGGGAGGCTCAATGGAATCATAAAAATGGAATAACCATTTTCAGGGACAGTGACTTTTGATACAGCTCTGCATTTCTTTCTTTTTTTTTTTTTTTAACATTTTTTAATGTTATTTTTTTATGTTTTTATTTATATTTTATTTATATTTTAATGTTTATTTTTGAGGGAGAGAGAGAGAGACAGAGACAGACACAGAGAGTGAGAAGCAGAGAGAGGGAGACACAGAATTCGAAGCAGGCTCCAGGCTCTGAGGTCAGCACAGAGCCTGATGCGGGGCTCGAACTCGTAAACTGCAAGGCCATTGCCTGTAGCTCTGCATTTCCTAGGCAGAACATATGGAGGGTAATTGCAGATGTGTGGAAAGAGGTGTTCCTTTGAATGTGGGGCCTTTAAATTCAAGACAGTCAACCTCTTCTCAACAACCCCATGACATTACCTGACTTGCTGTGGCTACATGGAAGGAGCAGGAATTCACTTCCTATTTCCTACTGCTTTCTCCATTTTCTTTCTGCCTCTCCTTCCTCCAGATGTGTCCTAAGTGAGATCATGTACTGGGCTTTATCCTTTGTCCTTGCAGACCTGCAAATCCCAGTAATAACACACACATACACACACATGCACATATACCACACACATGCACACACGCACACACACACACACACCCCATCTGGTCCACAGCAGAGACATCAGGAGGTTAGGTGCAATTTGTACTTTTTCTCCAGCACACAAGCCCTTGCACCTTGCCTGTTGAGTTTAGCACCCACCTCCCCCGCCCCAAAGCATAACTTTCTAAGCTTATAAGAAAACCCAAGGCTGTGGGTAATAGGATGTTTCCTGATCTTGGCACACAACATACAAGCATCAGCAGCTCTGTGTGGCTGGGAAGGTCCAGCCTTCCACAAGTGGACCTGTGCACCTATATTGGCTAAAATATCCAGGAGTATTACCTTCCCCTGTCTCTTAATTTGGACCAGGCAGTTTCTGACTCCTGCTTCCTCAATGTCTGTTAAACTTTACTCAGTCATCAGTCAACCCCTTAAGTGAATTTTCTTTTCAGATCATTTTGGTCACACAGGAGGATGCTGTGGCTATTGGGATGAATTGCTGCCAAAGGTCCATAAAAGTTTAAAGCATGAAGTATTCCTGTCATTGGTTATTATGGGGTGGGGTGCCAAAAGGAGTGGGTCAGAGGAAACTGCACACATATATTTCAGTCTCCCCTCCTCCCTCCTATTAACTTCCCAGCACTACCTCCTATTAACTTCCCAGTCCTACCACATCTTTGCCATTTATTTCTTCAGTTTGAGTTTTTCAGAAGGAAAAAAAAAAGTTCTTATTTCCCTTTTTGTTTTTGAGAAAATTGAAGGTGAGACATAAGCATCACTCAAGGAAGAGTCTCCAGGAATGTTGTGGAATGTGTTAGAAAAAGAGGTAGCTTCTCTTTCTCTCCTCTCCCCTCAGAAGTGAGTCAGAGGGATTCAAAGTGGAAATATCTAGAGTTATATTCCAGTGACACATGAGACAGGTGTACACTACCAAATTTGTCACAGTGAAGAGACACAATCTATGACAGAGAAAGAATCAGGATTTTTCTCAGAATTATTAGTGTAGGGGCCATGTCTGCAAACATTATATATATAAACCTGACTGGAGGCCAGTAGACAAACTAGGTATGGACTAACAAGGTGCTTTGCTTCCTCAAAGTATTCAGTGTTGGTGGCATGATTTGATTGAATGGCCTTGTAATGCTTAAGAATGACATCAGTTGTTTCCACAGTAATTTGAAAATGTGGTCAATGTATTGAGAGGTTTTATATGAATAAAGTTTTTAAATTCCTCCTTTTGAACTGTAATTTGTATGTTAGGCAAAATGTGCAAAACTACAGGAAGAAATTCAGTTGTATCTAAATCTGAGTCTGCAGATTTTAAAGCATGTCATTCTCAGAAATTTGGGTTTCCTTAAGACATAAGGAGGCAGGGGGCACCTGGGTGGCTCAGTTGGTTAAGCGTGGGACTTCGGCTCAGATCGTGATTTCACAGTTCATGGGTTGGAGCCCCACGTGTGGCTCTGAGCTGACAGCTCAGAGCCTGGAGCCTGCTTCCAATTCTGTGTCTCCCTCTCTGTCTGCCCCTCTTCCATTCACACTCTGTCTCTGTCTCTCTCAAAAATGAGTAAGCACAGGGGTGCCTGAGTAGCTCAGTCAGTTGAGCATCTGACTTTAGCTCAGGTCATGATCTCACAGTTCATAAGTTCAAGCCATGTATCAGGCTCTGTGCTGACAGCTCAGAGCCTGGAACCTGCTATGGATTCTGTATCTCCCTCGCTCTCTGCCCCTTCCCCACTCACTCTCTGTCTCTCTCAAAAATAAATAAACATTAAAAAAACTTTTTTAATGAATAACCATAAAAATATTAAAAAGACCTAAGGAGGCAGGATAAATAAATCTACAAAACTAGAGGTATAAATGAATCTTATGGGCAATTTTTTCCCCACTAGAACTCCTCATATCACTTGAATTAAATTTCAAAAATGGATTGCAAGCCATTGTTAATCGCTCACCTAATGGCTATTTAATCCTTCTTCCTTGCTGATGGAGCACTGATTTTAAGACATAAGTATGCCCAGCTGAGGTGATAGATTATGCTTTTTCTAGGTCTTTCATGTCACTCCTTTCTTCTTGTCCAGATATTTTCCCATCCTTTTCTCTGGAGCTGGTCATGTGATCCAGTATGGGCCAGTAAGGTATAATGGGAAATCTGGGAAGCTCTTAGGAAATTTTCCCTCCCTGATTAAAGGAAAGCTTTTTTAGCTCTCCTTTTTCTCTTTTTTAGAAAACCAGTTAATGGGATATGGATCTGTGGCAACAACCTTGCAGATATGAGGTGAAGAGTACAAAGATGAAAAACCATTATGTTAAAGATGTCAGAACAGAAAAATGGAAAGAACCTAATTCCCAGATGTCATTCTTGGACCACTGAACCAACGCCAGTTACCACATACCTCTGAGAATTTTGAGAAAACAAACCTCAATCACTTAAGGCTCTCTTAGTCGAGGATTCTGTTATGTTCAGCTAAAAACATTTCTAATTGACACATTCCAATCCTATATAGATCACACCTCAGATTTATTTTCCATTGTATCCCTTCTTCTCTTGATTTAGAATGTGCTCCCTTTTCCTCCTCTACTCCACTTCTGCATGTGTCCTGAAATATTCAGTCACCTCTTTGAAGGTTTTTCTGATCTTTTATCTCTGTCTTCCTGAAGCAGTTTGCTATTTCTTCCCACAAAGCCCATTCCATTTGATTCTCATTAGCTGTGTGCTCACCTGTTGCTCCTTTAAAAGTTTGTGTATATATTTGAAGGGCAAAGACCACAGCTTATCCCCCATCTCTGTGCCTAAACCACGCCTTTGTATTGGTGGTGGGGTGGGGATGTTAGGGTGGGAGGTGGTGGTCTCAGCAACCGACTACATGCTGAACACATGCTAACTTCATGGAATCTGCAGACTGAAAACCTACCCTGAGCCATCCCTGTAAAAGTCTGGAAAACATTATCCTTATAAATGATTTTGTAAATACTCCAGGAAATTGGCTTCTCCTACCATTCCAGCAGCTATTGGAGCCAGTTTGGCTTCAGGTCTTGGAGAAATGATTTGTCATCTATTTCATTTGTTTGCTTTTTCCTGACAGAGCTGGAATTCTGGATTATTCCCCACTTTAAAAACTGCTAAATCTAAACCAGGAGTAGACAAGGCAGGACATAAGTCTCTTCCTTGCCATTCATTTTCACAGAATAAAAATTCACAGGCAGTTATCCTAGAATTACACTTCATGTCTGGCTTTTCAATTGCATATTAGGATTATTTTTTTCCCCCCTGTAACAGAGAAGATCTTAAATATTTGAGAGAAAGGCTTGGTATCACTCTTAACAATATAGGCAGGGCCCTTAGCAAATAGCTTCTTCTGATACTCACTTTTAGGGGGAAAGGAAGGGAACTGAAATGTGAGAGGTGCCTGTGATAGAGGGGAGGTCATTTATATTGCATTCAAACCTTACAGCCTATGAGGTAGATATTATTGGTTCTGTTTTACCAGTGAGAGAACTGGGAATCAGAGAGGCTGGTGACTTGCCCATGGTGGCATTCCCCGAATTTGAGCTCAGATCTCCCAAGAGTTGAAAGTTTTAAGTTTTTTTTCTTTTCTCTCAGAATATAACAGTACCCTGCCAAGAAGTGGCATCTTCACTCCCCTCTGTTGAAAATCATTGTATAAAATTGTAATAAAAATCATGCCTCCAAAAATGATTTTGTCATTTACTTGCAGCTCAGATAGAAGAACAAGAACTGGAATTACCTTCTCACTTGAAAAAAACAAAACAAAAAGTCCTGATAATATGTATATAAAACAACAGTTTTCAGGCACTGGACATCAAGCGCTGCAGGCTGGTGATCCTGAAAGAAGGAAAGCAAATGAGTTGACTGTTGTGATTGCCTCAGCTAATTACCTGGAGAGAGATTCCTGATTACAACTCAGGGAGGGAGCACCACAGAGTGCCCAGAGGCCTTCCTGGGAATCCAGACAGGCCAAAATGGGTGACATTGATAAGGCAGAGTACGAGAGAGGAGTAAGCTGCACAGAAAGAAAGCACAGAGTTTAAAAAGGGGTCCCCCTTGGGACTTAAGCCAAGTACTTCTGTATGCTTGGGGGAGGAAGCTACTGAGGCTGGAGGAAGAACCACCTGAAAGGAGCAGATGGGACAGTCATTGAAGTCTGCACACGGCAGTGAGTAGTTTGTCTTCCTGCTAGCCAGAGTGGAAAATGTTGTGATTAAAAGGGCATCAGATAGGAGAGTCTAAAGTATTGCTTTAGTAGGAGAGCAAAATTAATCCTAGACTAAAGGCTCAAAAGTGTCAAACAGTTTCTAAGTAACTCTCTCTTAGACCAAAGTACAAGAATACAGGGATACAGGGGCACCTGGGTGTCTCATTTGGTTGAGTGTCTGACTTCGGCTCAGGTCATGATTTCACAGTTTGTGAGTTTGAGCCCCACATCAGGTTCTGTGCTGACGGCTCGAAGCCCACTTTGGATTCTCTGATTATCTCCCTTCCTCTCTCTCTGCCCCTCCCCCCCCCCGCTTTCCATCTCTCAAAAATAAACATTAAAAAAAAGAATATAGGGATATAAACATGTACTGAGCATGCAACAAGGTAAAATTCAAAATGTTTGGCATCCAATAAAAAATTTCTAGGTATGCAAAATGCCAGAAAATACAACCCATATGAGAAGGAAAAAAACACAAAACAACACAAAAAAACAGACCTAGAATGACACACATAGTAGAATTATTATGTGTACAAAAAGGTATTGTAACTATGTACCATATCCTTAAGAAGGTACTAGTTAGGAAGAAGAGAGAAGGCTGAACATGTTAAGTAGAGGCATGCAAGTTATAAAAAGGACCAGAGGGGGCCTGGGTGGCTCAGTCAGTTAAGCGTTTGACTCTTGATTTTGGCTCAGGTCATAATCTCACGGTTCATAAGTTTGAGCCCCTCATAGGACTCTGTGCTGACAGTGCAGAGCTTGCTTGGGATTCTCTCTCTCTCTCTCTCTCTCTCTCTCTCTCTCTCTTTCTGTCAAAATAAATAAACAAACTTTAAAAAAAGAATGAGAAAATAACTTGTAAGAGATGAAAAATAAAATGTTTGAGGAAAACAAAAACCTGAGTGTGATTAATAGTAGATTTGGTGCAAAAGAAAAGATTATGGAACTTGAAGACATAGCAGCAGAAACTATCCAAAACTTTAGAGTGAAACATTCATTACTAGAAAAAAAAAAAAAAGTGGACAGAAGAACTTCAGTGAGCTGTGGGTCACCTTCAGACAGCCTGATGTACCTATAATGGAGAGTCCTCAAGGGACACGAGATGAGTGTGAGGAGGAGAGAGGTACAGGAAAATATTTTGTGTTTTCATTTTCGCTCAAGTCATTTGAGGACGTAATAGCCACATTTTAAAATTAGATGAAAATTATAAACCCATAGATCCAGGAAGCTCACTGAATTCCAAGGACAAGAAACAGGAAGAGAATCATTCCAAAGCTTGTCTTAATCAAATTGCTTTGAACTAGTGATAAAAAGGAAATCTTCTGTAACATTTAGAGCAGGGGAAAAAGACATGGTACATAGGGTTTAAGATAAAAATGACAAACTTCTCGTTGTAAATAATAGAAGACAGAAGACAGTGGAGCAGTATCATTAGTAAAAGGAACAGAACAAAACCTGCCAACCTAGACTTCTATATGTAGTGAAAATATCTTCCAAGCAACAAAGGCAAAGTAACGTTTCAAACATCCAAAAACTGAATGAATATATCACCAGCAGACCTACATTACAAGAAATGTTGTATTTATGTTTTCTCAAGTACAATTAACATACAGTGTTATATTAGTTTCAGGTGTACAGTATAGTGATTCAAGACTTCCATACATTTCCCGCTGTTCAAGAAATGTTTTTAAAAATCAGATGTGAATTAATACTAGTGGAAATATGATAAACATGTAAATAGGAAAGCTTTTTTAATTTTTTAAAAGATTAAAATTATCTTTAAAAGATAATTGCTGAAAGCAAATGTAGCAAAATGTCAAAGTAAAATATAACAATTACACAAAAGTTTAGGGAGGGAAGATGGAAGTATTACCATAGTATAGAATTCTATACATGAAATGGTATAATAGTGAAGGAAAACTGTGATAAGTTAAAGATATATATATATATAAACATATATATGTATGTATATATAAATATATATATAAACATATATATGTATGTGTGTGTGTGTGTGTGTATATATATATATATATATATATATAAACTCTAAAGTAATTCCTTTCCCCTCCCCCAAAAGCATTATAGCTAATAAACCAACAAAAAATACAGTGGAATCTGAAGTATTCAGTTAATACAAAAGAAGGAAGAAAAAGGAAAGGGGAAGGGAGCAAGATAAGACAAAAAGGGAACATATATCAAGGTAGTAGATTTAAATCTAACCATATAAATAAGCACACTGATTGTAAATGGTCTACATAACCAATAAAGAGGCAGAGATTGTCACATTGAATAAAAGAATGCAAGACCCAACTTTGTGCTACTTACTTAAAACCCACTTGAAGTATAAAGATACTAGTATTTAAATAAAAATATAGCAAAAGACATATATGAACAATAATAATCTAAAGAAAGCAGATGTACTATAGTAATAGCAAAGTAGATTTTGGAGCTTGAGAATATTACCAAGATTAAGGATTATGATGGTCAATTATGATAAAGGGGTCAGTTCAATAAGAGGAAATTATAATCCTAAGTATTTATGTGCATAATAACAGAACTTCTAGATACATGAAGAAAAGGCTGATAGAACTACCTGGAGAAAGAACCAACCCATAAATATAGTTGGATATTTCAACACCTTCCATAATTTTTAAGACATGTAGACAAAATCCACAACTATTTAGAAGATTGAAAATCACTGTCAGCCGTCTTAACTGATCTTTATAGATCACTCCACCCAACAACAATACAACGTATATATTTTTTTCACATGTGTTGAGAACATTTCCTACAGAGACCATATTCTGGGCCATAAAGCAAGTCACAATAAATAAAGGGTTCAAATCATACAAAGTATATTCTCTGGCAAAAAAAAAAAAAAATCAGCAGATATCTGGAAAATCTCCAAATATGAGGAAACTAAACAAAATGCTTCTGATGAAGAAATAAAAGATTAGAAATATATTGACCCAAATGAAGATGAGAACACAATATATTGACATTTATTAGATACAGGTAAGACAATACTTAGAGGAAAATTTATAACACTAGTTGCCTTTATTATATACAAGATTCTCAAATCAAGGATCTCAACTTCTACCTTAAGGAACCAGAAAAAGAGCAAATTCAAGTAAGAAAATGAAGTAATAAGATCAAAAATCAAAAATGGAAAAACGAGAAAAACCAAAAGCTCTTTCTTTGAGAAAAATTAATAGCAACGATAAGCCTTTAGCCAGGTTGGTAAAAATAAAAGATCAGCAGAGGACTATTAGGAATGAGGGAGATGACATCACTGCAGATTCTCCGAAGTTACAAGTATTATAAACAACTTTGTGCCAAAAAATTTGACAATTTAAATTCCCTGGACAAATTCCTTGAAAGATACAGACTAACAAAGCTTCTGCTAAAAGAACTGGATAATTTGAATAGTGCTGGGAGTCTTTTAAATAGAATTTTTAGTTAAAAGCCTTCCCACAAGCAAAACTCTAGGTAATCAGCTCAGTTCCTTGATGAGTTCCACCAAACATCTAAGGAAGACATAATACTAATTCTGTACACACCTTTTCGAAAGTTAAAGAGAGAACATCTTCGCATCTGACTCTATGAGGCCAATATTCTTCCTAATAACAAAAACAGGCAAGGAAATGACAAGACAACCAAAGCCCAACATCCTTCTGAACATAAAGAATTTTAACAAAATTTTAACAAAGTGAATAAAACGGAGAACACATTATGACCAAATGAGGTTTACCCCAAGAATGAAAATACGGGAAATCAATCAGTGTCATTTATCATACTAGTCTGCTAAAAAAGACAAGGAAATATGTGATCTTAATAGAACTGAAAAAGCATTTGACAAGTATAACCATCTATTTCTCAACTTTCAGCATACTAGGAATGGGGGAGACTTTCTTCAAAATAGGAATAGAAAGGAATTTTCTAATAAAAGGCACCCACACAAAAAACCCCTACAGTTAATATCATGCCTAATTGTGAATTATTTAATGCTTTCCCTCTAATATCAACATGACAAGCATGTCATTGTGCTGGAAGTTCTAGCCATTTCAATAAAACTTGAAAAATAAGCCAAATTAGAAAACAATAAGTAAAATCACGGTCTTCAATGGCAGACAGCATGCTCATTTATGTAGAAAATCTTATGAAATCTATTAAAAAGCTATTAGAATTGGTAAATTTTGCAAGCTGATTCTAAAATATATATAGAAATGTAAAATATATAAAATGGCCAAAACTACTTTTAAAAAAGAACTAAGGGAGCTTACACTATCTGATTTCAAGACATTTAAAGTTACCAGAAGCAAAATATTCTAGTACTGATATAAAGATGGGTAAATAGATCAGTCAAACATAATACAAAGTCCAGAAATCAACCTATATGTATTTGGCTAACTGATTTTTAACAAAGATGCCATGGTAATTCAGTGGCGAAAGGATAATCTTCAGCACGTGTGCTGAACCATTTAGGTAGCCATAAGCAAAAGCAAACACAAAAACAAACAAAATAGAAAACTGGCTCTTCAAAAGACACTTTGAAGGAGATGAAAAGACAGTTCACATACTGGGAGAAAATATTTGCAAATCACAGTTATTAAAGGGCTTTCTCCAAGTATATGAAGAACTCTTTAAAACGCAATGGGGAGATGACTTTTGGCATAACCGCAAGAGCAGCTCTGCTTACTTGCTCTCCAGTGAAACTGGTGAAAATTATTTTTAAAATGTAATCATTTAAAACCTCTGGAAATGGTCCAAAGAACAAACAGCAAATGAAGAACCATTTCTTCAAGAAAATCTATGAAAATTTAATAAGGAAGATGAATTTTACTTTAAGAAAGGTGAATCTTACTTTCAGTAAAAAAAAAAAAAAAAAGTCTGTCATATTTGAACCAATATCCTCCCCACACCCCTTCCAGTTCAGCCTTGTGGAGACTCCACTCCAGACTGTTGCAGCCAAGCATATCGGTCTCTCTCACTCCCCAGCTCCTAGCAAGAAGGCTTGGATTCAGTGGTCCTCATCATCTCCCCAGCTGACTAATGCTGAGGCAAAGTCCCTGGCAAGGGCAGCTGAGAGGTGGGAACTCTCTTTTTCTAACCACCCCTCATCATGGAATGCGGGCTTTCCCTTGGGTGTAGCATATTGAGAATACTGGGGGCCCTGACAACCTTTCCTCCAACTTGTGAGATGATGGTTTAGCCATATGAAAGGCAAGCGAAGAGGACCTCAGGCTACTGCCCTTCCTCACCTCCACTGAGCTCTCAACTCCAAGAGTGAAAGTGTCATCCAAAAGAAGCTTGCCATTGTCTCTACTCCCAGCTCCACAGTGAAGGAAAAATAGAAGGGAGCCTTACCATTACTACTGTCATCTCAGGTTCACTAGGCCTACCCAAAGCTGTATGTGCCCCATACTTCCCCAGAGGCAACCACAGAGGCTGAGAGAGAAGTAGACTTCACTAAAATAATTCAACCAGTAATTAGACAAATAAGCAAGTGAGAACAATATGCCTTGGCAGTGGGGAGATGTCCAACTTAGAGTTGCTACAATGTATTATCTAAAATGTCCAGTTTCCAATAAAAATATTATTAGGCATGCAAGGAAACAGGCAAGTACCGCTTATATACTGGGGGAAAAGAAATGGGTAACATAAGCTACTTGTGAGAGTAATCAGATGCGAGATTTAATAAGAGTATATTTCAAAGTAATCATTATAAATATATTCACAGTAAAGGAAAGCTTGATTAAAACAAGGAAGGTATGATGACAATGTAGCATCAAATAGAGAATTCTACCATAAAGAGGTAGAATGTTTAAAATGAGCCAAATGGAAATTCTAGAGTTGACAAGTTAACAAATAAAAAATTCAATGGAAAAACCCAACAATGGATTTAAACTGACAGGAGAAGGACTTAGTGAACCTCAAAATAGATCAACAGAGATTGTGCAAGCCAAAGAATACAGAAAGAAAAAAGAATGATAAACACAGCCTTGAGGAAGATGGGCACCTTAAATGTACTGATACATGCATAATGGGAGTATCAGAAGGAGAAGAGAGAGAAGAAGAAATATTCAAAGAAATGGTGGCTAAAAGCTTCCCAAATTTATTGAAAAACTATTACCTACACATCCAGGAAGTTCAGTGAACTCCTAGTTTGGATAAACTCAAAAGAGATCTGCAGATAGATACATCACAGTAAAAATGCTGAAAATCAAAGCCAATAAAAAAATTAAAAGCAGCAAGAGAAAATTGATGCGTCATGTAACAAGGGAACCCCAGTAAGATTAACAACTGACTTGGGAGAAACAATGGAGGTTAGAAGACCATGAGATAACACATTCAAAGTGCTCAAAACTTAATAAGTAAAGTAAACAATTTGGTTTTTAAAATTGGCAATAGAGTTGGATACATGGATGGCAAATTAGCACATGAAAATATGATTAAAATCCTTGCAAATTAAAGCCAGATTGAGTTACCACTACACACTCACTAAAAGGATTCTGGACCATACTAAGGATGCATACTAAGGATGGCAAGGATGTGGAGCAGCCCAAACACATACAGCTGGTGGGAATGTAAAATGAAACAACTTATTTGGAAAAGAATTTGGTACTTTCTTAAAAAAATTAAACGTATAGTGTTATTTTATTCAGGCATTGCAGTCATAAGTATTTTACACAAGAGAAATGAAATTCTATATCCATACTCAAGATGTGTGTGAATGCAGAGCAGCTTTCTTTGCAATAGCTGGAATGTAGATACAAATGAAATGTCTTTCAGTAGGTTGAATGCATAAAGTTTGGTATATGCATACAATAAAATATTATGCAGCAATAAAAAGAATTAACTACTGATACATGCAATAACACGTTAATGGGTTTTTTAAACCTTTTTATTGTGAGTTACTCAAAATTGCAACCTCCATCCCACAAAAACTTTAGTTCAGTGATTTATCGCAAAATAAATAATTATGTACTCACCAACAAGATCAAGAAATTGCCAGCACCAAGAAGCCTATCTTTTACCCTCTTGTAATCACAAAGCTTATCTAAACCCTAAAGGTAGCCCATGTCCTTTTTACAATAGTTCCTTCTGCCTTAATATTCATTCCCAAGCACTAGAGATTATACTGTTGAGTGAATTGAATTTTATGTGAATGGAATTATGCACGGTGTTTGTGTTGTTGTTGTTCATTTTGTTTTTGGTATCTGGCTTTCTCTCAGCTTGAGATTGATGTGTGTTGCTGTAATTTGTTTATTTTTATTTTGTACAGTATTCCAAATATACCACGGACATGAGTTGTTTCCTGTGTAGGGCTATTATAAAGATGCCACTGTTAACATTTCCATATATGTCTCTGGGTGCCCTACACTTTCCATGGGTTATATACCTGGGGGTGGGGCTTAGGGGATGTCACATCTTCAAGTTTATTCGATCAACCTCTTCCAACGTGGAAGTTTATACTACCACAAAGCTCTGTGGCTGTCAAAGCTTTGTCCTTTCTCATAGTCTCTCAGCTAAAACAACCCCACATGCTCAGCTTACCTTTCTGGGCTTGTCTTACCTATGGATCTGGCTCACTAATTCATTTTCTAATTGCCTCCCTAATGCCTTCAAGAAGTTGTTTCTTTCATATTTTGTCCATTTTTGGTGGCTGTCTTCATTTGAAAGAATTTTCTTAAATATCTATCCCACCTTTATTGGAAGCAGAATATTATTTACGGAAGTATTTATTGTCTACAGACAATACTGGGTATAAGAGGATCTTTCTCAATTTTAAAAGAGTAATTCTTACAGTTACTGGAGACTGTGGGCCTAGGGTAGTCTCCTAAATGTAGATCCTGAATGTAAGCTTTTCACTGGGGCACATGAGGTTTCCTAAAGCCATGTGCCTCAGCTCAGGGGAGTGGTTGTGGAAGCTTCAAAAAATAGAGGTAACCTTCATTAAAATTGGCTGGGCATTCTCTGTGTGCCCTGTCGCCTCCTGGGAACTTCACATAGATAGATTTCCAATCAACGCCAAAGGCACATCTCTGAGTGATCTCAGACCTACAGATGTACCACTGGCCTTGGTATTCTATGAAGCTACAATTTGGATTATAGCCCTAGTTTTATAAGTTCAGGGAGCAGAACTTGACATTTTTGGTGAGAGAAACTGCTGTTAACTTTTCAATGTGGGTCATTTTGAAGTAAAAGGTTTTTTTTTGTTTTGTTTTGTTTTGTTTTTACTTTATTTATTTTAGTAATCTCTACACCAACATGGAGCTCAAACACACGACCCTGAAATCAAGAGCCAAATGCTCCTCCAACCAAGCCACACAGGCACCCCATAAAGTAAAAATATGTTCTATGAAGAACTACTCGAGAGGTCCATCTCAGTAGTATATGTGTAAGGCGCTGGACACTTGTCCTGGAGTATGGGTATAACTAGGACTTCTGTAGCATGTGAAGGTCAATGTCACCTTCTTCAAGGTGCTTCATTTGTTTAAATGTTACTTTCTCAATGAGGCCTACCCCATCTTAGCATCTCAGACCCATTTAGCCACCTCTACTTTTTTTTATCCTTAATACAACTAACACCTCTCAATGTGCTAAATTATTTACTTATTAAATCTATTGTATCACTATCTTCCCCTGCTAGAGAGTAAGCCCCACAAGGATGGAAATCTGTTTCATTCACTGACCTGTTCCTAAGAGGTAGCCCCTAAGAGTTTCTGTAACATAGCAAGCATTTGGCAAATGGTTACTGGACTTCCCAATTATAAGAATAATCAATTGAAAAACATAAAGCAGGGACACCTGGGTAGCTCAGTTGGTTAAACGTTCAAATCTTGATTTTGGCTCAAGTCATGATTTCACGGTTCATGAGTTCCAGTCCCACATCAAGCCCTGTGTGGAGCCCAGCCCTGGGCTCTGTGCACATGCGCTCTCTCTTTCTCTAAAATAAATAAATAAATAAACAAATAAATAAATAAAATATATGTGTGTGTATATATATGTATATGTGTATATATATATGTACAGATATATAAAGCAATATGAGCATATTTATTCCTTTATAGGGGTAAAGCGACCCCTATCAATTGCAGACAGTTTTTCTGGGGGCTATTTCAGGGATATATTTTTATTACTATTATTATAAAGGTTTCACCCAATTAGGTATTTTTTTCAGTCTTGTTTTGAATGCTTTTATACTAAACGCTCTGCTCACTATGACAATAAGAATAGTGGAAAGTTAGGACTGCCAAAGATAAGAAATTAAATTCTTCCACATCTAAGAGAAGACTGAAGTGTCCTTTGGCCTGGAGTCTCTGGCCCAGGAGGGCCCAGTGCCTTGTGTGGATGGGCTTCTTTCCCGGACTGGCTCCTTCTAGTTGGAGAAGCTGTGCAGGTGCTTTCCTCACAGGCCTGGCAGTGCCAGAGGGAATCTGAGCCTCTAGAAGTCAGAAATAACTGCTGCTGCCTAGCCTCGTGCTTTCACCCTACCACTGAAACCCCTGATTTCTTTTTTCCATCTTCCCAAAAGAATAGCAATCGTACCCTTTTTTCCCTGGTCATGCTGCCAGCATGCCAACTCTTTATTTCTCTAAGGTCTCTTTTTCTGCACTTTTTGATATCTCCCTTAACTGTGACCTGTCAGGAAGGGCTGGAAGCCTCTTCTAATAAAGCTTCAGGCAGGTTGACCACCATAGGAAAATGGCTGGAGATGTGTCAGCAGGCCAAAAACTGTATACTGCACTTAGCCCCTGCTGGAGGAGAGGGTAAAAAAAAAAAAAAAAAAAAAAAAGATCCAGACCTTCTCCGGGAGCTGGTGATGCTTGCTGTGTGACCTGGACCTACTGGTTGCCCCCTTACCGGGCCGGGATATGGCAACTGGAGGAAGAATTAAATGAGAATAGTGTTTCATTCATACTGAGCACTCAGTAAGCATTAGCTAGCAGTTACTGTTATCCATATGCTGCCTCAGCAAACGCGTAATGAATCTGTTTACAGAGATTGGTATTTGACAAATGATTCAATATAGTTTTCACCTCTAAAGGCAGGAGAAATTTCTGCAAAACCTACTCTGAGTTTTCAGGGGATGGGGGATGGGAGTCATTGTAATGTTGATTTTTTTGGAGGTTTTGCTTCTTAGCTCCTTGTTCTATTTCCTGTTCTCATTCAAAAGCAGACTGATTTCCTTCCCTCTCAGACCTCCTGCTGTGGTCCAGCCTTGAGTGGTCTTACTCTCCTACACTTACACTAAATCTTTTCTCCCATCTTTCTTACCACTGACCCATCAAGTCATGGAGCTTCAGATTCTGCAATATCTCGTCTGTCCCCTCCTGTCCATGCCTCCTACACACGCCTTCATTATGCTCTAGAATGTAAACTCCAAGAGGGAAGGACGTTTTGTACAAACAATGCCTGGCACATCACAGGCCTGCCAAGTGTCTGTTGAAGGTTGAAGGAATTCTCCTGTCAGTGGAATGCTGCAACCATTCTCCCTAACCAGTCTCCCTTCACATTTGCCTCTTAAAAACAAATCTTTTAGAGATCAACCTAGTTATGCCCTTACTTCAGACCTTTCAGTGGCTTATTTTAGCCCTCAGGAGTAATGTTCACACCAAGCACCTAGCCTATATAAGGCCTACCTCTACTCAATCCCAAATTATCCTCAAGCTTCCATCTCTTCCCATATCACCCCTCCCACAAAATTCCGTAGCCACACTTGCTGGTTTCTGGGACTACTGGGTGTCTTCACTGGTCTTCACCTTTGCCTGGACAGTTCCTCTGCTTGGAATGTCCTTCCCTTGGTCACCTGCTGAAATCTTGTCCATATTTCACAGCCTCACTAATGCCTCCTTTTAACCTCATCTGGGCCTGCTCAGCTCACTGAATTTCTCATCATCGTTTGTCTTGTATTTTGGTTAATTGTAAATATCTGAGCATAGGAGTCCCTTGAAGGAAGGGACCATAGCTTGGTAATTTTTAATCTCTTGTGCCTAGCTCAGTGCATGTCAGAAGGTTAATTTCCTGATCCATGGTGGACATTCTGGTTATTTTTGGTATGGATGTTACCCTTATCATTGTCGGGACAGAAAGACCAGCCTGACCAAACCACAGAGAAGGCAGAGTACAGAATGGTTGGGAAGATGCGTGGTGTTCATAAGGTGTTGCTATCATTACATCACTGCAGTGGTGGTCGCAGCGGTGATCCCCATTGCGCAACCTGGCTTGTTCTGTAGGTCTTGAGGGCCCTGGGCGCGCCGGTCACGCCAGATCTGGCCACCAGGTGGCACCCGCGCTCCACGAATGCGGTTCACCGTGCTAGGTTTGGTCTCGGCCATAGCTCTACTTGTTTGCCTACGACTAGCCTCGGGAATCCCGCAGGGGTGCAGCTGACATCCGGCGCCCGGCCGGATGGTGGTTCAGCGCTGCCCCACAGGACAGAAGGACCATAAACCCAACCCCCAGCCATGAGTCGACATCCGACTTCACTCTACTGTCCGCGCGGGTCTTCACCCAAGTGGGGCTCCACGCTCCTTCTCTGCAAGCCTTTATATGTGTTGATTCTGTTCCCTGCAGCCTGGGTGGTGTCCCCTCTCCCAGGCGGCCTGTTTGGCCACAGGAGGGCTTAGCCAGGAGAGACGCAGTGAGCTATCAGCATCCTCAGTCATAGAATCTGCCCTTCAATGATGTTTACAAGAGCCCCAGGTGTGGGATCATGTGTTCTCCAGGCTGCCTCCTGCTGTCCTGCCTCCCTGCACCCAGACCGTTGTCAGATGCCGCACATCTGCCTGTCCCTGATGACCAGCACTAACCGGCTTTTCCTCTGAACAACAGCTGACCTGTGAGAAGTGGCCGGCACTGTCGGTTGAGGGGAGATTGGAGGTAGCCTCCTGCAGGGAGGACACCCTCGTGTGCTCAGGCAGGTGAGCAGGGTACCCTGGGCCAGGACTGGCCACATATGTCATCCCATTTATGGATCTGTGTCTCAAGTTCATCTCCCCAGCAGAGGCTGCTTTCCTGCTGGGCCTGGGCACTGTGGCCCTCCCATCTTGTCCCTCAGCTGTCAGTGGGTTCCACACTCTGGGCACAATCTGTCTGGACTGTGCATGGACTCGTGGAAATAGAGGGGTTGTCTGTTTTATGCTCAGTCACAAAGGGGCAATGGTTAAAACCCTCATATATCATGTATTTATGTATCTATAGCAACCACATCTTCTGTGCAAAGTTCTAGAAGAGAGGATGCTTTTTATTTTTAATTTATTATTTTTTTGTAATCTCTACCCCCAAAGTGGGGCTTGAACTCACAACTCCGAGATCAAGAGTCACATGCTCTTCTGACTGAGCCAGCCAGGGAACCCAAGAGGATGCTTTTGAGGCATTTATATTGCCTGTATGGCACAGGCTGTAAGGTGCTTAGCCCCCCACTCCTGCTCCTACTACACACACACTCCAGGGGAAGTGTGACACAGGAGGAGCCACGGCACCAGGAAGGCTGTGACCTTGGGTTTGGAGTGTGGAAGCAGGGAGGGACTGGAGGAAAAGTGCAGTATATAGCGAGCCATGTGGTACCTGGATGACCACCAGGAAATGACTCCTCCCTGCAAGAAGCTTAAAATACCCTCTCCCCCACTTAAGAAAACTCATAGGATGAGACTACACCTGAGAGAGCACCCCAAGCTTCAGAGCACAAAATGGAGGCAAGGCTGTGCCTTGATTCTGGGCCTTGAACCAGGTGGGCCTCCCAGGGAAGCAAACCCCCTCAGCAGTTCTGAGGCCAAGCAGCTGGTCCTCAGGTGAACCCTGAGAACAAGCATGAGTAGAGGCATAAGTCCCTCTATAAATCCCACGCAGGGCCCTAGTGCTGAGAGCACTCCAGAAGAGCAGCTGGAGGAGAGGAAGGTCATTAGCAGAACTTGGGGCCTGCTGAGAAGTGGGAATGAGGTGCATCTCAGGAGCATTGTTTAGGCTGCAGGAATGTGGGGGCTCTCCGCAGCCCTCCATGAGGAGCTAGGGGGCTGATATCAGGACCCACTTGGGGATGCCTGAGCCAGTGAGCTCCACACCAGAATGCATCTTGGTAAACCACAGAAGCACTAGACGCATTGTTTCAGACTCCAAGCTGAACAAAACCCCCTCTACATACCTGCACCTCTAATGATGTTGGTCTTCCAGGTCTTATCATTTCTGTAGTCCAAGCAAGCTGACTGGTTCTCACTCCTGGGGTCACTAGCTGCCTGGGAAAGGCCCTGCCAGAAAGGGCCTGAAAAGGGGGTATCTCTTTTGCACCTTTAAAATAAGGACCAGCCTCTCTGCCTAAACTTACCCGTAGAGGTGGTGTGAGGTGAGAGGAGACAGTGCTTGAGGAAAAAAACACTTTGCAAGCATGGAGCATTGATATTGCTGTGTACTGGGTTAGATTTTTGGCTCAGCACCCTCAGTCCCTTGTTTAATTGTTTAGCGTTTATGTGAAATAGCATGTCAACTTGGGCCCCTCAAACCACAACTGTTTTGCAGAATTCCAAAGTAAAGCCAAAGATTTTGCAGGTTTCCAGGGAGTAAGGGCAGCACATCTCACAAACACCTTCTCCATGACATGATTTAGACAGGAAACTAGTTCTTAAAAAGTATCATGAACTCAAGGATTCATGAATGGGACACAGTTTGCTGAAGTTCTGTGGGGAGATGGATGGGTTTACACTATAGCAATGAAACACTTTTGAGCTGAACATTAGGCATCCCTGTTCTTGCAATTTTCTGGCACAAAACCATCTCTGGGGTCAGGATCTGGGCTGCACCCTGCTGTGAGGAATTTCACTGTCTAGACCTCGGCTTACTCTTAATTCTTTCTCCTGCTTTCTCTCCATCCAGTCTCCTTCCCTCAGCTTTATACCCCACCCCTGCCTCTCCAGAGCAAACAAATTCCCATCTTTTTCTTGTAGGTCCATTGAGCCATTGGTTTCTGTCAGTCTCATCTTCTTCCCCAAGGTGCTTGTCAAAAGTATTTTCCCCAAATAAGAATAGTTCTTGCCTTAAGAGGAACTCTAGAGCCAGCTGTTGTGATGACATTTTCACCTCCTGACATTTACCATAACAGAATCCAAAAATATTGTTTTCAACAGCTTTGATGGGAACAGATTAGAGCTGAGAAAAATAACCTACATATTTTGTTAAAAATGAAATTATAAAGAAAACTCGTGAATGACAAGGAGGTAAGGGACTAAAACTCCCCCAGAGATCCAAGCAGCCCTATCCAGTAGCTAAGACTAAAAGGGAAGCAAGTGTGCACCTTCTCAGCTTAATACCTAATTGCTGAATCTCCCCTGCACCCCAGGGCCCAGTGGTACAGGGAGGCTTCCTGGGTTCTGAGCCCCTGCAGCAAAGGTTCGGGGAGGGAATCAAAGCCAGGGCCTCCTGGATATCTGGGGACATGCAGGGGGTGGGGGATGGGGAAGCTGGAGTCAGGAGGCACAGAGCGAGGCCCGTGGGGATGAACCCTCCTGGGGCAGCCTCAGGGCCGGGCTGCAACCATGGCTCACTGTCCCACTGTGACCCGTGGCGGACAAGCACCGAGCAATTCCCAGTTCTCCCAGGCAGAACCCAGCACAGACCCTCTCCTGCCAGCCTGAAGCTGACTGGTTATCTAGTCACGTGACCACCTGATGCCCGGTGACTTCCCTTTCTCAGTACACTGTCCGTACCTCCAGCAGGCGCCTGGTCCAGGTTATTGCTGCGTGCCTGGTACACAGAAAGTATATACAAGAAATGTGGAAAGAAGGAAGGAGGAAGCGATTGGATCCCTAGCTGGGGGTCCGGGGTCTGATTTCTGGCTTCTCCACTGACGGGTGCTGAGGCCTCCGGCAAGCCTGTAAACCTCTCTAGAACTCCACTTTTCTTAGACTGCCACAGGAACAGATCCCGGCCTTGAAAGGAAGAGAAGAGGAGCTCATGAGCTCGGCGTGGAAGCTGAGAGAGCAAGGGGCACGGATATCTGGTCAGAAGCTCCCAGGCCCGGCCCTGCCACCATCCATGTCATCCTGTGCACGGCTGGACCGCATGCCCACACGTCCTTGCACGTTCACCCCGAGGCCCCAAGAGAACGGTTTCTCTTTCCTGCTAATTTTACTCAGGATGAGTGGAGACCCAGAAGGGTGAGTCTCCTGTCCAGGGCCGCCCGGGCCTGTACTCCCTCTCGATCCCAGCCGGGCCCGGGCAGCGCTGTGCACCCAGCTGCGGTGCTTCTGTTTACGTTGATAAGATGTTGCAGAAACTGCATGCAGGGCTGTGTAGGCTAATTTTAGAAGGCATTTAGAACATAAACTCTAGGGTTCTTCAATCAGGTGGAGCCTAAATGTAAAGGAATGAAAGCTTGGAATATTCACGATTTACCTAAATTCTGCCCACTCTCTCATCCTTCATGCCCCCTCCTCCACTCACTCCCAACTTCTGACATTTTTGTCCTGTTGAGAGCCACTGTGGTCACCCCCACCACACAGCCAGGGTCAGCAGGCCTGCTGTGCACAAGGGCCCGAATCCAGGTTTCAGACTGAGCCAGTGAACAGAGACAGAGTAGATGGCTAGGTACGTGCCCGGCTGGGACGCCTCTGATGGACAGATGGATGCTATAGTCAGTAACTCTGGGTTATCTCCTCTCCCTTTGAGAATACTGCTGTTCACACGGCTCTCCTGTGGCTCGACATTGAGACCCCTCCATGAAGGACATTTCTTTTAGGGGGATTCTGCCTCTCTGTGCCTCAATCTCCTGTTGAAAAAGCAGGAGCAATCTTAATACTGACCTCACAAGCTTTAGTGGGGGTTCAAGTGAGTGCATAGACATGAAGATTCTTCGTAAATTGTCATCCCCCACCCCAAACATGTTAGATACTCCATTCTGGGAAAACCATCCCTAGCCTGCTTCCCCTTTCTGCTTATCACCTCCCTTTAAACTAACTGTGGGTCCCACACTGCACAAACTTACACAAATGACCCATATGCCTTGCTCATCCTCAGGCCCAACAGACCTGAAAACATGGCCATTTCCTGGCTGACGCCTATGTTACATGATGGATAGGTTTTCCTCATCTCTTCCAAGGTTGTTTCTTCATCAAATATTACTAGACATTTCCAGTGGTAATAACCAGTCCATACTTTTTCCACTCCTATAAAAACCACCTGGAGCCTCCTGAGAGCAGGTTTTCATTCCCTTCTTCCCCACTCATGATAGATGTATACATACATTCAGACCTTTGGTCTGGAGCAAGCAAAGCCTGCAGTGAGTCTATAGTGGGGTCTTAGCCCAGGAAGGGTCCTGCTGTGTGGCTGGGAGCCCTTCCTCCCTGAACTCTCAGGCAGCCAGTCCTGTGCGTGTCCCTCTTCCTGGGTCCCAGGGCATTGCTTGCCAGCTCTTCCATTCCTCATCCCCATATCCCAAGCTGAGGAACAGACTCAATGGGGGATGACGTTGGATACAGTGATAATAAATTTGACTTTGAGAATTTAGAATTTGAGACAGCTAGAGGGCAGCTTTGAAATTAATGGGAGAGATCTCAGCTATAAATCTGGGAATCTTCTGCATGTTTTTAGTGTATTTTATAGGAATTACATTTATCTGCTATTGTCAAAAACCAGGAGAAACAGTGTCTCAAACACGATGAAAGTTTATTGTACTTAATATTAAAGGACTGGTGTGTTGGTTCCATAGTGTCTTTTGGGAGCAAGGAATCCTTCTGTCTTTCTGCTTCACCATTTTAGTATGTGCCTTCTATCTTAGAACTGCCTCCTAGTCAAATATAGCTGCTAGAGTGCCAGTCATCATCTTTGCATTCTAGGCAGGAAGCTGGAGAAAGGGTGAAAGGTAAAAACAAACAAAATGCCTCTGCCTACAACTGCCTATCCTCTTTTTAAGTCCTACTCAGCCACTTTTGTTTACACATTATTGAATGACATTTGATCAAATGGGTACATGTAAATGGAAGAGAGGCTGAGAAATGTCATCATTTAGCCAGCAACTGCCACAAGGCCACTGCACCATTTGGCTACCAAAAACACCTTTGTTCTTTTACAAAGAAGATACTTGCCCTTCCCAAGGGGGACAACCTTAAAACCTCAACCAGCTTGAACTGTGGGATCTCTGGATGATGGGCAGTGTGCACACATCCTTACTATCTAGTGATGCAGACACTAGAGGGCCAAGCCACCTCTGCACCCCTCCCACCCATGCACAGTGTGTAGTGGTGGAGTAGGAGCAGGAGAACCACTATAAACACTGTTGGAGAGAATGGGAGACGTGGCACAGTCACGGGCCTGACACAATGATCAGTCTTCTGGGACAGAGTTTCTGAAGACTCCTTACCTTTGTACAGGTGTAGATTCCTGGGTTGTCTCATCTGTCAGCCCCCTGTTTTGTTCTCTGGAAAAATCTCCCTTAGTCATTTCCTCTCGTGTCCCCTGAGCCTCTACTGATCCATACTCCATCTTTGTACAGATTAGAAAAGGGCTTCCTTTTCTGGGTGTTTGCAGCCTCGCTGGTGTGAGGTTTGGCAACCTGGCAGTGCCTGTGGGCTAATAAAGAAGTGACAGCCCTTCTCCAAGGTGCATGAAGCCCCATGCTAGAGAGAGAGGCTTGGACAGTGGAGTACAGGCTAAATTTCAGCTTCTCAACTGTGTTTCAACTGGGCATTTTTTTGTGCAGTGCTCAACCTACACATCTGTAGGTGGTGGCTCTATTGGGCCCTGGCTCTTCCATCAGGGGAGTTCTTTGTTCTTAATTCTCCATGGACATACTTGAGGTCTGTTTGGAGAGGATGACCTTTCCAGACTGCACAGCTGCATCAGCTCCCATGCTGCAGGTATGGGTTTGGGGACGTTGGGATTATAGTAGGGGCTTAACAGTCATGGCTATTGTTGGCCCAAGAAGAGTGTGTAGCAAGAAGAGAAGAGAGTCTTGGATCCTGAGAAGGTTGGCTAGAGAATGAGGAAGCTCTAAAGAACCCCAAGAAGGAAGGGACAAGAAGCCAGGGGTGCAGGGAGGGAGATAGTAGCACAGAAACTGAAAGAAGAGATTTTCGAGGACGGGCAACTGTAACAAGTAAGATGAAAACAGAAATGGTCATAGGATCTGCCCTTTGACCTTCAGTTCCACTTTGACCCCTCTTACAGCAATTACCTTACTCTACCTTATAGCCATAGGCGGCGTGTGTGTGTTTCCAGTTGTCCTGTAAGGAGGCCATCCCTTTCACTTTTCTGTGACATTGGGCCCTGAGGAGCAGTCCGTCTTCTTTATGCTTTCATCCTTCAGCTTCTGGCTTAGACTCTCTCCTTGTTTTCCTTCTGTGGCTCCTTCTCAGTCTTGTTGGCTGGGTTCCCCTTCACTATTCTCCCCAGGGCTCTGACATTAGTCCACTGTCCTTTATTCCCATGTCCCCCCATTGACAATGACAGTCACTTCTGAGGTTTCAGTTCCCATGGTATATTTCCAAATTTTTGGTGTCTCCTGACTTGTCTCTTGAACTACAGACACATTTTGGACATATTTATTTGGATGGCCCAGATGTATCCTAGATTCACCACATTAGGACAAAAAATAAAAGCCCATAGTATTAAAGAAAACAAAATTATTTATTTATATAACTGGACTGTACAAGACATGTAAAACTCCAGACAGGCACGGCTCAATTCAGAGTTTTAAGTTGTGTATTCTGGGTGCTGTTTCTGTCTCCTTTTCTCTCGCTCTCTCTCTCAGTGTCTTTAACCTTGGCTTTAAGTCACTGACAAGCTTTCTCCACATCATGACAAGGTGGTTCTGGCATCCTCCACTCACATATGACCCGGTTAGCAACCCCAGATGAATGACAATTTAAAAACTAGATCTGAAAGAAAAGTGTCCAGGAAGGTGTTTGTTGGTCCACTTTGGCACATGCACCTGCTATTGACCCATTTACGGTGGTTGGGATACACGGCGGACATCGCTGAGCCATGGGTGGCTTCCTCCAGGCAGTGCTGAGTGGAAGGAATGAGGTGGGCCCCCTAAGCTGCCCTGTTTGTGTTCTTCCCCCTTCTCTCTAGACAAACAGGATCGTTCATTATTTCTCTGTGTCCTTAAAGGCTCTTTTACATCACCATTCCTCTGCATGCAATATTCCCTATGCTTTAGTCCTGATTCTTCTTCTAGCTAATTCCTGCCTTCCCTGGGGCAGTCCCAGTTAAAGCTGTTGTGTTGTCCTATTGTAATTATTAGCTGCCACTCTTTTACTCTAAACAGTGTCCTGATTGAGATGATAAATTATATGGTCACCCTGTTCATGAACCCTGACATGTCATCTGCTGCCACCGGTACAGACCTGACTTCTGCTAAAATGACAAGTGGGAACTGTAATCCAAAATGAGACAACTCAAGGTAAGGAGCAGAGGCAACTGGAAGCCATGGTCCTAGGGCGGGTGCATCCTGTGTGCAGCACAAACCCATGCAGCCATGCTGGCACTTGCGTGTACCTAAGCGTTAAGCCTGAATGTCACCCGCCAGGCAGTGGCATTTGAAGGCTTGTTTTCCTAAATGAGACAGAGTTGCTATTTTTTAGCTTTAAAAGACAAACTCCATTTTCTTTTTCCCAAGCCTCATCTTCTGGGACCTCAGCTGTCTGCTCCCTCCCTGGGAGTAAAATGACTTCCGCTCAGTGCTCAATCTTCAGCCTCTTAGTCTTTATTTTTATAACAGCACTTAGGTTGAAAATACTATTTGACTCTAAAAGAAGTGCCTTTCTACAATTTCAATTTTAGCATTTGTTGCTATTCTAGACTAAGTCCCTCATGGATGGGGACCGTTCCTTGCTGTCATTGTGTCTCTGTCACCCACCCCCAGTGCCCAGCACAGAGTGGAAGTTTGACATGTATGTATTGAATATGTGGACAGTGACTGTGAATGAGATGGGCAAACCTGTCCGTGGCCTTGAGTGAATTTGCCAGACTGGGGTGGCTTTTGCACTATGCTTCCATGGTCTCTAGTTATAGGAGTGGATTCATCTAGAAGGTGTCCGATGAAATGGGTGGCCTGGGCTTGAGATGTCTCTGACTTGGCAAAGATTTACCTCGGGCTTATATCAGGAAGTTTGCTACCACTGCCAGGAAACCAAACTAATTGCTCAAATGAGATCCTCCTGGGGAGAATCAATATTTATTAGTGGTTGTTTTAAAAAAAGCACATGACATGATTTCCTCAGGTCCCCTGATGATAAAGAGGCAGATGCTTTACAGAAAGAAACTTGAATGAGGGAAGGAAGGATTGAAGGGATGATTCCTAGAGCTTATGGAATATCAGGATCCATTCAGTCTCGCATTTCACTCTATGTCATCCGTATTAGTCATAATTACATCAAAACAGAAGCCACTCTAGGTATTCCAAGTAGGGAGAGGTTTAATACAGGGAATTAGCCATGTCTGTGGCTGCTGGAAGATGGCAATTCTGTTTTGAGGAAACCATGAAGTACAGCTGTCTCAAGCAAGCTGCTGCCTGACCTCAGCTGTGGCTCCAAGGGGAATAATTCCCAGAAAGCTGCCCATGGTTGGTGATTCAGATTTGCAGTGTGGAAAAGTAAACTCTTGGGGTGATCCCCCAAACATCTGCCTGCTGCCAAATGCCCCCATTCCTGTGAACAGTTGCCCCTGGGGGAATATTGACTTCTCTTTCTGCTCAGTCTTCCAGAGCTCTCCAAGAGCTTCTTGTTGGCAGAACTGACTCAGAACCACACTCGAAAGACATTCTAGCACTAATTCTGAGAACCACACTAGAAAGGGATTCTAGCACTAGTTCTGAGCACTTCCCCTGAGAAGCTGGGATCGGGATGCTGCTGAGATGATTACAGACAGTCCTGCCTACATACGTATAGTTCGCATGGACCCATAGCCTTCCATTCATTCACTCATTCATGCAGCGGGTAATGAGGACCTGCCATTCCCCAGAATCTGCACTTATGCTAGTCTTGCTGCTCTAAGAACTGTGAGCTCAGGTCTGTATCCCCTAATTTTTATTTTCTATCTCCCACAGTATGTTGCACAGTTTGGGGCACACAAGCTGATGTGCACGGATTGCCTGTCAACTGACCTCAAACATGGCTAGCTAGCTTGCAATTTCAGGAAAAGAGGGTGAAGTGAGCAACCTAATTTCCATAGGCAGATAAGTATTTACGTATATGTGTTGTGCATACCTTAGTAGTATTTAGGCATGACGTACTAATTAAAGACTGAAAAAACTAATTAAAATTTTAAAAAATCATTTCTAATTTGGGGCATCTGTGTGGTTCAGTCAGTTAAGCATCCGACTCTTGGTTTTGGCTCAGGTCATGATTTCACAGTTCATGAGTTAGAGCCTCGCATTGCGTTCTGCACTGACAGTGCAGAGCCTGCTTGGTATTCTCTCTCTCCCTCTCTCTCTGCCCCTCACCTGCTTGTGCTCTAAATAAATGAATAGATAGATAGATAAATAAATAAATAAATATTAAAAATCTCTTCTAGTTCATTACATTTACCAAAATAATCATTTGCCAAAATGTTCGATTGATTTTTAATTATTTTTTTCTGTTTTCTTTTTTTAGACATTTTCATTACTTTTATCTCTTTTTATTAATATGTTATAGATATTTTAGTAGTATTTGTAAAAATTTTAATGGCTGGGGAATAGTTGATCGAGTGGATTCATTGTTATTTATTTAATCATTATCCTAGTACTGAACATTTAGATTGTTTCCAATATTGGATAGTGTTTAAGCCTTCAATCTTCATTCCGTCAGTCTGCCTTTTCTTCTTAGGGGTGTATAGTGGAAATAAACTGCGGTTTCCCCCCTTCCATATAAGGAGAAACCCAGTTTTTCCCTACCGTATGTTTATCCTGTATGTTTATCCTCTTTTACTAGGTCACAAGCGCACTTCACTTCCATTTATTTA
The DNA here is from genome assembly GCA_028646485.1 of Cryptoprocta ferox. NCBI lineage: Eukaryota > Metazoa > Chordata > Mammalia > Carnivora > Eupleridae > Cryptoprocta > Cryptoprocta ferox. The sequence continues at coordinate 65,063,814 of CM053575.1, forward strand.
TTTATTTATTTATTTATAATTTACATCCAAGTTAGTTAGCACCTAGTGCAATAATGATTTCAGGAGTAGAATCCAGTGATTCATCCCTATGTATAGCACCCAGTGCTCATCACACGTGTCCTCCTTAATGCCCATCACCCATTTAGCCCATCCCCTGACTCACAACCCCTCCAGCAACCTTCAGTTTGTTTTCTGTATTTAAGAGTCTCTTATGTTTTGTCCCTTTCCTGTTTTTATATTGTTTTTGCTTCCCTTCCCTTATGTTCATCTGTTTTGTATCTTGAATTCCACATATGGGTGAAGACATATGATATTTACCTTTCTCTGACTAATTTTGCTTAGCATAATACCCTCTAGTTCCATCCATGATGTTGCAAATGGAAAGATTTTATTCTTTTTGATTGCTCAGTAATACTCCATTGAATACATATATCCCATCTTTATCCATTCATCTGTCACTGGACATTTGGGCTCTTTCCATACTTTGGCTATTGTCAATAGTGCTGCTTATAAACATTGGAGTGCATGTGCCCCTTCAAAACAGCACGCCTGTATCCTTTGGGTAAATACCTAGTAGTGCAATTGCTGGGTCATAGGGTAGTTCTAGGCACCTCTATCCTGTTTTCCAGAGTGGCTGTACCCGTTTGCATTTCCACCAGCAATGCAAAAGAGTTCCTCTTTCTCTGCATCCTTGAAAACATCTGTTGTTGCCTGAGTTGTTAATTTTAGCCATTCTGACAGGTATGAGGTAGTATCTCATACTGGTTTTGATTTGTATTTCCCTGATGATGAGTGATGTTGAGCATTTTTCCATGTGCCTGTTAGCCATCTGCATGTCTTCTTTGGAAAAGTGTCTGTTCATATCTTTTGCCCATTTCTTCATTGAGTTATTTGTTTTTTAGGTGTTGAGTTTGATAAGTTCTTTATAGATATTGGATACTAACCCTTTATCTGATATGTCTTTTGCAGGTATCTTCTCCCATTCTGTTAGTTGCCTGTTAGTTTTGCTGATTTTCCCTTTGCTGTGCAGAAGGTGTTTATTTTGATGAGGTCCCAATAGTTCATTTTTGTTTTTGTTTACCTTGCCTCTGGAGACATGTTGAGTAAGAAGTTGCTGTGGTCAAGGTCAAAGAGGTTTTTGCCTGATTTCTTCTCTAGGATTTTGATGAATTCCTGTTTTATATTTAGGTCTTTCATTCATTTTGAGTTTATTTTTGTGTATGGTGTAAGAAAGTGGTTCAGGTTCATTCTTTTGCATGTCACTGTCCAGTTTTCCCAGCACCATTTGCTGAATAGACTTCATTCAGTCTTTATTCCAGTTTTGTCAAAGATTAGTTGGCCATATGTTTGTGGGTCCATTTCTTGGTTCTCTATTCTGTTCCATTGATCTAAGTGTCTGTTTTTGTGCCAGTACCATACTGTCTTTATGATTACAGCTTTGTAATACATCTTGACGCCCAGAATTGTGAGGTCTCCAGCTTTGGTTTTATATTTCAGGATTGCTTTGGCTTTTCGGGGTCTTTTTTGATTCCATACAATTTTTTAGGATTGTTTGTTCTAGCTCTGTGAAGAATGCTTGTGTTGTTTTCGTAGGGATTGCATTGACTGTGTAGATTGCTTTGGGTAGTATCAACATTTTAACAATATTTGTTCTTCCAATCCAGGAGCATGGAATATTTTTTCTTTTCTTTTCTTTTCTTTTTTTTTTTTTTTTTTTTGTCTTCTTCAATTTCTTTCATAAGCTTTCTATAGTTTTCCCTGTATAGATTTTTTCACCTCTTTGGTTAGGTTTATTTCTAGGTATTTTATGGTTTTTGGAAGCACACTTCACTTCTGACACTCCTGGTCACTAAATGCATGGGGGTCTTTCACTACAAAAAACAATTCTCTGCAACACCAGCTGGGTGCCCTAAAATTTAACTAAATTCTGACACTATCTGCCCAGAGATAGCATCAGTTCCCACAGGTTAAGGTCTCAGTCCCACAAGATGTCCCTTTGCCCTTCCCCACACTTCAGATGCCATTCACAAGCTCAGGTTATCACTTGTGCTTCTGACCAACTACCTATAGGTGGGATGTTCCAACAACCCCTCCTTGGGTTCAATTAATTTGCTAGAGTGGCTCAGAGAACCCATAGAAACCTGTTTACCAGTTTATTAAAAGATATGATAAAGGACACAAATGAACATCCAGATAGAAGACATGCATGGGATAAGGTCCTGAGTGCAAGAGCTTCTGTCCCTATGGGGTTGGAGTGTGTCATCTTCCAGTATGGCTGTGTTGCCAACCTGGAGGCTCTGCACTATTGGAGTTTTATGGATGCTTCCTCACATTGGCATGATCAATTATGAGCTCTGTTTCGAGTCCCCTTTTTCTCTCTGGAGGATAAGAGTTGGGGCTGAAAATTCCAAACTTCTAATCATGGTCTGGTCTTTCTGGTGAGCAGCCCCCATCCAGGAGCCATCCCCCAGCCCACCCAGAGTTGTCTCATCAGAACAAGAGATGCTTCTGGTCCTCCTGTCACTTAGAAATTTACAAAGGTTTCAGGAGCTCTGTGCTGGGAACCAGGGGCAGAGACCAATTTCACAGGATGTTTTGGGTGGCTCAGCTCAGGGATTGAGATCCCTTCCCACCTCCCTGCCTTTGCTCCTGCTGCTTCTTTCCTCGACTTGCATGACCTTTCTTCCCACCTCCAGATGGTATTCATGCATTGCCCAGCTCAGAGTGCCTATTTTGCTTTTCCTTCTACTTACAGTACAAAACATGGCTCAGATGTTCTCTATAAAGTCTCTGTGCGCTGCTCAGTGTCCTGGCCTTTTTGGTAGCCCTTACCCCACATATCTGTTGCTGTCCTTTCCCTGACTGACTGTGAGTACCTCAAGGCACACGCCAAGCCCCTTTCCCTGCCAATGCATCCATAGCAAGGTGCCTGGCTCTCAGTCCATGCTCATGACTGTCTTGAATAAGGGAATAAAAGTGCACCACCCACAGCAAGCTCGCTGGATGCTGACGGGTCTGGAGCTGGCAGAAAAAGCACAAGCCACCCTTCCTCAATTGAAAAACAGGAAAAGGGCTTGTGGAGGTTTCCTTTGTTGCCCTGTGGAGCAGGATGCACATTTTTAGAGCAGTGGGTTCCAAGTCTAAGGGTTTTACCTTATCAGCAATATCCATTCCCAGCATCTCTTTAAATGCTAATTAGAGTCTCCCCCTAGGGATATATGGTAGGTGCAGCTTCGTCCTGAATATTTTTCAGCCTCTTTGTGCAGAGATGCAGGTATGGAGTGAGAGTGTTACCTGGATGCCCTGAAATCCTCTAATCTGCACTCAGAGTTGTCTCCCTTCAATTCCCTCCACTCACCGCCTCTCAGCACTCACTCTAATCTTGAGAGAAGGCTGCTCCTGGTGAGCCTCCCTGTTAGGAAGTCTGGGTAGAAATCAAAGGGAGTAGCATTGACTCTTTTGATCTCCACGACCACCTTTTTTGGGTAGGTTTTCTCACCCCCATTTTAACAGATGTGGAAGCTGAAATCCAGAGAACTTTATTAACTTGCCCAAAGTCACAAAGACAAAGTGGTAGAGGTGGGATTCAAACATGGGCCTGGTCCACATTCCATGGGACCAACCAGATAAGAAAACCAACAACTGCTCTTCATTAAGACTTTTTGGGGCAGGTTCTGTTGTAACTACTGCTTTATACATGTAAACCATTTACTTTATATGAACTCCCACAAACCTCTGTGGGGCCTCTATATCAGCCTCATTTTGCAGTGAGATAAAGAAACTAGGGCACAGGAGGTTTAGCAGCTGGTGTAAAGTCACAAGGCCACTAAATATCTTCCGTTCCATGTCTGATCCAGAGTCCTGCTTCTCCTGTACTCTTCCTCTGCCTGGTGTCTCTTCACTCAGTTAAAGGCTGAGCTGGTTTGGGTTGCCATGTAGTGCAGCTAAGTATTCATCCCAGTAGAAATGATACTGGACAGCCTACAGCTAGTGACCCAGGCCCTGCCAGGGGGTTTCTGTGGACACTGAGGCTCGCACTCTAGAAATCTCAGTCACTGAGCCACATGGCTCTGGTCTGAAGGATGGTGTACACCTCCTTCCCACCTCTTAGTAGCTCTGGAAGCTCTAGTCGAATAGAATTTTCCTTTGTGTGGGCTGCATCTCCAATATTCTGGTTGGCAGCACATTGATACTACTTTCCTGGACTACAGCAGTGCCTCCTAGCTGGCCTCCCAGAACTCTCCTGCCACCCTCCAGCCCATTCACCACATGATAGTCAGAAGGATCATTAAACAGTATAAAGCTGATTATGTCACTCATTTCTGGGAGACCCTTTCATGGCTTCCCTTTGCTCTATAGATAACAGCCTAAATCCTTAACTTGACCACTGCATGTCAATTTCTGTCAGCCCTCACTGTGCTTTGCCACACTGACCTTTCAGTTCTTTGGTTTGCTCCTTTTTACCTCAAGACTTCCCTCTTGGTAGTCCTGTATTCTAAAATCATCCCTATGCTATCCCAGGTCCATTTCTCAGCTTCTAAATCTTGACCTAAATGTTCCTTCCTCAGAGGACCATCCCTAACTTCTGCACAGCTACACCACTTCCCTAGTAGCTCCTTGCACTTGTCTTTCATGTTTACTTACATTTATCATCACATCTTTATTAGTGTAAGCCACGTCTTAGTGTTGGTCTTTCATTGGCATGCACGCTCCCTCATGGGACAGGGGTCTCTTTGTCCTGTACTTCCAGCATCATGCCACAGGGGCAGAAGGCCTTTACCAGATATTTGTTGAATAAAATTTGGATGTTAAGGATTGGGCTACTCATACCTTTGAAGCTGTATCTTGTAGACACTTGAATTTCCCAAGTTTGATTTTGCAGAAACTCTTCCTGAAAGCTTTGCTGCCACAAATGAAGTTGTCCTTATACTCTGAACATCAGGGGCTACTGGAAACACACAAGTAGAAAGAATTTCTTCTTGTAATTAAATTGTAGCTAATGAAATAAGTGACAGGTTTGTCTATCTCACTGCTCATATATCTGGGACCGTGGGTTACATACTAATTTCTGGTCTAAATAAATTAAAATCCTATGGAAATAAAAACTGCCCCCTTTAGAGAATCATGGAGGACAGTGGGGCTCCTGAAAAGAGATTGGAAAAGTCAGAAGAGAGGGAACTTTTGGGTCCCATAGCTCTGCTTTTGCCTAATTGTGGCCGGAGGAGAGACAGATGAGTAAGATCTGGGTTTTGAAACCTTAATCAATTTGAATTATAGAAAGGTGCCTCACAATCCCACTGTGAATCTTCTTAGCTCTTAGGAGAGGCAAATAACAAGAAAACAATTGAATTTCAGGGCTTTAGTCCAAACCCAATCAGTGTCTCTGAGCTGTCCCTTGGTTCATACGGTGTCAGTATAATTTTCTTCTTCTCTAGCTACTGTATCAGGAAGGGAGAACTGTGTTGGTGAGGAGGACATAGAGGCCCCATAGCATTGTCAGACACCTGGGAACAGCTTGACCACATGCAGAATGCTCCTACCCACTAAGGCAGGATACTAAAATCTATCTCAAGACTCATGAAAATCTTACACTTTTGCTAAATGCCATATCAATCCTTCAAAAAATCAGTGTTCAGTTTATGCAGAGAACCCAGACACAGTCCTTGATACCTGCGTGAAGAAAGTAGTGAGTGCTCTAGACACAGCATAGTTATGGGTTTGGAGGTTCTTTAATAAAACATACCTCAAATGTATACGTGTGTCTCTTGTGATAGCTGGGCTTTGTGAGGTCATATCCTGATAGGATTAGTCAATTTAATTTGTAGGAAAGGGTCTTGTGTGTAGAGTGAGAGCTCTCTCTGCACTGCCAGTCTTCCATGGAAGAGGCAGGAAAGTAATGACCATTACACAGGAGGGATAGAGAATTTCTGTCTTTCTAAGGGCCTCTCTCAGTTCTACTTTTAAGTCCTTATGATATCTAGACTCACCTGTGGGTACTTACCATGTGCCCGGATTTGGGCTAAATTTCTTTGTATAGTACTTGCTTTAAAACTCTCAGCCCTAAAGTGGAATGAATCTCCATTTTTACAAGAGGTAGACTGAGACTCTGAGAGATTGAGTTTCATACCCTATAAGGGATGGTCTTGGGATTCAAAACAAGGTCTTCTAAAACACATAGCCTGCACTTTTATCCATGGAGCTATTATACGTTCTGGGTAGTGGGTTTGAAGCAGGGATGTGCTGGTAACTATTTAACAACCAGCTCTCAGAAATAAATAAGAACGTCTTGATGTTTGCTGATTTCTATGGTGTAAATATTCCCACCATGGTCAAGTTCAAACTGCCAACATGAAGACACCTCACTGAACAGGAGCTGGAAAAAGATGCACACAGTGACCCAGCTCCAGCGCACCTCTGGAATGAAGTCACCCACATTGTAGAAACAAGCTAGAAACTTCTATGGGGTGGAGCCTGCAAGCTCTGGAAAATAAAGCTTGTTATTGAGCTAAGCAAAACCTGGAGAGTTAGTTTATTTAATTACATATTGCTCTCTTCTTTGTTTCTCACAAGCCTTTCCTGAAGCCCTGAATGAATGCCTCTCCTGGCCCAGCTCCACCACAGGATATTTAGGAAAGGGGGGAAGACCTTTCTGGTTCACACCCACTAGTCTCAAGTGGCCAGTCTCAAGTGGTGTGGCAGAGATGCTTAGTGAGACATCCCCAAGGGCACAGGAATCTTAGGGGTGTAGGGGCTGTGGCTGCTACTCCTCTCAGGCACATATTCTTCCATTTGATCGTTTAAGAGAGATGGTAGCTTTTCCCTAAAGAAGCTTTGAAAATGTTCTCTGAGATAACTAAGTTCTCCGTCCCGTTTTTTTTTTTTTTTTTTTTTCCCTCATGGTATGTAGTCAACTCTTGACCTCAAGGTCATCTTAACCTTTATTTTTCCATTACTGTCAGCTTTCCCTTAAATATGTCTTGGACCACCTGTACCAGAATCACCTAGAATGCCTGAATGAAAATGTAGAGTTCAGATCCAGAAATCTGCTGCATTTAACCAACGCTTCAGTTGATGGTCATCTTCAATGTTTGAGAGCCATTTCTCTAACCTATATTTTCTTTTACATTTATTTTGAGAGAGAGAGAAAGAGAGAGCATGAGCAGGGGAGGGGCAGAGAGAGTGAGAGAGAGAGAGAGAGAGAGAGAGAGAATCCCAAGCATGGATCCTGCATAGAGCCCAAAGTGGGAGTTGAATTCATGAACCACGGAGATCATGACCTGAGCCAAGATCCAGAATCAGATGCTTAAACAATTGAGCCACCCAGGTACCCCTAAACTATATTTTCTAAAATGTCTCCAGCAGAATTAGAAGCTGTGATACTATGATTTGTAAGAAATATACATTTGGTCATTCAGATAACCAAAAAGTATGAGGAATATGTATTTGGTCTCTACCCAGGGTTCCTGGTTCACAGCTTCTAAAACCCTTGGAATATCCTTAATGTTGGAGAGATAAAGGTACCTTTTGTTATGTTAATGAGGTGATTTCTGGGAAGCTCCTAAGAATGGGGGCTGGTTACCAGTGGAACCAACCAAGTGTTAAAAGGGGTTGGTACTTTTCAGTCTCACTCTCTTGACCTCCAGGGAAGAATCAGTCGCCAACTGCCAGTGATTTAATCAATTATACCTAGGCAACGAAGCCTCCATGAAAACCTGAAGGATGGGCTTTGGAGAGCTTCCATTGATAGACATAAGGAGATGTGGGGAGAGTGGTATGCTTGGAGAGGGCATGGAAGCTCTGTGTTCTTTCCCCAGACCTTGTCATGTGCATCTCTTCCATTTGACTGTTCTTGAGTTATATACTTTTATAATAAACTGAAAGTAAAACATTTCTCTGAGTTCTGTGAGACACTAGCAGAATAATGGAACTCAAGGAGAAGGTTTTGGGAACCTCCAGTCTGTAACCTGTTGGTCAGAAGTACAAACAACAACCTGGACTTGCTATTGGCATCCTGAATTAAAGGATGTGGAACGTCTAATTTGTAGCTGGCCAGTCAGAAACGCAGAAATAGTCTGGTTGGCACTTGACATCTGAAGTTGAGGTGAGGCAACCGTATAGGATTGAACCCTTACTCTGTGGAATCCAATGCTATCTTGGGGTAGATAGTGTCAGTATTGAGTTGAATTGTAGGACATCCAGTTGGTGTCCAGAATATTGATTGTTGGTGGTGTGGGGATCACACTCCCCCTCATACACACATTGAGATTGGGTCCAGGAGCCTATTTAGCAGAAATTGGACATTAATAAGCATTATGTTAAAAAAAAAAAAAGGAGCATGAAAGAGGCCTTTATGGCAAGGGTCAGCTAAGAGCTAAACATTAAGCAGTGGCCTGTTTCAATATGGTCCTTGAGCTAGAATAGTTTTTACATTTTTAAAATACTGTACAAGAAATAAATAAGAATAGTTTTTACATTTTAAAAATACTGTACAAGAAATAAAGAAACTTGACCACAGGAAAACCTGGCACTTTAATACGCTAATGTGTAGTGGGATGTACGGCATTTCTCAATCTTGTTTGAACACAGAATTAATTTTCCCCTCTTTATTTTTTTATGGAGCATATTGTGGAACTTATGTTCTATGGAGTGTGTTCTCAGAAACACTGCTGTAAACAAATTAATTCCAATCCAGATTTGGCAGTCCGGGCTCCCTGAAACTTCCATTGTCATACCCTCCTTTATCTTGGTCAGGAATATCATTCTGCTCTACTCTATGGTCAACTCATGCTCCCAGGCTTTCCATTCAAGACTTCTGTCCTCTGTCATCTACTACCATCTCCCACATCAGTCACAAACTTATAAGACACTTGCCATTTGTTCTTTCTGAAGCTGTCCAAGGAAATGAAGGGTTCCAAAAGACAGTATTTCTGACTATCTGAAGGGTTACCATTTTGGGCTTGAAAACATTATTTAACTTAATTCTTTTGGACAGGAAACTTTTGAACTATACTGAATAATTTGCTAATTGCAATAATAACATTGAAGATAATTTTTTTTGTGTGTGACATGGTACTAAGGGAAGACCATATGATGCAAAGTCACGTTTCCAGCTCACTTCTACCACTAATGAGATGGGAGGCCTGAGAAATTCACTCTTCCACCCTGGCCTCTGATAAGATGAGGCTATTGGCCTAGATGTTCTTCAAGGTTCTTTAGAGCTCTAACATTGTGTGTTGGAACTGCAGAGTTCCAGGAAAGGGAATGAAATGAGACAAGTCCATTCAACCTTATATTGGATTTATATCTGGTGATTTCTCATAGCCACACACATCAGTTACAATATAGACTTTAAAAACATTCTAATTGACACTTAATGCCATTTGGTGAACAAAACTCAGATTTTTGCACAGCAAAAGATTAGGAATCAAAGACTATCTTAATAGTGTTAAGTGGATTTTCTTCTTCATGAGTGAGTCTGGCAAGCCTTTGATCATGGACTTGGACGGAATGTTGGTATTTTTATGACTTTTAGAAAGCCCCAGATGTCTGAGACACTCTGTCCCTGAGGTCTCACAAATCTGATTTGATCACTCTTAATTTATTTCCCAGATAAAGCTATTGACTGTGGGAAAGTTGCTTTTCACTTTGCAGAAAGGTCATGAACCTCATTTTGTGAATTTCTGTTTATTAGTTGGTGCCATTGGCATGCAAACCTCAGCTCAGCTCTCACTGTGCCTCTAAATCATTCTATCATCTCTGGCTTTCCAGTAGAGACTGCTCAGGACAGTTCTGTTTTCTCCTTAATCTTCAGCTCATTCATCCTGTTTCAGTCCAGCAAGGGGCTATGCTTTTCTTCTCCATCTCAAAGCTCCTAAAGCACCCAGTGGCTTTTCATTCATTCATTCATTCATTTTCATTCATTCATTCAACATTTCTTGGGTGTTTTATCTGCATAAATCTGGCACAGTCCTTCCTGTTCAGGGTGCTCCTACTCTGGTGGGAAGTCAGATAAATAAGTACACCAATAACTGTGTATCTTCCATGTCTGAATGCCAAAGGAGGAGCATTTACCTTGCTCAAATGGAAGAATCAGGGAGATTTCCCAGTGACAGTGATCTGTGAGTTGTGTCTGAAAGGGTAAGTCAGAATTCTATAGGAGGCAGTTGGGTGGCCAGCATTCCAGGTAGAAGAAACTATACGTGCAAGACCATCAAGACTGAGACCCACTCCCTATGGCCTTCTCCAGGATCTTGCCTCAATAATGTCTCTTTTGAGCTCTCCTTTTCCTTTTTATCCTCTCTTTCAACCTACAGATAAGGTCACATTGTATCTTTCAACACACACACACACACACACACACACACACATTTCACTCCAGTCTTCTTTAAGTTTACACCTCATAGTCCTCAGTGCCTTGTTTCTGAAGTTCTTGAAAGAGCAGTTTGTCTCACTTTTCTTTACTTCTGTGTCTCTTATTCTCTCCATCCTGTTGCAACCTGGCTTGAGAAAAAAATGAGAGGGAATATGTTTGGGTACAGTATCCAACTTTTAAACTTTTAAATCTAAAACCTATGAGTCAACTTCTTTTGGTTCATCCACTATAAATTTTGAAGAATCCCATTTTCTCTTCTTCCTGATATTTGCAGCTCATGTAGACTCTGTTTCTGATTTTTTTTTAATTTACTTAAAACAAGTCTCTTTTCTTTTCCTTCCCTGCACAATTTTGTGAGGTCAATGGCTCCTTTAATACCAAATCCATGGGGATACACATTCAATGCAGAGGCTAAATCTATTTTCCTTTATCCTCACTCAAAGAAGACATACACAGTAATGGGAAAGCAGAAGAAAAAAGAGACAGACAGAGAGAGAGAGAGAGAGAGGTGATTCACACACTGTCAGAGAAAATGCCTTAAGGATTTTGTGTGCCTACTGTGAAGAGGTCATTTTACCATTCCAGCTATTTCATAAATATTTCACAAATATTTGATAGGTGTGACTATGTGACAGACATTGAGGATACTGAGATGTAAGTTGCACTTCCTGAGTTCATGGATTAACAGTCTGGAGAGACAGACCAAAATGTAAGATTGCAATTTAGCAGTTTACTAAGGGCCTGGAGAACACCAAGTGAAAAGGACAAGTAAGGTAGCCTTGGATGGGTGAGATGTCTTGAAGGACAAATAGATGGTGTCTTGAGGGACAAATAGAAGAACCAGGCAGCTGAAGGAAGAAGAGGGAGCAGGATGTCTAAATGCACAGAGACATGAGAAAATGGTGCATTCAGGAAACTGCAGCTGGTTTTATTGCTTGCTGTGACCGAAACCTAGGGAACGGAAATGGTCACAGGCTGTGTAATGAAGGGCTGAGAGGTCCATGCATAAGAGATTGGATTTTATCCTTTAGTAATAGTTGCTGCTGAGGGGTGTTTAATCAGGGCAGAAATGAGAATAGAGAGGATTGTAACTGATCACTACAGGCCATCCTTTCTCTACCTTACCTTTGATATCTCTCTCTAATCTTTTCACTCAGTTTCTTGTTCTTTGTTAAGATACAATGCCTTTGTTCATTCGTCCCCTTTCCCCCAGCCCCACCCAAACTTGCCATTCCTCCTGGTTCTCATCTTCATTGATGAGTTTTGCCATCCCTCCTTCTCGAGATCAGAAACCTCTCTTTCTCATCCCCCACATCTACTGTTGTGACTCTAATTCTTTGATTCCCACATTCAGTTCATCCTTTATGCCCCTGAAAGCTTTTCTGATTCTGCTTAAGCTCTCATCATTTCATTTCTGGGTTGATGCAATACCCCCTGAATCAGTCTCAGCCTTAGATATCTTTCATAACTCTGCAGTGTGAGCCCATAAAATGGGAGCCTGATCATCTCTTATCCCTAAATAAAATCACCCCTTCTCAGAAAGTAGACTCCCACAGCTCCTGGTGAGTGGGCTGGCAGAGATCATCAGTCCAGGACAGGGAGACAATCAGACTGCATCTCCCAGAAAATTGGAAATAAACCTCAGAGCCACAAGCCAGCCACTATGGGTATTTGACCTGTGCACTGAGAAAAAAATAGGGTCTGAGCAGCCATGTTCAGCCTGTTTACAAGTGGAATGAGAAAAATTGTTCTGCAGAGAGAGATGTAGAGGGATAGGAGAGGGGATGAGAGATCATGCGGCCCCAGAGAGAGAGTGGGACTCAGTGATGGGATGGGTCTGTGGGCTGGTTTGGAAGGTGGGTGTTTAGTTTCTGGAAGCCCTGGAAGTTTAGGAAGACCTGATACCTGTCTGCACTCCTGCCTATGAGTTTGGGTTGATATTTCTCATTGTAAAAAAAAAAAGAAAGAAAGAAAACAAAAACACCCACCTTTGCTTACTATTGTTCAAGAAAGTTCTGTTTCTTACAACCAAAAACTTAAGTGGGGGGACCGATGGAACCCACTTTGTATTCAGGCCTCTCTGATCCTGATGTTTGCGGTTTCCTCATGTCCAGTGTGTATCCACGACAGCACAGATTCAAGAACACCCTTGAATTGCTGAGACTCTGGCACACTTTCCATTGCACTCCATCACCTCTCCAAGATCATGGCCTCGAATTGAATCTCGTAACTTGGGACGGGCTTCTAATGTGCTGAGGGCTCTTTTTCATCACCAGTGGATGGCTATCACTGCCATACAGAGCTGTTGATGGTGTCAGGAAGTTTGGATACTTCCATGGATGTCACAGCTTTACAGAACCTTGCACAGTCATTCAAAATTCATGTCTCTGTTTGACAGAACTGTGTCTGGCATTGGAGATACAGAGAAAATGAAATATAATCCGTGACTTTGAAGGACTCTTTGCAGGATAGATACAAGACTTCCAGAGGACTGACACAAGTTTCAAAAAAAAATGTTAATATTACTGGTGATGAAACTAAGGCCTAGGAGATGGGATTTAATGGAAGACAATGCTAACCTCTCTATTCTTTCCATGCTGAATATATATATCCTGTTGGGTACTAAATTATTTTAAGTCTTTTGGACCAACTGGAATAGGCAGGGGTGGAAATTAGAGTTCTGCTTTACTGCCTTCAAAGAGCATATGGAATCTAGCATTCTTGGAAATTGCGTAAGCTCTAAGAATGCAAACCATTAACTCCACTTTTGGGAATAAACATTTAAGTTCTACAAGGTTCTGCCTACTCAGTGAAATAAAATAAATAGATGCAAAATACTCTCAAAATTGCCTAAGCAGTTGATTTCTGCTTAGTAAAATGTAATAGCTAGGTCAACAACAATGTGGTAACAATATTAGGGGGCCACATGAGACTATTGTACTTGTTATCCTGAACTCATTGATTATTGTAAAATCTGAACAAAGTCCACTGCAAAATGGAAGCATAATGTCTGCAAAAAGGGAGACACCAAAGGGGTACTTACACCAGCTGGGCTGGATAGCGAGATGGTCTGGGTAGAAGAATGGATGGAGGAGGCATTTGGAAAGTATTTTAGCCTTGCTGTGGGATGTCATGATGAAGCTAGTGGCAGAGCCACCCATGCCTCAGGAGTTGAAAGGGCTGTCCTGAGGAGCTGAGCCTACCTGGAGAAATGAAATGGTCCCTGAGAGGAAGCAAGGCCAAGGTGGAGAGAAAAATTGGATGTGTCAGACTTGAAGGAGGCAATGAGCAGTTGTGCACTCCATAGGGAAAAGGAGCAATAAAGTTAATGATACCAAGAGCTACTCAGGGAGTTATTCAGTGCTGAGTCTGGGAGTAGACTGTGCATCAGGTAGGTTGGCCTTAAGGAAGCCTCCCTGGCTGGACACCAGTGTTTGAGGAGATTCTATATTATTTGCATAGGGTTGAATAGAAATTTTCTGAATTGTATAGGGGTGAAGTAAACAAACAAACAAATAGAAGTAGGCTGAAATCCTGAAACATAATAATATTTTAACCATCATATCTGGAGCTCCTCTTTATTTTTTGCTAGCCACATTCTACAGAGGCTACTTCACACAATCTTGACAAGAATTCTATACTGACTGGATTCTTTCTACATACAAGAAACAAGGATATATTGTTTTCTGGTTAATGGGAGTTTAAATGTTTAAATAATTAAAAATTTAATATGAAAAATTTCAAATTTATACTAAACTTAGAAAGACTTATAAAATGAAACCTTTGTACCTGTCATGATTCTTACCTTGACTCACAAAAGCTGCTTTTTAAAATGTTTAATGTTTTTATTTTTGAGAGAGAGAGACAGAGTGCAAGAGGGGGAGGGGAAAAGAGAGAGGGAGACACAGGATTTGAAGCAGGCTCCAGGCTCTGAGCTGTCAGCGCAGAGCCTGACGCAGAGCTTGAACTCCCGAACTGTGAGATTGTAACCTGAGCTGAAGTCGGACACTTAACTGATTGAGCCACCCAGGTGCCCCAGAAAAGCTCTTGTTTTCTGTATACCCTTTCTCATCCTTTCCTACTGAACAGTTGGATTGTTTTGAAGCAAATACTAGATACAATATTATATCAAGAATTTAAAAGATAACTCTTGAAGAGATTTGAAAGGGAGAGAGAGAGAGATTTGAAACTTGACTGGATATTTAAGCATATTAAGTAAATTTCTAGGTTATCTTTTAAATTCTTTATATAATATTATATCTTGTATTTCTTTTTCTCTCTCCTGTTCTCTCTCTCTCTCTCTCTCTCTCTCTCTCTCACACACACACACACACACACACACACACTTTTGGTTTGTTTGAATCAGCATCTAAAGAAGACTCATATATTGCATTTGGTTGATATCTCTTATTCTAGAGTTTCTCCTCATATTATTTCCCTGAAGAAACAGAGTCATTTGATCCTATAGGGTTTTCTATATTCTGAGTTGCATTGATTGCAGCCCCACTGTGTCATGAAGCAAGTTTCTCTATTCTTTCCATTTTCTTTTAATCAGTGGTTATAGCTAAACCTTTCATATGACTTGGATTCCTGAAATTTTTAAAACAAAACCACTTCATAGGTGATGTTGTATGCTTCCATCAGGAAGTAATAATAACAATAATAATGTCTGGTCTGTCTTTTGTGAAGTTGGTGGAAATTAATGTTTATTGCCATATCCTTGTGTCTGGAGTTTGCAAAAGGATGGTATTCTATCACTCCTCCTTTATTTGTAAGCTGAAATACTTCTAAAAAAAGAAAATTTTCTTCAACATGTATTTTATTGCTCTAAAGTTCAGTTCATATAGAAAAGGCAGGAAAAAGAGTGCTTGAATTTTTCCCTTTAATTAACAATTTTTAGAATAATGAATTAGTTCCTAGTATCTTTCGTAAGAGACAATGAGTTATATGTACATGTGTGTGATTATAAACTCAATGGATTTAAATATATTTGATATGTGTTAATACACTGGAGTTATTATTGATGCTCAGATCATCTCATCTTTAGGCAATGGGATTCTCTGTAAATTGTCCCTGGAGTCCTTCTGACAGAACTGTAGTAGTCTTTGGTAGCTTCTTTACTTTTTGAATGTAAAGATGTTTTAGAATCATCTTGTAGATTTCTGGCCCCAGATCTAGACCAGCCATTTCTTCAAAGGGGTCTGGTTTCTTTTAGTGATAAATGCTAGAGACCATAATTAAGGAATGAAAGTGCTTAAAGTTACTGGGTTAGTTATTATTTCTGGGTCTTAACAGTGAAAAGGACTAGGAAAGGCATTTTTAAAAAGAAAGTACCTCCTGATATCATGCCAATATTTCAGATTCGACTTTAGATAGCTTTTAATTTCATTTTTATTTATATTGTTTTAGCATTAAAAAAATTTTTATTGTTTACTTATTTTTGAGAGAGAGCGAGAGAGCAAGAGAGCGAGAGCGCATTAGCAGGGAGGGGCAGAGAGAGGAGACACAGAATTGGAAGCAGGCTCCAGGCTCTGAGCTGTCAGCACAGAGCCCAACCCGGGGCTTGAACCCATGAACTACAAGATTATGACCTGAGCTGAAGTCAGACATTTAACTGACTGAACCATCCAGACGCCCCCTATATTGTTTTTGCATTTTTAAAAACTTCAACATGGTTCAAAACTCAAATCATGAAACAAAGAATATACAGAAAAGTTTATCTTCTAATTCTCTATCCTTGCCCTATTCCTTTCTCACATTTTATTTATTTTATAGCTTATTTTTCCTTTTTTTAAATATAAAAAATACACAGTCAATTCTCATTATTCACAGATTATATGTTTGCAAATTCACTTACATGCCAAAATGTATTGTAACCCTCAAATCTTATAGCATTTCGTGGTCATTCATGGACATGTGAAGAGCACTGAAAGATTTGAGTCACCTCAACGTGATGTGGACATTCCTAGTTGACATGAACAAAGAATGCTGTTCTTGTTTAAGCTCTCATATGTAGCCAAGTGTCCTTTTTGCAGTGTATTTAGGGCTGCACTTTATGCTTTTTTCTGGTGATTTCACCATTTAAAATGGCCCCCCACGCATAGGGCTGAAGTGTTTCTAAGTGTAAGAAGGCTGTGATATGCCTTACAGAGAAAGTACATGTGTAGGATAAGCTTCATCCAGGCATGAGTGATAGTGATTTTTGACTCTGAGTTCAGGGTTAAGAAATTAGCAATATGTATAGATAAGATGTCTTTAAACAGAAACATACATAAAATAAAATTATAAAATGATTAGCTGGCAACAATGTGACCAGTTTTATAGGAACATATGCTTATATACCCCCTAGGAGCAATGGCTCAGTATTTGCTCATTCAGTGCTCATGGTGACTTTAAAGAATATAACTACCAAAAATAAGAATAACAAGAATTGACTCTGTGGTGTGTGTGTGTGTGTGTGGTTGTATACTTAGTACTTTCCTTTCTTAGAGAGTAGATAAACACTAACATACTATGCATACCCTCCTTTACTTTGATTTTTTTCACTTAACATTAAATCCTAGAGATCATTCCATGGTAATATATAGAAACATTCCTTATTCTTTAAGATCACCATATACCATTGTGTAGATGTACCACGTTTATTCAACTCCTCTCCTATAGATGGACATTTAAGTTACTCTTAGATTTTGTCTTTTTTACATATATAGTCTTGTGCATACATCTTTTTATATTTTTGCCCATGTTTGCCTGCATAGATTCTTAGAAGTGAGATTGCTGTGTCAAACGATAAATACATATGTAATTTTGCTAGATACTACCAAATTCCTCTACCTATGTATGAGTTGTATTATTTTGTTCTTCTACCAGCAAAGAAGTACCTATTTCTCCAAAGCCTTGATCACAGGCTTCTTAACAAACTTTTGAATATCTGCCTGAGAGGTGAGAAATAAAATCTGAGGTTAGTTTTAATTTACATTTCTCTTTTTATCTTAGGAGGGTGAGTGACTTTTCATATGCTGCAAGGCCATTTGCTTTTTTGTCATTGTGGTTGTTCTCTCTAGCACTGGGCATCTATTTCAAGGACACATGGGAGAATTAGGAAGGCTGCACCAGGACTCCAGAAACCTGGAATATTGTCATCACATATCATTCAACAGCAGCATCGAGAGTCTGTCAGTAGCTCTGAGCCCCAATAACAATTTGAGAGGTCTTCTGAGTTTATGACATAGCAACTCCATCTCTGTGTTTCTCCCCACCAGCTTCTTCCTGTTTAATTCCTGACTCATTCTCCTTTCTCCTCTCAACCTTTCTTTAGTTTTTTAATTTTTAAATATTTATTTTTGAGAGAGATTGCACGCAAGCAGCGGAGGGACAGAGAGAGAGAGGGAGATGCAGAATCTGAAGCAGGCTCCAGGCTCTGAGCTGTCAGCCCAGAGCCCAATGTGGGGCTCAAACCCCTGAACTGTGAGATCATGACCTGAACCAAAGTCAGATGCTCAACTGACTGAGCAACCCAGGCACCCCTTCTCTCAACCTTTCTGCTTTTACCTTGCTCATGCCTTTTACTTACTCATTAGTCATGTCCCCACATGGCCTCTGCCTCTTGCCTCCTCTTTGCCTCCCTCTGCTTCTGCTGATTGATCCTACCCTCTGCTCACTTTTTTTGCACATCTGATAGGAAAATTTCCTGAATGGAGTTAATGGATTGGATTATTCAGTAACCACTGAGTATAAAGTATCTTTGTGGGTAATGCTTTTGTACCAGGCTGCTGGCCAAGCCAGATGAAGTTGTCTTTTGGTCAGGTACTCATCTCTAGTTCAGGAGCTCATGGTTAGAGCCTGAGGTTATATGACACAAAGCATGGAAACCCAGGGGTAAGGAATTGCTCAGAAGAAAGGTATGTGCAAGGTGTCTCCTGGTTTTTCTTGGAAAATCCAGTAAAAACACTAAGAAGAAGAATAGTATGGAATTAACATGTCCATTTCACAGATGAGTAAATTGAAGCTTGGAGACATTAAGTGACTTTCCCAAAGTCACATGGCTTATTAGAATCAAAGCCATGTGCTTCAGAGCCAAGATTAAATCCTGGGAGATGAGTGTGAGATATTTTGATTATATTGACTCTTGTTTGGACTCCTTGGGTGTTTGGATCTGGCTGTTTTGACCTTTAGCATATTTAACCTCCACATTTAAAAACAATAAAAGTCTAAATCAGGATTGTGCCTTAGTGATGAATGTCTATTGAAAAACACATTTTTCTTTGGAAGGTTTCCGGACTAATCTAGTTCCTTGATCAATTTTTTTTGTACAATGCAGTTAAACCAGTTCCAGTTTTACTTTTATTTTACCAATGTTGATGTGGATTAATGCTTTCCGTGTATATTTTACACCAAACTTTGATGTTGCCATTAATTTTGTTATTGCCATTTGTTTTGCTGTTGAAAATTTTCATTGATTTATTAACTTCAATTTTCACAGATAAAACATTTTTAGATGTAAATTTTGCAAGATTTTATTCTTTTGCTAGATTTACTGAGTGAAGTTTTAACTTTTGATAGTTTTATTTTTTGTTGTTATTTCCTCAAAACAGATTTTTTTCCTCAGATTATTTTTTTCTTTTTGAATTTTGCAATATACTCAATAATATATGATTCTTTAGCTTCTTTTTGCCTATAACAAATTTTAGCCTGTAGAGTTTTCATTGTCATCTGTTTCATTGTTGTATTTGTGATAATTTTTCTACCAGTAATGCTTACTGTGAATTGGGAAAAGTGCTGATATTTTGTATTAGTTTCTTGGGACAGAGGAAATTGTCCATGAGGGGCAAAGGCATAAGATTTTGTCACCAGCTAAATCCCAAGCCTTGGCCTTTATTGCCCACCTGCTTGTACTCACTGACATTTGTTTAAAATTCTCCCTAAGCTCTTCTTTAGGCGTTCCTCTTAACTCAGGCAAAGGAAACCGGAAACCACCCGCATGTGATTGCCTCTCTTCTGATGAAGTCTCTCATGGCCCAGACCACCCAGACCCTTTGAGATAAACCCAAGGCTCACCTGCACAGATGGATTGTGGAGTGACCTCTGGAATGACCTATAATCTTAACTCATTATAATACTAAAATCTTCACCCAGGGAGGAGCCTCAGCCTCATTTACATAGCACACAATGTATGTATAGGCACATTTCCTGAAGGCACTTAAGTGACCTTGTGCCTCTGCCTCTACAGATAATGACAAGGCTTTCCTATCCAACATCTAAGTATTCATCCTAACCCTAAACCAAAGAACCCATTCACCCTCTGTCCCTCTTTTGGGAGTCCCGGCTCTGGAATCCATTGCCCTGATCTCCTTATTTGCTGCAGATAACTCAACCTGGTGCAGCTTCTGACTCACCAAGGAGCGAATCCACTTTGGTTTGGTTACAGTTTGAATGAGTGGCAGGTTAAAGACAGACACATAGCCAGGAGCTTGGATTCTATAAACAGTGCTCCTTCTTTTTAATCTCAGACACCTCCAAGGACACCTGGCATTTTTCCTTTCTTCCAGGAGTAGTTTGGGGCTATTGGGCCAAGGATCAGGACTTTTGCCCCACAAGGCTGCTAAAGGAGAGGTCACCCTGATTTTGTGGGTAAGGATTGGAAAAAAAAAAAACATGTAAACCAAAACTCCCCAGGACCTACTTGCTCTGTCAGGGGGGACAAGAAGTTCCTTTCCTGACCTTGGCTCCCAAGGTTCCCAGGCTCTCTTGGGGCTGTGGCTGGGGCTGCAAAGGAATGCCTTTTATCCCCCTGGATCCATCCAAGTTCCTCTAGGCTTGGAAAGGCTCCCAGGCCTTTCTCCAGTTTCCTTCAGAGCAAAGCCTCGCTGAGGCTTTGCTTGTCTGAATTCCAGTGACCATATGTCAGTTAAAGCACTTGCAAGTCATCAGTTGTCTCTTTAATGCCTCTAACTTCAACTGTCCAAACTATTAGGTTCAATCCAGTGCATTGCTGTTAAGGCCATGATGTCCAGTGGGATTTTTATTATTAATACAACCATAGAGACGGGGTTAAGAATTAGACAAAACAAATAAAAACAACCATATACTTGCAGTCAATTTTCATTATGAACTCAGCATTAAGTCTCATGATTCTAGCCTTGGCCTTCTCTGGAGATAAGGTATTCCATGGCCTTGTCCTGAAGTGGCCCACCCTGTGTGTGCATTTAATGACTTATACTCTGCAAAAGGCCAATGTATAACACTCTTGTTGATCCCTCACATGGTCAGCCCAAGGGACTCATGGATGGCTAGTATTTACTGTATAACAAAGCATCTTTCTTCTTCCCATTACCTGTGGAAACATGGTATTTAATATGTTGATCACAAAAGAATGAACAGAAATCTGTTGGCTATGACTTTTTCATGGCCTGGTCTCTGAAACTTTTGATCTCCCTTTCTAACCTGCTTTCCAACCTGCTCTTGATCTTAGCTCAAGACCTCTTGCTCTGTGTTTGAACTTAGTCCTTTTTTTTAATTTTTAAAAAAATTTTTATTTATTTTTGAGAGAGAGAGAGAGAGAGAGAGAGTGAGCATGGGTGGGTCAGAGAGAGAGGGAGACACAGAATCCGAAGACAGGCTCCAGGCTCTGAGTTAGCTGTCAGCACAGAGCCTGCCGTGGGGCTCGAACCCACAAACCGTGGGATCATGACCTGAGCCGAAGTCGGACACAACCGACTGAGCCACCCAGGAACCCCATGAACTTAGTCGTTAATACTCCCTCAATACTGATATTTGCTTTATCTATAGCTATAACTCAGATTATCCCACTGGGTTGTGGCCTTGAGATACTCCTGGTAATGGCCTCTCCTACTTTTGCTTCCTCCTGGAGCCCTTCATATGCCAGGGCCACTATCAGGTTTGCCAGGGACTTGGAAGGAACCAGAGAGAGTGGGAGGAGTGCTTATTACTTGCCCCTCTCTATGCTAAACCAACTGTTGTCTAGTTTAGCCTTCAGGCATAACTACGTGAGTTTCTTGCTGAATCCCAGGGCCTCAGATGGATCTGACCGATCATGAGGTGCTGTAGGTAGGGTCCTAACAGTCTTGGAATAAATGATCTTCTACTCAGGCTCTGTGCGCTTGAGGGACCTGTCCAAAGTCACCCAGCAAACATACATTCACTGTTTCTAAAGAAAGAGGTACAAAGGGGTGCTGGTTCATGCTGTAAATCTGAACTGAGGGCTAGTGCTATACGTGCCATTACTGAGAAAATATGCCAGGCTAATTGGCATAGCTATTTAGCAAGAGCTAAATAGTATCCATCTCTCTGACCACCACAGTGCCTAGAAGGTGCCTAAGAAGTAACATTTGAGTTTAACTGAATATGATTTGTAATTGTAAATCAGTGTTCATGTGATCTCATCAACAAAAGCTGTACTGCTTATGCACAGTTTAGTAGACATATTATAATATATGGTCTGCCAACCTTTTATATCTAATATTTACCTCACAGCTATTAATTTTCCTGGTATCCTCTTTGGAAGGCCTATTGGAAAGTATGCGTGCTTTGAGATCAGAAAGACAGGTATTTGAATTCCTCTTTACCACATACCAGCCGTGTGCTTATATGTCTCTCTCAGTAAAATAAAGGTAATAAAACCTGTCCTGCTGGACACTTATGAAGACTGAGTGTGATAATGTAGGGAATTTCTCTTCTCCAATAGACAATTGATAAACAATGCCTTTATTAATCCACAGCTATTATCCCATTTGTTCCTCACCCCCTTTGCCTCAAAGAAGTAAGAAATTATATTTTGTCCCCAAAATGAAAGGTGAGCAGTGAAATGACTTGCTACATTCACTTAACTTTTGAAGGGAGGAGCCAAGACTAGGATGCAGACCCACTGACCTCCAGTTGCTGGTTTTCTGTCAAACACCACTTGAAGCAGAGCCGTGGAGGTGGGTTTCCAGACATACCACTCACCAGCTGTGTGGCTGTGGAGACATCTCTCTGGGTTCCTAAGTTTCATTTCCCTAATCCTTCACACTGGGGTAACAATAAAATATACCTTATGAGATTGTTTTAAGGACCAACTTCAGTTATTTAAAGCAATGGGTGCTTAGCAGGAAATATGTTAGAATCATCTGAGAAACTTTTTGAACATGTCCCTGCACAGGGCCACCCCTAGAGGTTTGGGGGTACAAATAGGCATATATGTTTCAGCAAGGCTTTCTCAGGTAATTTTGATGTACCCCAACTCACCTCAAACTCCTGTTTAGAGAGAACGTCTACTTCTCACTATACAGTTCCACACAAATGTGAAAGATTGTTAGTATCCCTCACGGGTCTACATTGTATGGAGTCCTTAAGATGCTTATAAAATGGTTATGCTGTGGAGGAAGGATCAACAATCTCTCCTGGGTTGGCAGATATGGAGCAAATCTGAGCTGTACATTTCCAGCTGTGTGGCCCTGGGCAGGTTACAGAACCTCCCTGAAAATATTCTCCTCAGGGGAAAAGCAGGGTGGACTAGTGCTCAGGGTGAAAGAGATGAAAGGACACTCCTTAAACCAACAGGACTTCCTTCAGCTGAGGAGATGGGAACACGGAGAGCTCAGGACATCCGTCCAAGATCAGACAGCTTATGAGTGGCGGCCCTGGACTTTAAAGCCAGGTGCGGCAGACTTCAGAGCCAGAGTTCTTACATTCTATGTTGTCCTTCACACTTTCAGTAACAATTTATTGTGTGCCTACTATGTGCCCAGTGCTCACCTAGGGAGCTAGACTACACCAGGAAAGCAAACAGATAAAATCTCTTGTTCTCACAGAGCTTTGGCATTCGAAGGTGATAAGAGCTATGGAAAGAAATTAACAAAAGGAAAAAATTAAGCATAGAGGGGCATCAGGTGTGTAGAGGTGGAGGCGGGGTCTTTTTAATTAGGGTGGTTGAGGCTGGGCCCCATGGAGAATGGCTTGAAGCAAAGACCTGAAGGAGGTGAAGGAAATAGCCATGCAGTTATCTGGGGGAAGATGGTTCCAGGCAAGGGAGCAGCCAGTATGATGGT
Source organism: Cryptoprocta ferox (assembly GCA_028646485.1). Lineage (NCBI taxonomy): Eukaryota > Metazoa > Chordata > Mammalia > Carnivora > Eupleridae > Cryptoprocta > Cryptoprocta ferox. The sequence goes on from CM053575.1 coordinate 65,087,232, forward strand.
GCTGAGGTGAGCAGGCCTAACAGGTTGGTGGAAGAGCACAGACACTAGTGTGGCAGGGCCCTGGGAAGGCACAGCTGAGAAGTAACCAATGATGTCACAGACGCTGTGGGGTGGCAGATTGCTGGACACTGCAGGGCACTAAAGGGTCTTTGGTTTTTACTCTAGGGTGAAATAGGAACCACTGAAGGATTCTGAGCAGATGACTGACTTGATATCAGTTATGCTAAGGACAATAAACCAGGCACAGAAGGACGAATACTGCGTGATCTCATTTAGATGTGCAAAAACGTCAAACTCATAGAAGCAGAGAGGAGGGTGGTGGTTGTCAGAGGTTACAGGGTGAGGGAGGTGAAGAGTAGCTGATCAATGGGCATAAAGTTTTAGTTATGCAAGATGCTGAACACAGAGGAAAGAATATGTTTAAAATGCTGAACACAATACCTGACACTTAGTAAAAGCTCAGTGTAGCCATTATTATTACTTATTATTTAAGCCTGTGCCTTATTATTACTTATTATTTAAGCCTGTGTCTTATTCAGAGTGCGTGGTGAGGGGGATCGTGGAAGGGCATCACAGGCAGGAATTTAGTCACTGTCCTACTATCTGAGACCCTCCTAGATTTCTTTGTCACAAATTTTACTGTGGCAGAAATGGAATTTTTTTTAAAAAATTTTTTACATTTATTTATTTTTGAGAGACAGAGCACAAGTGGGGGAGGAGCAGAGGGAGAAGGAGACACAGAATCCGAAGCAGGCTTCAGGCTCCAAATGATCAGCACAGAGCCTGACGCGGGGCTAGAACTCATGAACTGTGAGATCATGACCTGAGCCGAAGTAGGACGCTCAACCGACTGAGCCACCCAGGTGCCCCCAGAAATGGAATTAATGGGAATCCATTTCTGGCGATTTTAACATGTCAAATGGGAATGTAAACCTGAATCAACATGAAACTGATAGCAAACTGTTGTGACATGTGATGCATTTCAGTGTGCATTTAATGCAGGTCACTGGTGTTGTATGGTCCCCCTGTAGAAGCAGGAGGGACCACCCAAAATTTGGGTGGATGTTGAGGCCGATGACAGTCCACACACCAAGAGAATTTGAGAGAAAGTTTATTACAGGAGGGACTCTGGGGAAGAATGGAGCAAGTGTGAGCAAGTCCAGGTTGGCTTGGACAAAGCAGAGGTAGTGGGTTTGGGACTTTATAGTGGCTAAGGAATGGGGCTGGGGAGAATTTCCTGCCCTTGGGAGATTTAAATTTCCTGCTGGTGCCAAAGGAGGTGAGGTCATAGGCATTCTTATCAGCTTGTCCAGATGTGAGGCCAAAGGGAAGGGAGGGTGAGGCCTAAGACAGATCAGCAATCAAACATCAAAAATGAAGGCAGACTATTACAATTGCTTATAAAGAGAATAAGAAATAAATACCATAGAAAATGCTTTTAAAGTAGTGAATAACTGCCATAGCAAATTGTTACTGATGTAATGACTGAATGTACTGATGTCAGGAATGAATTAGCAAAGAAACATTTTACCATAACCTAATATACAGGGTGACTAATCCTCTCACACCTCTGCCCTAAGGGATTTATTATCCCTGAAAGAATGTCTGAAGCTGGGAATGCCCTTCCCTTAGGTCTTTGAAATATTCAAGCGGAGAGATGACATTAGCCTGAACAAAGCTTTTGTGGATTTGGAGGGAGTGGGTTTCATTCATTCATCATACTAATCAAGGGCTTATGTTGTGCCCAGTACAGTCCCAGGAAACTGTGACACAACACTGAGGAACAGTCTGTTCTTGCAGGAAGATAAAGAAAACAATTACAACCTGGCATTCTATACTATATAATATGGATAAGCACTTTGTTGGGAGAAGTTTAGGGGTCTGATAGTACACAGCCAGGATGATGGTGGAGGAAGTAAGGAGAGAGAAGTGGGGTTGGAGAGAACAGGGCAGACTGAAAAGATCATGAGGGGGTAGAAGTGATAGAATGTGGGTGAGGATTCAGCAGAGGGGTGGAAGAGAGACTAGGGTCCCTGCCCCTTGTAGAGAGAGGTCCCCTTCTCTGAGCCGGGTAATACCCACCAAGGGACAGACAGGGTGTGAGTTTATCTAACTTGGATATGTTGAGTTAGAGATGCCTGTGGGACTTCCAATTTGATGTGTCCTGAAGGCTGCCAAGGAGAGGGACGTGGACTCCCAGTACGGTTCTGGGGGTCATTGGGATGTCTGCTGTGACTGGAGTCCTGGCCGTGCATCAGGTCACCTGGAGAGAGTGAACATGGTCTGACAAGGGCGCTGGACAGCATGCTGAGGAACATCAAGTTTGAGTGGGCTAGTGCGGAAGTGAACCTCTGTCATAAGCAGATGCTGGTGGCTTTTGGCATGGATTTTAAGCACTGGCATTAGCAGTCTAATGTCCCCAGCAGCATAGAAGGCCAGGGGGGGATGGAGGGAGCTGAGAGGACACAATGGTAGATAGTCTCTGGGGAGTTCTAGAAATAGTGGGAGGCTGGTGGCCATGATGCTTTTGAGGGAGGCCTGGGCTCCCAGTTTTCATACCAGATGAGAGCAAGAGCCAAGAGCTACCACTTGTAGACAGTGTGACCCCACCTTCCCACAGCAGCATGGCCTCAGGACATTGGGGTTACCTTTCCGATTTGGTGCCTTCTACCCTGCACAGATGGCTCTGGTCTCTGGTGAGGTTGGGAGGAATCACCTTGAATATGGCAGGGAGTTAGTGCCAGGTGTGGATTAAAGGCATATTTGTTTTCATCTGCTCACCTTAGCTGGCAGAAAAACATGAGCACCTGACTGCTTTGACCTGTGAGGGGCCAAGAAGCAAGGACATGTGACACTGTCACCATCACCTGACTAGAAGTGACATGCCTAAGTGTGAGCCAGCTTTAGTGGAAAACCAGTTCCTGGAGATCTGAGCATGTGGGCTTCAGGGCAGTAGAGATCTGGCTTTGCCACCTGTGTCTGTCTCTTAGCAGCTGTGAGAAGTGGGGCCCCTCTGAGTGTCTGTTTACCTGTTCTTAGGAAGACAAGATTGTTCATGTGGATAAAGACAAACACAGGCGTGAGTGTCTGGAGGTTCTCAGGAAGAATTAGCCTGTACTTCTGGAATGCACTTGATGGTCCCCATATTTACCCGCTACCATGTGCTGGATTCCTGGATTGCTTTGAGCCTGCAATAGTGACTGGGGTGCTGATAGTAAGTTGAATTCTTCTGTGCAGACACGGGTCCTGAAGGGAGAAGGGATGGGCTCTATAAGCCATGTTGAGTCCTTCTTTGGAAAGTTGAGCAAGTCCTCTGGGTTTTTTAAATATCCTATCTTCCTTTATTTGTGCCTCCCCAAAGGGAATGTGTGGGGGTTAATCTGGTGCATTAATGGCCCTTGGCAGAGACAATGCCATGGAGAAGGAGGAACACCTTTGGGTTCTGGCTTCTTCACTTTCTATCACTGTGACCCTGAGCAAGGGTGACATTTCTCTTGGGTTTATTTTCTTGCTTGGAAATGGGTATAAAATCCAGGTTTTGTGGGGGCCAAAACATAATTTGGGAGCCCTATTTAAGAAAAAGAACACAAAATCATGAATATAAAATCAGTTACAAAACTTACATTTAGAATGAGAAAGGAAATCATAAACTACAAATTAAAAAAACCAAATACCACAAATATCGTATAACTTAGAAAAATAATAAACTATTATTATTTAGCTGCTGGGCATACCTTGGCAATACTGGTTTTCCTTACCTTTTGTGCCGTATTACTGTCTGATTACCTTTTCACAGAACAATGATTTTGTAATATCACTGTCTATGGAGAGAATAGAAAGATACTGTATCCTTTCCTCTTGCATGCTCATCAACATTTTTATTTTATTATTAGAGTATGGAGTCTCTTAGTTTCACTAGTGTATAAATTTCTGGGAAACCTGTCAAGTTAAAAAATACATATATATAAGCTGTATTCAAGTATTCTTGGATAGTACTTGTATTTTTTTTTTGTTCATTTATTTGAGAGAGACAGAGACAGTGCAAGTGGGGGAGGGGTAGAGACAGAGGAAGAGAGAGAGAATCCCAAGCTGGTAGTGCAGAGCCTGATGTGGAGCTAGAACCCATGAAGCCATGAGATCATGACCTGAGCCAAAACCAAGAGTCGGACACTCAACCGACTCAGCCACCAAGGAGCTCCATTGGATAGTACTTGTATTAAACACTCTGCGAAATGAGAGTATTCTTTAACCAGTTTATCTTCAATGTTCCATGTAGTCATTTTCAATGTATCAATTAGCAAAAAACCTTCCAATGGATTTATCTGATTCCTTCTTCTTCATTAATTGGATCATCAAATAACTAAGGAGCTTTGTCATGACTTCTATTCAGAATTGATCTCTTCCTTTTTGGGCTTGACTACATTTGTGATCTGAATTTTGTTTTTTGTTACAATTGTATCTCAGTGTCAGAATAATTTCTTTTGATTTCATAGCTCACATATTTCATGAATTTATTTGAATCTTCTCTCCATTCTCTAATAAATCTGTGATCTGCACTGTCCTACTACCTCAGGGAATGATTGGAGAGACTCCATCAGATGATGTGAGTGAAGAGGCTTTATAAATGGCAAAATGTTATATTCTTATGAATTAATATAATTCCTTCCTGCCCCCCACCACCACCTCTGCCTACCTGCATACCCCTGGCCTTGCAGACTTCAGTGTCACATGTAGAGAGTGGGCAGTGATAATCTACAAATGACTTACTCGTTCCCTTTCCAAATGCTGAGAGGATGGCAGAGGATGGAAGTGGACTATTAATTCTTTTTTGTATCTGTCAGCTTATATCATGTTTTCTCTTGGGGGCAAACATGATGAAGTATAACTCTTAAATTTTTCTTTAAAATTTGCTCTTAGGGGCGCCTGTGTGGCTCAGTCAGTTAAGCATCAGACTCTTGATTTTAGCTCAGGCTATGATCTCATGGTTCGTGAGTTCGAGCCCTATGTTGGACTCTGTGCTGATAACGTACATTGGAGCCTTCTTGGGATTCTCTCTCCCTCTCTCTCTGTCCCTCACCTGATGTGTTCTCACATGAGCACACATTCTTTCTCTCAAAATAAATAAATAAAAGTCAACTGGGTGACTCAGTTGGTTAAGCATCTGACGCTTGGTTTCGGCTCAGGTCATGATCTCATGGTTTGTGAGTTCAAGCCCCACATCAGGCTCCGTGCTGAGAGTGCAGAGCCTGCTTGGGATTCTCTCTCTCCCTCTACCCTTCCCCCTGCTCTCTCTGTCTCTCAAAATAAATAAACTCAAGAAAAAATTTTTTAAAGTTTGCTTTTAGAAAAAATAGTCTCAGAATTTTCTTTATTTCTGATAAGGGTCTTTGCTCAGGGATTCAAAAGTTCACCCTGTTCCTGCAGCCTGGGCCATAGGCATCAAATGGAGGTTACTCCTGCTTTTTCCTGCCACACCTCCCACCCCCATTCATTGGTCCTGGAAATGTGTCCCTGATAGGAGACCAGGGCTGGACAAGTGTGGCTCAGTCTAGCCCTGGTCTGGACATTTTATCTGTTATCTACCCCCAACAAAGCCCCCATTCCTGAAATCTTTTCAGGTGCATCTCAAGGGCAGGTTTCCTGCATAGCTTGGACACTTTTGGAGCTTGGATTTAAATGCCAAGATTAAAGCAATGTACCTTAAATTTTTAAAAAATTTTTATTCATTTTTTGAGAGAGAGAGACAGAGAGACAGAGCACAGGTGGAGAGGGGCAGAGAGAGAGGGAGATGCAGAATCTGAAGCAGTCTCCAGACTTTGAGGTGTCAGCACAAGCCCGAAGCAGGGCTCAAACTCATGTATCATGAGATCATGACCTGAGCTGAACTCATAAGCTTAACCAACTGAGCCACCCAGGCACCCCTAAAGCAATCTACCTTTAAAGGAATATTTTTATATTTGAAAACTCACCCACCAGGGATAATTTCATAGGGTAAAAAATCATTGAGGGAAATTAATTTCACTTGGTCATTATTTTTAAAAGAATGATAGAGCTGGTATACCCTCAAAAATGTGCCATTGGCATTTATGCATTTTTCTAAGTGTAGTTAATTAAACCCTGTGGATTTGAGTGAGCTGTCTTTGAAACAGAGAAACATCACCTTCTCCTGCCAGTCTTCCCTGATTCCCTAGGCAGAGTCAGGAGCCTCTTCTTTTCTCTCCTTCCAGCTGCCTAATTCTACGTGTTCACTTCCACCATAGGACTCATCGTGTTAGTACCATTCATCTACTCTTTGCTTCCCTTATTAAATGCCAGCTCCTTGAGGGCAGTAACTATGGTTTTCCTCTTCCTTCAGGCCTTGCTACCTAGGTGGGTGCTCACTAAATCCTCCCACCTGGAATTTCCCTGTAGTGGACTCCTGGTGCATACCTGAAGACTGCTGAGCTATAGGTGTCCTCTCCACTCTGCCCTGGGGCTCAGTTGTTCACAGGTAGTTGATCCCTCCTCTAGCACAGACCCTCCAGTCTCTCATATCTAGGCCCAGGACTGATGATTCCTTCTGGTCTGGATGGCAGTGGCACTGACATGTTGGATGGACCTCTCTGAAGAGATGAAGGTTGCCCCCATGACCATGAAGGCAGATGAGATGATTTTCCTTGTGAGTTCAGGCTCTTTGGTGCTGTCAACCCCTCTGAGAGTGGTTTTGCAAGGGTCGCCCTCCAAGGAGAGGTCTTGCTGACTGCCCAACTGGTTGCTTCTGTTGGGGCTCAACTTGAGGTTAAGGAGCCCTTGCCCAGGCCCAGTGGTGAGATTTTCCAGGAAGAAGATTCCAAGACCCTGGCTACGGATTGCTCCTGGTCAGCCTCATTCCAGAAAGAAATGGCTTCAAGCCAAGAAGGTGATGAATGGCTCTTGAAAGCATAGGAAATTGGGTTTTGTGACAAATCACTTATTTCCCCCTCCCTCCAGCCCGACAGCCACAAGTAAATACGTACAAACATACCACTCAATATTCCAGGTGAAGAAATAGCCAAAACCCAGGGCACCTGGGTGGCTCAGTCGGTTAAGCGTCGCATGTTGGCCCAGATCATGATCTTACAGTTCATGAACTCAAGCCTAGTACTGGGCTCTGTGCTGACAGCTCACAGCCTGGAGGCTGCTTCAGATTCTGTGTTTCCCTCTCTCTCTGTTGCTCTCCCTGCCTCCACTCTGTCTCTCTCTTAAAAATAAATAACACTTAAAAATTTTTTTTAAAAAAGAAAGAAATAAGAAATGGCCAAAACCCAAGTGCAGTGTAGGAAAAGTCACCTACTCATGATGTGTGTGGCACCTCCCCAACAGAAATGCTTTACAGGGAAGGTGAGCGTTGATTTCTAAGGAATGACAACTCTCTGAAGTTGTTCAGGAGGTGATATTTGGTGTCCCAAAATGTCTCATCCATTGCCCAGCCCCAGATATAGACTTCTTCTGCTCCAGAGAGCAGCACCTCATTCATTCACTTGTCACTTCTGTCTCCACTGTTATCCTGGGGGCTGGGCCACCCTTGTCTACCTCCAAGACCACTGCCTTCCTGTGGGTTTCTCTCTTCCACCTACAACTCTTCAACTGGTCACCCAAATGGCAGCCAGAGCAGTCTTTTAAACAATATAAATTAGATCTCATCACACTTGGCCACACATCCTGCTCCTTGATGGCACCATTGCTTTACCACTTAGGAACTTTTTGCACATGTTCTTCCTGCCCTCTCTTCAGTAGACTCACTTCTTTGCCTTTCCCTGGCCTTAGCCCAAGGGTTACTTCTTTAGGTAGACATTTTCTCTGCCTTTCCTATTGAACTATACTATATGCCCTCAAAGCCCCCTCTACTTTTCCTTCATGGTATGTATTAAAATTTGTAATTGTATATCTATTTGTTTACTTTTATTCTCTGACCATACTGTAAGCTCCATGAGTTCTGGGGCAATGTCTGTTGGCTAATCACTGTGTATCCAGTATCTAGTATCATGCTTAGTACATAGTAGGTGCTCATCAAATACTTGTTGAATGGACGAACTTGTAATAACTTCCTTTCTACATAATAATGTAAGTGGGCAGGGGCTGGGGCTTACATGATATGAGTGAAATAGTTAAAGGAAAACCTCATCTGTAACTATTTTATCTGCTAATTTACATAAGGCCCAAGGACTGTGACTAAGATTTAAGTCCATCCACCTTGGAGTTAGATGTAAAGAAACATATTTGATAGACAAGAATGGATTCCATGCAGGGAAAATCAGCAGGGGGAACAACAGGACTCCTGAGAGAGAAATCACTCAAAGATAGAATTTCTCAACATCAGCACTATTGATCTTTCATGTGGAGGGTTTTTCTTTATGCATTATAGGATGTTTTAGAACATCCCTAGTCTCTATCCACTTAATTCTATTAGTAGCTTTCATTTCCAGTGTGACAACCCAAAATGTCTCCAGACATGATCAAACGTACCCTGGGTTGGCAGTGCAAAATCATCCCCAGTTGAGAACAACTGCTCTATGAAAATAAGTGACAGAGTGAACAGATCCCAAGAAAGCCCTGAATGCCGGAAAGGAGAGCCAGTTCTGGATACATGGAGGTAGCGGATGTCAGCACCTACCCTATTCCATCTAGTATGTTGGCTTGTATAAATCCTGGAAGGTAAGCATTGGGTCACTAATGCTTATGATGTTTTGGGCTGAAACATTGTTGCTGTGGCAACCTTCACTGCCACCTGCATAAAACACTGAAAGAGCTATTTCCTCCTGGCTTCAAGGGCAGTGGCTTGTTCCCTATCAGCAGTGGCATTCAGGACACAGATTCACTGTTGGCATAGATCCTCTGTGGAACTATTGGGATCTGGGGCTGGCTGCTGCATGGAGTGGCCATACTCACTGATCTTGAGATAAAAGTATAAAGCATTCCTTGGAATTCCCCTCAAATTTTTGGGAAGTAGGATTTTGGGAAAAGGTTGACTTCCTGCAATCAGCTGGCAACAGAATTTACCCACCATCAGGAGTTTGTAATAAAGTCAAAATTATGATTACCTCACAGGCTGGTGAAGCTGAGGATGCTTATATTTGCCGCTTGCTTTTTAACTTACAAAGTCTTGGTTTTATTTGCTCTTCACAAAAGTTCTACAAAGAGGCACCAGTATTACTGTCAGTTCCTCTTCTGTAGATAAACCAACTAGCCAGGGCACCATTGTCTGGACTAAAACTAGATCCCTGGGCTCCAGTGCAAACCATGAAGTTCCTTCCTTTCAGTGAAATCCTTCATCATCTCCTGCTCAGTGAGAGGGTTGGTTTTATTCATTCTGCTAAGGTTGGTCAAGTGAAGCATAGCCTCAGGTTATGGTTAGCTCTAACTAGTGAACTGAGCAAAGTAAGAAAATGTATCCACATGCTTGTAAATTACTATGTTTTTAGTGTCTAGTTCTTTGTGTATATATTCAGGAAATAATTTGTTGACAAAACAAATAAATGAATAAATAAATATGTGCAGAGCTGCTACTGGTCCATCCTGATAGTGGGTTGTGGCCATAGCATAGGGTGACCATCTGTCTTGGTCAGGACTGAAGGATTTCCTGGGATTTGGGACTTCCAGTACTTGTCTTGGGATGAGCTGGTCACCCCACCATGATAACTCTTATGTGGACAACTAACCCTCTTTTAATCTAGCAGATTCATTAATTTCACAAACATGTTGAAGTCTTTCTCCATGTCAAGCAACAATCTAGAGATTAGAGACACAAGGATGAATATCATCTAGTCTCTACCGTAGCATTCTATGCTTACATATTAATTAAGTACCTACTATGTGTTAAGTTTTATGCTAGAGCTGGTGCTGTAACAATAAGAAGCATGACACTTGTTATTTATATGCTCAGAATTCTGAGACATGCAAACTAATAATTTCTCAGCACCGTACAGAAAGCTATGATAACTGTAGGTACAAAGTGTGCAAGGTGAGGGTCCTAAAGTTCAAGTAGGAGGTGAATCAGGGAAGACTTTCAAGAGGAGTGATATGGAGTTTCAATAGGTTAAGTAGAAATTTGCCAATTAAAGAAGGGAAATAAATGTAGTATGAGAGAGCGTGGTCCGCCTGGAGAGGTAGATGTGGGATGAAATGGATCTATGTGGAGGCCCCAGGAGCTAAGTTTGAGAGTAGCTGACAACCAATGGGCCTTCTTGGTGAGGGTGGGCAGGCCCATTCTGCTTGTGTGTGGGCAAAGAATGGAAACTAGTGGGAGCAAGGATTGAAAATGTAGCTCAGGGCTAGACCAGGGTGGTCATAAATAAGGAACTAAGGAGTTTGGCCTTCATTCCATTGGAATGGGGTTTATCTGTGCAAGTATTTTGGCAGAGACAGACTGGAGACTTTCTTTGCACCTACGTTGACCTCCTCCCTCCCACACCCCAGCCAAGCTCTCCTCAACCAATATTCACAACACCTGGTCAGAGCCAAACTCATTGTTTTGGTCTCTTTTTCCTTCCTGTGTTTTGCACATTCCATTCCCTACCTTTCCTCTAGTGCGTACTCTTCCAGGTGACAAAACTCCTAATAAGTTTTGGCAGGAGCAAAGACTTGATAATTTTCTGGGAGTAAAAAAATTGCCTCAGAGTAAATTATTGAGTTATTTAACTTCTGCTAAAGGCCAAGGGGTCTAGATTGTGAGAATAGCGTGTGGAGGACATTGCACAGCTCTTTGATTCAACTTCCCTGTTTTCACAAGTTCCTTCGCCACCCCCTGCCCCCAGGCAGTGTTCCTGAAAGGGAAGTAGAGACAATCTCTTAAGGAAAAAAAAGTGTAAGAAATTCTCTAAGCTTGATCAGCCTGAAGAGTTAATTACCCAGAGAAAGAAAGAGCTGTGTTTCAGGCTCCTCAGAGAGCACTTAAGGAGGAAGGAGGCATGTACGGTTCTCCTAATGGTGAGCCTGTGCCTCAGTTTCCCCTCTGAAAAAGGCCTCTTCGAAATTGAATGGTCTTTGTAGTAGCTGAGCTAGTAAATTGTTCATACATTCATGCACTCGAAATATATTGTTCTCCATTGGGGTCAGTTTTGAGGACATACACAAAAAAAATGAAAAGTCTCATTTCTGCTTTAAAGGGTAAGACAGACAACTGTGATTGTATGTAAATGGAGAATGGGGTAGGGGCCTGCTCTTTTTGCCATGCAAGGTAATTAGGTCCAAGTTGATTTCAGCCTAGACTGGTCTGTCCCAATGATTTTCACAAGATCTATATATTTTTCAAGTCTCAGCCCAAATGCTGTGACAAACCTTGTGAAGCTTCCCTAACTACCCAAGGCAGGCCTACCCAAGGGCTCCTCCTGTATGCTCATAGCATGGGGTTTTCTTTTCAAGATTTGCCCAGATTGTAGTAATACTGATATATCTTCTGTGAGTTCTTGAGGGCACAAGATGTACTTTTATTCTTGAGTCTTCAGCTCTCAGCACAGGACCTGGCACATAGCAGGTGCTCATTAAATTCATGATTTAATGAGAATGAATAAAGGGGGTAGGCCCATTAGTTTAGGCAGATGTGCACCTCACATTCTATGTCACTAATCAAATTTAAAAAACCTGGCAAGCAGGGAGCTAAGGTTGTGTTGTAAATAGTTGTGTTGAGTCTTCTTTGGGAGAGGGGGAAAGGGTCTAGAAAGGTAGATGAAAACTGGATCTATGTGCCAAGAACCAGGAAGTTCATGGGAAGATATCCAGTTAATCTAGTTGAGAATTTGAGGAAGGGTGTTTAAGGTAGGACAGTGACACCTAGTGGTGTAAGAAGGACTGACCAGATGACCGGCTCCCTCCAGGTCATCTGTGACCTCCTGTCCCCTGGTAGGTCAGGACTCTGTGATGATGATGGGACTACTGGTCTCCAGGGTGGAGTGGATGGACTGTCAAAACCACATTGTGCCCATAGTTGACATTACTGTATTTATAATTAAGCCTTTGTTAGATGTTTTGTTCTTACTGCCATCTTGAGTGCACACACACACAGGCACACATCCATCTGATTATGTGAAGAGCCAGGCTACACGATTATAGAAGCACCCTGATTAAACTTCCTTGAGCCCAGAGAGTGAAAAGGACCAGCTCAAAGAGACAGACAGCTAATTAGTCCCAGAGCCAGGCCTAGCATCTAGGCTTTCTGATGCTTAGAAGTCTTTCCTCTTCATCATTCTTCCTTTTCTGATGTCAGGACAAACCAACTTCAACAGGGTAGAATTATGTTATGGTGACCACCAAGGCAACCTTGGAGAGGAACAAAACAATAGAAGGGGGAGGTTGAGAATCTGTCCAAGCAGAGTCATACTTTCTTTGCTTTAAGAATGAAAGTAGAGGTGGGATAGAGCACACTCTGGAGAAGCTGCTCTTCCTCTGCATGCACCCAGCACCTGCACCCTTCCCCCTGCCAGCTCAGGGCCAAGAGCAATTGCCTATGTCCCCACCCGAAGGACTGATTTGACAGTTCATACTAACATTATATTGCAAATGATTCTTAGTACATGCAGTGGTGGCAAGTATTAGAGTCATCTCAGGGGCTCAGCCCCTTACAGGAGATTGTCCCATCCCTAGTTGAGAAGATTGTGGCAATGGAACCAAAAGGAACCATATGTAATATGGGAGGAGCCTGAGCTAGGGGCTGAGAGGAAACTCACACAGAGACTCCTGGCAAAGGGCTGTGGTCAGGAGAGTCTGTTCTGAATGGAACACAGAGCTTACTCTGAATTTGTTGAAAGCGTCTGTTGGAAAGATGTAATATCAAGATGCTCCAAGGATGGGCTCTTACAGTAGAATCTTCTTCTTTAATTGGTTGATGATTGGTTCTTTAATTTCACTGTAAATAGAATTCTTTAGGGATTTTCTCTTATATACATGAAAATGTAAGCATTTGAAAGACAAATGAAAGCATATGGAAATGACTAAAGGCAAAATGGCATGTTAGTCATTCAGATTAGCAAACAGATTTCCATTTGGCTAATTCATATAGGATTAGTTGCAAATAGTGGACATTTGCTGTGCACCATACACTGTGCTAAATACTTTATGTGCATTTTATATTAAATCCTCACAACACTCTGAGGTAGATGGTTTTATTATCCCAATCTGCAGCTGAGAAAACTGAGGCTCAGCAACTTGCCTGAAATCACACAGCGGGTTGTAAGGTCTTTGCGTGAAGGGACTCTGTGTCACCTCCCATTGTTTCCATTTGTTTGGGACATGATAGGGCCAACCAAGTGCTGGGTCACGATGATGGTGAGGGCATCTGACTTCTGACGAGGATGAGATGTCTCCCTTACTCACACCATTTACTCTTTTGTTCCACTCCTAATTGTAATCTGCACAAGAATTCTCCCACTGGACTCTTTAAAATACACCCCACCTTCCTTCCATGTCTGGGAAAGATAATAGTGCCCTGAGTCTAATCTTGCATCAGTTTCCTTGTCTATAAAATGGGGATAAAATATGACTTTAGGGGAGGTGAGATGTAAACATATATCATTTGTGAAAGCACTTTGGAAAGCACTTAGTCATTATACATATGGAAGATGTTATTTCTATTAACACTGTGATGTTAAATATTAATAATAATGTTCATACTTCCCTGAGAAGTGGACTACTTCCTCCTTAGTCTGGACATAAAGCAACATTGATCTTTCTTGTTTGTATCTTGATTTTTAAAACATATTTCCTTTGCTGTACTTTTTATCCCCATAACTTATCTATTCCATAACTGGAAGCCTATATCTTCCATCCCCTTCACCCATTTTGCTTATCTCCCCCCACCATCCTCCCCTCTGGCAACACCAGTTTGTTCCTTGTATTTATGAGTCTGTTCCTGCTTTGTTTGTTTCTTTTTTTTTTTTTTTTTATTCCACATGTAAGTGAAATCATATGGTATTTGTCTTTCTCTGTCTGGCATATTTTACTTAGCATAATACCCTGTTGTCGCAAATGGCAAGATCTCACTATTTTTTGTAGCTCATTATTATTCTATTGAATATATATACCACATCTTCTTTATCCATTTATCTATTGATGGACACTTAGATTGTTTCCAAATCTTGGCTATTGTAAATAATGCAGCAATAGGTGCATATATCTTTTCAAATTAATGTTTTTGCTTTCTTTAGGTAAGTACCCAGAAATGGAATTACTGGATCATATGGTATTTATATTTTTAAGTTTTTGAGGAACCCCCATACTCTTTTTCATAGTGATTACAGCAATGTACATTCCTGCCTACAGTGCCTAAGGGTTCCTTTTTCTCCACATCCTCACCAAACTTGCTGTTTTTGTCTTTTTGATTCTAGGAATTCTGACAGGTATGAGGTGATATCTCACTGTGGTTTCAATTTGCCTTTTCCTGATGATTAGTGATGTTGAGCATCTTTTCATGTGGCTGTTGGCCATCTGTCTTCCTTGGGAAAATGTCTATTCAGGTCCTCTACATTTTTTAATTGGATTATTTGCTTTTGATAGTTTAAAGATGGAAAGAGACAACTTTACTACTCTTTCCTTCTCTTGACAAAGCTTGACTTTCAAGTTGGTTTTCTTGCTGTAGATGACAAAAAAACTATTTTCTTTGTCTGAAGCTGAATATTCTTAATATTACAACCCTAATCACCCACCACCCACAGATAGATGTCTTGTGTTGATTATAATGGGGGCTGAAGATTCCCCTATTCTACCTTAAACTGGTGTTAATCAACATGTGGTGCTTGGACAGGGACCTGTCCATGAACTTTTTGTATCTAGCCAGTAAAAACATGCATTTAAAATTAACAGCAACCATCTAGAAACATTGTATGGCAATTTGGATAGTTATTATTTAAATTCTGTTGAATCTCATAATAGAAAATAATGGCTTGCATTTTTCTTTTTTGTTTAAGTTTTTAATAATACATTTTCATTGCATTTTCTAAAATATGCATCTGTAATGGATTGGAATTTTTTTAAAATATCATTTTCTACTGTAGTTTGAGAATTCCTGCTTTATACCTAAAAGGAGGGAGTGCAGTTTCTAGCCTTTTATACTAAGGATATAGTATCCTTCTCAGAGATCACACCCTGAGTTATGGTCAAGGATCTGATTTTGACAGGCCATGAAAGGTCCCATATACTCTTTCCCCAAAGAAATAGGTGTCAACTACTCCTTTCCACTTGCAAACTCAGGAAGGCCACTTTATTGTTTCCTCAACAGGAAGAGAATTTCTTCTTGGCAACTCCTGGCTTTCACTTCCAGATAGAGATGACTAGTAATTTAAAGATATGGCTCCTTAGGCACCTCTTTACTATGAAACTAGGATACTGGGGCTCAGAACAGTTAAGCCACTTGTTCTAGGCACACGGCTGTTACAGCTCAGAACCAAGATTTAAACCCAGGTCTGTTTTCTCCAAGAGTGCATAATCATTCTAGTTTATCACAATTTGTTGTTTTGGTGGGTTGAGGCAGATTCCCAAGGTTCCTCAAGGTGCTGGACAGAAACAATTGAGGGGTCCGGAGGAAGGGAGAAGAGAAGAACAACTAGGCATGCTCAGGATGTGAGATGGGGAGGGTAGGTTGGTAGAGTCAGATATTGTGTGTTGAAGCATGTCTGCCTCTCCCAGTTCACATATACAAGATCTAACTTCCAGTATCTCAGAATATGGCCTTATAGAGGGTCTTTTCAGAGGTAATCAAGTTAAATTGAGAACATTAGGATGGGTGCTAATCCCATATGACTTGTGAAAAGGGGAAATTTGGAAGCAGATTCATGAGGAGGGAAGACTATGTGAATAGTCACAGGAAGAAGATGGCTGTCTATCCAAGGAGAGACTAGATCCTCCACTCACAGCCATCAGAAGGATCCAACCCCTGCCAACACCTAGGTCTCAAACTGCAGCCTCCAGAACTGTGAGACAGTGCTTTCTGTTGTTTAAGCCATCCAGCCTGTGGTACTTTGTTATGGCAGCCCTAGCAGACTAATACAGACATCCTGGACTGAAAAGCATTCTGACAGAGCCATAGCTTTCAGAATGGATAACATCATTAAAGATTCCGGAGATGGCTTGTTCCCCCAGTGGGAGAGAGAGAGAACTTCCTGCCTGCTCAGAAGGCCTACCCCATTAACATTTACTCATAGCCTGTCAGGGCAGAGTGAACGAGGATGTTCTTTTCAAGCCTGTCAACTTCCCAACCCAGTTCCACCCCACTGCCCTGCCTCCCGATGAATTTCTAGCTATCAGTCATTCTTTCAGGCTGGGCCTCCATAGCCTCTCACGAAGCAATTTTCACCAGGCACAACTCTATTAGTGTTAAATGTATTTTCAGCATTGCTTTGTATGGTGCATCCTTTTATAATAAATTGCCCTGGGTTAGCCCAAGCCCTCATCTCATTCTCCCGGGGCAAGCTGACACCACAAAGTTCCTCTGAGTTTTGTTGGAAGGAAAGGCTACTGAGAATGAGCGGGCTACCCAAAGGAGGAGCCATGTGTGGTCCATGGAGGTTAAAGAGCAGGGCTCTGCTGGCCGCGGGGAGGCCATGGGAATAGGAAAAATGTTCTGCCTCAGAAGGGAATATTTTCATAAATGCTACTTGTCATTCTGGCTGGAGGGTCCCTCTGACTACATGTAGAGGTCCTCTGAGCCTCTTCTGGAAGCTTCTTGGAGACTTCTTCACTCACCTTACGAAACAACCATTTACATTTTTGGGCAGAAGAATTTATCTGGAGGAATATTTTATCTTTTTTTTTTTTTTCTGTCATGGAAGTCATTATCAGATAGTCTGTAGAGATGGTAAGTGTTGGTCACTTCCATTTGTTTTCTGGATCAGCTCTTCCTGTGGAAGGGCTGCACTAAAATTACTTCAGAGTTTAAACAGTAAACATTCCTTGGTTTTTGCTCTCTGAAGCTCAAGAGTCTGGACTTGTATCAAGGAATTACATTTTAAAAATATCCCCCGGTGACTGTAATTTAATCAGGTTTGGGAACCACATTTGCTCATTTTTTACATTGCTATTCTATATATCTTTAATAATATTCATTGAGCACTTTACTTGTTCTAGAACCTGGGAAAAGACCTAGAAATATAAGCATAAAAGGCATCATTCTTGTGTCAGGTTTAATGGGAAAGACAGGCTGGTAAGAGACATGTTCCATACAGCATAAGTGCTTGAGTAGAATTAGGCCCAGGAAGGCAGTGAGCATTAAATCTGCCTTTGGGGGTAGGACTAAGAGTGGGCTTAGAGCATTGGTTTTCAACTGGGGATGATTTTGTCCCTACGAGATATATGGTAATGTCTGGAGACCCTTTTGGCTGTCACAAGTTGGGAGGGGGTGATACTGGAATTGAGTGGGGAGAGGACAGAGAAGGAATCTCCTGAATATCCAATAATACACAGGAAAGCACCTTGCAGTGAAGACTTATCTGGTCTCAAATGTCAATAGCACCAAACTTGAGCAACTCTGGGTTGGAGAAAGCTTTGTAGGGGATGAAATCGGCAAGCCACTCAAAGTGATGGAGAGGGTACTGCAGGGCAGAGGAGATGGCATGTCTGATGGCCCAGAGACTCTGAGCAGGCACCTCCTGGGAGTTTTGTGACAACATACAAGCTGGCACAGGCAATGACAGTGATGAGGGAAGAGACCAGACAGGTTAGATGGGATGTGGGGTCCTTGCATTGCAGAGTGCATTTCTTCCTCAAGGCTAGAGCAAACCATGGAGGGCTAAGTGCTCCATTGCAAAAGCAAGCCTGTATTTTAGAATTATTGCTGTAATAGAAGTTTGAGGGATACACTGAGGTGGAGAGCTGGGGGGTTGGGAGGACTAAGATTTTTTTTTTAAGAGTTTAATGTTTATTTATTTTTGAGAGAGAGAAAGACAGAGCGTGAGCAGGGGAGGGCAGAGAGAGAGGGAGACACAGAATGAGAAGCAGGCTCCAGGCTCTGAGCTATCAGCACCAAGCCTGATGTGGGGCTCGAACCCACGAACCGTGGGATCATGACCTGAGCTAAAGTCAGACACTTAACCAACTGAGCTACCCAGGCACCCTAGGAGGACTCAGATTTCTGAACAAAAACATAAAGACAAACATTTGCAAACCAAGATTAAGTCCAAGGGCTGAGAGGATGTGTCAGATCAGAAAGCAGGGGGGAGATGGAGGAGACTGTGGAAAACTTAGAGAAGTCAAGCCACTTGCTTAAACATATACTTTTAAGCAACTTTGGTAGACCTGGACGTTTTAGCAGAAGGTCTTGATAAATGCATGCTATAACAATCCCTTTATATCATGGGGCTGCACACATAAACACTGATGTGCCTTGCACCTCTTTCCCAAACACTACGTGTAGTTGACGTAGTTAGTCAGGTAGTTGACTGGTAGTAAGAACTGGGCTGTCATCAATACTAGGATAAGTGAAATTTTATGCCCCATAATAGCCCTATAAAGTTGATGTTATCCCTAATTTATAAATTTGACAACTGAGATGCAGTGAGCTTAATTACCCAAATAGTATATCAGTTAGCTCTTATGGCAGAGCAGATCTGCACCCCCTCCCCCCACATCAGTGGCTTATCGCTGCTTATGAGTTAATAGGGAGCTGAATGACCTTGCTGATCTTGGCTGAGCTCTCCCATATGCCTGGGGTCTTGGCCAAGAAGAGCTCTGTTCCACATGGTCTCTCTTCTCAGGGTAACCCAATTATGTCCTCACAGAGATGGCACAGAAGTGACAGAGGAAGCAGAAATAGGGGAGCACTTTTTGAAGTCTCAGCTTCGAGGTTGCTAGTGCTGCACTGGCAAACCAAGTCACCCTGCTGAGCCCATAGGCAGGGGGAGGGCACTGCGGGTTGCAGGCTGTAGGCACAGACAGAGGGAGGCTGTGAAGTTGGGCCATTCATCTGCTCAGTCTACCTCAGCAAGTAGTGGCAGGAGCCAGGATCTCAGCTGCTTTCTTCAGATTCCAAACGGTGTGCTTTTTCCACCAGATTCTCCTGCTTTGAGAATAAGAACAAGATAATAATAGTAATAAAAATATATACATCAGGTAGGGCTTTGCATCAGTAAAAAACAGTTTCACATATGCTATTATCTCACCCGAGGCTTAAAGCACAGCCCCGTAAGGCTGGCAGAACTGACCCCTCTGTTCAAGGAAAAAGGCAAACAGATATCTGGAAACATAAGAGCTCACTTTCTTGGGAAGCAAAGGGTGCTTAGGCATCCGTAAGGAACAGAGAACTTGATGCAAAAGTGAGCAAAAGGCCACAAACAAGCAGTCTATAAAGAGAGTAACATAAATGGGCACCAGGCATATGAAAGGATGCATAATATCATCCAAAATAAAAGATGCTAAATGTAAAAAGTGAGGTATTATTTTCTCCTATTGGATTGTCATAGACCTTTTAGATTCCACGATACCCCATGTTGCTCAAGGACAGGAATGAGGGCCCGAAATAGGAAGACCTCTATGTTGTCGGTGGCAGAATAAATTGGTGTGATATATTTGGAGAGCGAGTGTGGCACTAGTGAGAAACTGCATATATGAAATCCTTAACTATTTTATTTTTAGGAATTTACCCTAATGCTCCCAGTATACAAGTCTGGAGAGATAGATGCAGGGCATTCATGGTGGCATTGTTTGTAATAGACAAACAATGGAAACCTTATGAGCCAATATTAGAGAGTGTGTGAGAGCATTTTCTTCAGTGTTGTCCAGGTTGGACGGTGGGTGTCAAGGAGAATGAGGCAGGTCTCTATGTCCTAACATGGAAAACCTTCTAAGACATCTTGTGAGAGAAAAAGAATTGCAAGTCTGTGAAGGGGATATACAATTTTCATTTGTGTAAAATAAAAATATACATATTCATGTTTGTGCCTGCAAAAAAAAAAAAAAAAAAAAAACACCTCACGGGACACCTGAAAAGCAGTTAGTAGTGGCTCATTCTAGGAAGAACCACGGAGTGGAAGAGGAAAAGGATAGCTCTAGTCTCACTTCAGTTCCTTCCTTACTATTTGAATTATTTCCCTATAAACTTGTAAAGAAAAAAAAACAGAATGAAACATAGCAGGGAACAGATTGAGAGAAGGTTATTGCATTTGAATATCATTTTTACTGACATAGTTTACCTTTTCTGTTGGTTAGTTTGCTCAATTAGAATTCTTTTTTACTGCCTTCATCTACATCTGTTAAACGACTTTATTCTTGCTTAGCATTAATACTTGAGAATGCCTGTGAATTGTTTCCTAGGAAACCCATCTATAACCAGAAGTTATTGGCTAGAGCTCCTATGGCCACAGATAGGGTCTTGTTTCTTAGCAACTCACCCAAATTTTCTCATTTTAATTAAAATCATACGTTTCCTTAAAAGCTTATTCACAGCAGGGATATGGAAGTTCACTTATCCTTGTGGATGAGATTCACCCCTTTTGAAAAAAGGCTTTGGTGAGTGTGAAGTGAAATTCAAAAACATCCACCACCACCACCCCCGCCCCCCCAGTCCAAGGGTGCCTTCTTTGTCAGGTGCATAAATCTGTCACTGCTTTCTACCCACCTTCAATCAACCCAGTCTGGATCTCTGCCTGTGGGTTTCTCAAATAAAGCCTGTGAAGGGTAGATATGGATTCCTGGCCTGCCTACCCACAGATTTTCTATCAAGACTGAATGAGGGACGCCTGGGTGGCTCAGTTGGTTAAGTGTCCGACTTTAGCTCAGGTCATGATCTCACTGTTTGTGAGCCCCACATCGGGCTCTGTGCTGACAGCTCAGAGCCTAGAGCTTGCTTCAGAATCTGTGTTTCTCTCTCTCTGCCCCTCCCCCCCCTCAAAAATAAATAAACATTTAAAAAATTTGTATTAAAAAAAAAGCTGAACAAGTTAGAGTAGGGAAAGCACATTTATGATGCTGGCTCCACCTCTTTGGTGACCTGTATTCGAGACAGACAGTACTAGCTGATCATGGCTCTCTTTTCCACAGAGTATTGACAGTCCTTCTTATTGTGTGGCTTTGGACAGCCACAACACTGTGCTGGAGCTGCCCTGTGGGGTGAAACCTACCACCCCGTCCTGGGTGAAGAGATCTGAAAACGTACACCAGAGGTGTACATACGATCACATGATCACCAATGTTATGTGTCTCCTGAAATGGTCTACAGAGAAAGACAAACATCACTTCTGTGGTATTTCTGACAAAGAAGATTCATTCTAAAAACAATTAGGAGGAAACATCAGGCAAATGTGGACTGGGGGACATTCTATAAAATAAGTTCAAATTGTCAAGGTCACAAAAGGCAATAAACTGAAGAACAGAACATAGTTAGGGATTGATGAAAGCATAATATAGTATCTCTACAACTTTTCTGTTATCATGGAAATACTCCTGGAAGGCAACATTTTTGTTATTATTAGTTACTGTGACCCTCTGAGGATTCATTTTTGGGACTCCATTAGACTGTGTAATATGGACTGAGGGCATTATGGGAATGGAGAAGAGAAGGAGAGATACATAGGGAAGAGACTGTCACCCCAGGAGAGGCTGCACAGGACACCTTGGGATCTTTGGGCAGGCAGAGGTCCTGTGAGGACTTTGGCTATGTGCAGGAGGGAGGCAGGAGCCCTGAGTTTGGATGGAAGAGGAGGCTGTGACTCAACATCACCTACTGAGTCTGAAGTCCCAGCTCCCCTGAACAAACTGAGTGGGTTGCTTCCCAATCATTCGACAAGTATTTACTGGTGCTGTTACAAGGGCCATGGATATAGCCTGTCAGCAAGACTAACTCCAAGTCTAAAAGAAAGGTTGGTATGTGGACAAAAAGATAAGCCATGTTAGGGAGAGTGCAGGGCCTATGGTTATGCACATCAGGAGATTCTATCTAATTTGGAGAGAGTTAGAGGTTTCCTGAAGAAGGCTGACAACATCTGACCTGAGATCTATAAAGATTAGCTATGGGTTCAGCAGGTAACAGGAAGTGAGAGCTTTGTCATTTGTAAAACAACAGGGTTGGATTCGATGATGACCAAGGTCTCTCCCAGTCTCATGGCCCCAGACTTGATGTCATGATTCTTACCTCTCCAGTCTTTAAATTTTTTTTTAATTTTAATTTTTGAGAGAGAAAGAGAGAAAGAGAGGGAGAGAGAGAGAGAGAGAGAGAGAGAGAGGGAGAGAGAGAGAGAGAGATGGAGTGTGAGGCGGGGAGGAATAGAGAGAGAGGGAGACACAGAACCCAAAGCAGGCTCCAGGCTCTGAGCTGTCAGCACAGAGCCCAAGGCTCAAACTGACAGACCGCGAGATCATGACCAAGTTGGACACCTAACTGACTGAACCATCCAAGTGCCTCTCTTACCTCTCCAGCCATAAACCCATTCCTCCCAGTAACAGTTTTGAGTCCTGGGATCAAGAGGCTATATTTTCACTGCTTGAGTCTCCCTGGCACAATCATTCTGGCTAATGGAGCATCTGCCAGGACTTTGCTGATGTGACTCCCAGTCTGAATGGTTAATGGGCTGAGTGCACTGGGGTCTTAGAGATGCTGTTTCATTGCCTGCTTTGAGGTAAATGAAGCCCCAGATGCTGGCAGATAGATGCTGAGGGGCTGGGCTTGTCAAGGCCACAAGGTGGCCTGAATCTTCTCTGAGCCTGGTTTCTTTGAAGTGAACTTCCATCAATTCATCCCCTCAATCGAGAGAGCAATCTCATCCTTGCTGGGTGGCAGATGGTAAGGTCCTTGGTGCTGGAGGTGAGGGGAAATGATGACAAGCCACTTTTGGCCCAACTGGCAAGCTGTCATGACTAATTATAACCCACCAGGACTCTCCAATATAGAGTGAGTTTTGTAAACTTGAGAAACAAAGGAAAGGATGATTACAATATGACTTAAGAGAGGCATCTGAAAACAGACACTGGGAGGAGGCAGGGAGGTAGCATTTTACCTGAGGCTGAGAAGGGTGGGTCTAAGACACACCAACCTGGATTTAACCCTCTAAGCCTTAGCTTTCTGGTCTATAAAATGGGGTCATGATAATTCCTTCCTCGGAAAGATTGTGGGATCAAGTGAAATAATGCAGGTTTTAGCATTCACTTTGGCACCTAATAAATTCTCAAGAACTGTTAGCAGTTTTTGTAATAATAATGATTATTTATTAGTCATATTATGTGCCAACATTGTAATAGGTTGACGGTTCAAAAAGTTCTTTAAGGATGACCAATGCACCTTGAACACACAGATCATTTATAAAGAGCAGTTACAGCTGGAAAGATCTGTCAAGATTGTCTCATCTGAGTTTCAGTTGTCTCACCAGCAAATAGGGGGTGATAAGTCCCTACCCTGCAAGACTGCTATGAAAATTAACTTACACCAATTCTATGGTGTTCCTGACAGAGACAGTGGAAATCCAGGGTGCTCTCGTGATGGCTGAAGGCCAAGTTCTATGCAGACAGACATCCCTGACCTGAAAGATAGAGGGATATGTTAGGCATAGGAAATGAAGGCCATTGGAGGGGATGTGGGCAGAGAAAGGCTCTTTAGGGCTGTGTCCTGGCTGTGTCCTGGGGTGCTGAGCAGCCACCCTGAGGTTGTCCTCCCTTCACTTCATCCTGGACAGGAATTCAGAGTCTCTTTTTCCTTGATCATGTGCCAATATTGAAATTATGTATTATCTTCCTTGCACAAGCCGCGTCCATATTGCAATTTCTAGTATTGAATTCCTCTAAGGTAGACTAAGATCCTAAGGATACTTGAAAATCAATCAACTTAAGCTTATCCTTTAGGTATTTATATTTTCTTCTTGTATCTTTTACAGATGTTTTTCTTACAAGTTTATCAAGTTTTCCCCAAGTATTTAACTTCGGTTCCATAGAAAAAACAACTCTCTTTCTTTTCATGCCAGAAGTTCCTAATTTTTACCTAGGATTGAATGAAATGATTTAATGACAGTAACAAGTACAACTGGAATACACAGATGTAGGTACAGACAGGACAGATTCTCTGTAGCACACAACTCAACTGGGGGACACAGCATGAGCAGACACATGAGAAAGAAGCTGACTAGCTGTGGGCATCGAGGTACTGTGGGCATCACTCCATATATTTTACAGGAAATGGAGAGTAATAGCTAAACCAACGAGTTGGTTAAACAAGGTCTATAAAAGAGCTTCTACTGTCCTTGCAGATTGCATGATGTACCATCCTTTCTCTTGGTCTGCATCTTTATGCACTGTTCTCTTTGTCAGAAAGATCCTTCTCTTCTCTCTCCTCTTCTCCCCCTTTTTTCCCAGGCCAATACTAATTTTTCTTTATGACTCTAGGAACTCTCTCCTTCTACTCTATTCCTCTCTCCTCTCCTTAACTTTTTGCTAGAACCTTGTGCACTTCTGTCCTTGCCATCTCCCCTGTGGAGATCTGCCATCTCCACAAGGTGGAAGGAGTCTACTTCCCTGCCCCCCTCCCACTTCTACGAGAGCACACACACCACTCCAGGGCTTTCATTTGGCCACTTCTCTGTCCTTTCCACTCGTATTTGAGTATCTTGATGGCAGGGCCTATGTCATATTCAACTTTGTTTCTTCAGCACCAAGCTCAGGGTCTGACACATAGTTTTTCACTAAAAATGCGTTGAATGATCTCTACTTCTTTTGAAACTATTATGCATGTAGTCCACTCCTACGCTGTTGTAGCAGATAGATAATCACAGTCCAGTAATCAAAAAGTAATTCCAAAATGGCCTGAGCTAGTTATGCACATTTCTTGAATGTAGTGAGCATGACCACACTCCTTAAAACTTCCTTCTTTTTATAAGCTTTTGTGCACTTAAATTTGTCAATTACTTAGTATTCATTGTCACTGGCTTATATGAGAGAGCACAAAGCATCATCTATGTTAGGTTTTTATGGGCCAGTCCTGGAAATGGCACATATTTCTACTTACTTGTACTCCTAAAGCCAGAACTGTTAGGCGCCCTCTCCTTCCAGTTTCAAAGGAGGCTGGGAAACGTGGTCTAGCAATATCCC
The DNA here is from genome assembly GCA_028646485.1 of Cryptoprocta ferox. Taxonomy (NCBI): domain Eukaryota; kingdom Metazoa; phylum Chordata; class Mammalia; order Carnivora; family Eupleridae; genus Cryptoprocta; species Cryptoprocta ferox. The sequence goes on from CM053575.1 coordinate 65,112,237, forward strand.
AGGCAGAGGAAATTTCTGGGTCATGGGAGTATGCATATCTATAGCATTATTAAATAATATCAAAATATTTTCAAAATGGTATACCAATTTTTATGCCCACCAGCATTGGATAAGAGTTACCATTGTTTCACATTCTGGCTAATGTATGATGTTAATCTTTGCATCTCCATGATATCTTGCATGGTCACATCTCCTCTATGACAGCATGTATCACCTTACATGACATATATTTATCTCCTTTAAGGACTGTTAACTCCTTGATGGAAGTTACTCTGTACTTTTATTGCAAATATTCAGCAACTCTACCCTAAGTATGTACTGTAGGTGTGTACCCAGAAGAAAGGTGTGGACCCATGCACCAAGAGATGTGTGCAAAAGTGTTCATAGCAACATTAAATAGGTAGAAGTTGGAAGCAACTTAAATGTTCACTGAAAGCTAAATGAAATACTGTACAACAATGAAAATGAGTAAACTATAGCTACACAGAGCAACAAGGATGAGCTTTTAAAACATAATACTGAGCAAAATGAGTATATATTGTATGAATACATTTATGTAAAGTTAAAAAATGGGAAAATCTAAACAATAGCATTTAGAGTTGTGAACTTGGGTGGTGTGAGTATGAAGAAAAGAAAGGAAGCAATGAATGACCATGAAAATCAGGTTACCTTTCGGGGAAAGGAGGAAGGAGAAAGGAGAAGGGTTTCCATCAGGGGGAATTAGGAAGTCTAATACAGGGTGTAGGGACCAGAGTTAGTTGTAAGACTTTTTAGCTTTACAATGCAAAATGGAGTTATTTCTGCATAGCAGTATTATGTTTTTTAACTTCTTCCTTTGTGCTTGAATTGATCTTGAGAGATTGAGTTTGCTTAAGCAATAGATTAAAGGAATGATAAGCTTACTTCTAGTGGTTCAAAAGCGTCTTCAATTAAAATCAGTTAATGCTCTTTCAATTCAGTTGCATGCAGTTCCACAATTACTAATTTAATAAGCATTTGTTCCCTACTAGGCACTATATAGTAAGTGTTAGAAAAACAGACGAAAAATACATGAACTATCCTCAAGGATCTTGCGAGGGGAAAAAAAAAGTCCACATACACACTAACTAAAATACATGCAAAATGCCACATTCCAAGACAGAAGTGTAAACAGAAGCGTAAACAGAAGCCTATGTGAACACCCAAGACAGGAACCAGCAACCACAACAGGGGAGCTCTGGGAAGCTGTCATAGCACAGGAACTCCCAAGAGAGACACAGAGGTGAGGAGTGGAGAGAAGGAAAGGGCGGATCTGGCAAGAAGAACATCAGGAATAAAGACCTGGAGGGTGAACCACAAGATGGGGACAGGAGGGATGGTGAATGAGTGATAGGGCCCCAAGGGTCCACCATGGGTTTGAAGGAGAGGGTGGGGGGCTGGTAGATGGAAAAGAGGTTTAGACAGACAGGCTGGGCTCAGATCAAGAAGGACTTTAAAGGCATGCAAGCAATTTGGGGACCTCTGGATCTCTCTCTCTCTCTCTGATCCTCCCACCCTCAATAACAAGAGAGGGCTCTTGATGCATTTGAAGCAGAGAAGCAACTTGGCCATGGCTGCTTTAGGAGGATGACTCAGGCAGGAGGCTAGAGAAGAAAACGGAGAGAGAAAACCTGAAAGGAGGAAAACCACTTTGGAGGTTGTTACAATGGTGGTCACCGCTTCTCCACCCAATAGAAAACACTCCAAACAAAAATGAGGGTTGTGGCCATGAGAACTAAGAGAAGGGAGCCGGCTTACACAATTTACCACTCAGCTGATGCTGAGTGAGGAGGAGGGAGATGCTGAGGATGGTCTTGGGACCAGCGTGTGTGGCGCGGAAACTGTGCTTCCACTGTGAAAGCGCGAGGTGCACACCATCTCTACTTAAGTTTGTTGTGACTCTGAAGGAGAAGGGAAGGGGCCCCAGGGCTTGAAGTATGTATTCTTGCTAACTTGACAGGGTTTTCAGTCTCCCAGACCCTATGATCGACTCCAGGTTCCCAAGCAGTATCACATTTTGTTTTTCATGAAAATGATTGAGCAAGCTTATAATGATACCATAAGGGTATCTCTGTCCATTGCTATTCCAGCAGAAGGGAACACTGTTTCCACCTAAATCAAAAGCCCACTTTGCAGACATCTTCCAGGGACAGAATATCCTGTAGGGAGTTTACAAAATATCTAATCCTCCCCAAGAGAAAGTCCTAGAACCAGCAGCTGGGTAAGTTGAGGCATGGTTGTCCACATTTCCCTGTAACTTTGTTGTGCTCTCCAAATGTCTCCAATTTCCGTACTGTCTGTGAGTCCAAGATCTTGCCTTTGATGAGAAATTTTGTTCACTGTTTGAATGTTTAAATTTAACTCCCCAAACTCAGAGATTAACTATCACTGTACAAAAAGTTTCCATTAATCACTGCAGATATTGTGTCACAGAGGACAACGACAAAATCTTCTGGAGGCTCCTGGGCCTTTATCTGCCATCATCATCTTTTTTTCCTGCCAAATGCAAACATCTATCTTCCTGCCAGACTGGAATGATTCCGTGGTACCCACAAATTCATCACTGGCTAGCCGATGGATAAACATATCCCTTACATGAGATTTATTCCACCCCCAATATTTTCACCCTTCATCTAAACTAGGAAAAGAATTTTTTTACCTCCCTTTTTTTTTTTTTAAAAAAAAGATTCTTTGTACAGGTAATGGTTGGGGAAGAAATGCAAAGGAGCTTTTTGGATTTTTTTTAAGACTGTATTTTGATTCTTTCTTGAATCTGAGCAAATCTCTTACTGTCTCAGAGCCTCAGTTTGCTAATTTATAAATTGTAAAAATAATATGCCTGCCTACCCACCCCATGGGGTGGTTGGGTCAACTACAGAAGCGTCTGGGAAGACAGTTTGTAAATTGCAAAGTACCATATAAATGTCATATATTGGCATTATTCACTAATATGGTATGAATTTTAGTCTTAAATGGCAAATCAAATGTCTATCTTTTTCTATTCTTTCTGACTCTTACTCATATACATTCTTCATTGACGTAAACTATTTATTGAGTGCCTATTTTATGACAACATTGTGTTGGAAATAAGGTTGACAGTGGATATGACAGAATTTATGTCAATTTCAAGATCAAAAAGATTCTAACAGAGGTGAGAAAATAGTATTAATGTCTCCTTAGAAAATAAACATAGCTCAATGTGGAATATACTAAAAGGAATGATATACCATAGTAATTCTGAAGCCTAGGTAGACACTAGATTCACCTGGGGAGCCCATAGAAAGTATATGTTTCTATCAAATTAGAGTATGTGGGTATAGACCCAGAAATCTGTGCTTTGTGTTCCCTTATGTTTTTTAACATCTATTTCTCTCTTTTTTTAATGTTTATTTAATATATTGAGAGAGAGAGAGAGAGAGAGAGAGAGAGACAGAGAGAGAGAGAGAGAGAGAGAGAGAGAGAGCATGCAAGCAGGAGAGGGTCAGAGACAGAGGAAGGAGAGAATCCCAAGCAGGTTCTGCACCATTAGTGTGGAGCCCGATGAGGGGCTTGAACTCACAACTGTGAGATCATGACCTGAGCCGAAATTAAGAGTCAGACGCTTGACTGATTGAGCTCCCCCAGGCACCTCTTAAACAACCATCTGAATCAATTCCTTATTGGAACCACAATCATAGATGACACTGATGCAGGGATAAAATGAAGAGAGTGCTCAGCGAGGGCTAAAGTGGGGTGTGGGGGGCAGTGGTTTTCTAGAGGAGGTGGGTCTCAAGGTGGGAAGAATGTTGAGAAGAACTTGAATCCAAGTCTCTCTTTCCTTGGACTTGACTCGGTTACCTTTGTTGCTCCTTCAGGATTTGGCAACATTGCCACCTCCTCTGGTAAAAGTTTTCTGATTCCATGAGATGGGGCTAGGAGCAAATGTGAGCTCCCACAGAGCCCTGTGTGTACTTGAATCCCCACCTCTCATGCCAATTCACATTTATTTGCTTGCTTACTTGTTTGTCCTCTAGAATGTACACTCCATGTGAGAGGAGGAAGTGTTTTATCTGTATTTGGCATAGTGTCTGGCACACAGCAAGCATTCAAAAAATCTTCATTGAAAGAATGAAAGCTGAGGGCATTCATTCTAGACAGGACCAATGGCATATGCTAAGATCAGAAAGTGAGGTTGACCTTGGTGTGTTTGGGGTATGTGAGGAGGCTGAGGACCATCAGCTTCAGATTAGAGAGGTCAGGATTGGCTTTACGGTAAAGCTTTAGACTCATTCCTTTAACAAAACAGGTTGAGCAGTTACAATGTACCAGGCATTTGCTGATAAGACAAACACCATCCTCTCCCTAGTGGAAGACATGTTTGTAAATAAAAAATTATGCTCCAGGCACTCCTGGAAAACAGTGCAAGGGAAACAGTAGTGAACAAACCAGCATGATAGAGCAGCCCAGAGTGGAGATAACAATCACTGTTGAGGGGTATCAGGATAAATATGACTAATGGGAGGATGTCTGAACCTGTTCCTGATGGACAAAGAGCAGAATTTTATCAGGCGTTGCAAAGTGGGGAAAGGGCAGAAATCGTAGAGGCCTTTCCATCTAAAATCAGGCTTGCAGCTTAAATCCTCTACCTGTGATCAATCACCTTACACTTGAAAACCTTTCATAATAGGAAGGTTTCTGCTCCAAGGCAGCAGCCTATTCTGCTTTAAATGATCCATTATTTCAGAGCCTGGATTTGTCAGGCAGACCATGGTTATGCTAAGGAGTGCATGTTGCTATGAATGAGGCAGTTCTTCTCACCTACCATGCTCCAACTTCACATGGGCACACTGTGAACTTTCATGAGAGTCTTGCCCTTAACCTTTGCCAGGGACCATGACTCTCTTGCTCTCTGCTATATACTCAGTACTAGCACACTGGCTGAACCAGAGAAGATACCAAATAAAAATGTGGTGAGCGAATGAATAAATGCCAAGGAAAAAGGACAGTGTTCCCAGAACCCTTCTACTGCAGCAATGGCCTGGAACCTTGATGAATGGCAAGTGAAGGTGGGTGTTCTGACATAGATTAAGGCAGCCTTAAGTCATGAGCACTGAGGTTTAGATGCCTGTTGCCCCCATTATCTTTCTTAAAACTGCCCATTATCTCATGCCTTGCTCAAACCAGGAATGCGGAAGGGTAGGTGATGCAGCATGACAGAAGCGAGAGAGAGCATAACCAGAGTTAATGAGAATCTCATGGTAGCTTATTCCAGTTTCTCAACTCTCTTTGTAGGTTTTCACATGGTGTATCCAAGGAGTAAACCTCTTTGTTCTGTATGTAATGGCTAGAGGATAGCTGGGATAGCTGAATAAAAGTGAATAGCTCTTGGAATTGAGTGTATGTTCTAATTAGGACCTGTGCATGACTAGTGATGTCAGAATACAGATCATTGTAAAATAATCACAGGAGAGGGGCGCCTGGGTGGCTCGTCGATTAAGCGTCCGGCTTCGGCTCAGGTCATGATCTCACGGTTCGTGGGTTTGAGCCCCGCGTCGGGCTCTGTGCTGACAGCCAGCTCAGAGCCTGGAGCCTGCTTCAGATTTTGTGTCTCCCTCTCTCTCTGACCCTCCCCCTGCTCGCGCTGTCTCTCTCTGTCTCTCAAAAAATAAATTAAAAAAAAATAATAATCACAGGAGATGTGTTTCTGAAGCATGGCTGATGGTGGAAGGGGTGGTCAACTGAGGGACAGAGATCTGGGTTCTTTCAGGCTTTCGCTTGACTTGATTAACAATCTTGGGTAAGGCAGTAAGTACCTCTCTGGTACTTAGCTTACTCATAGAAGTGAGGGAATTCACTTAGGTTCATAAAATGGAGTGTTCTGAGAGACACAGTCATTGAGGTGTAAGCGTGTGTGTGTGTGTTTTTAATTTTCATTTAAATTCCTGTTAGTTAACCTGCTGTGTAATATTAGCTTCCAGTGTACAACACAGTGATTCAACACTTCCAAACATCATCCTGTGCTGATCAGGACTTGTGCACTCCTTAATCCCCATCATCTATTTAACCCATTCCCTTATCCCTTCCACTCTGGTAACAATCAGTTTGTTCTCTATAGTTAAGAGTCTGTTCCTCAATTTATCTCTCTCTCTTTTTTCCTTTTACTCATTTGTTTTGTTTTAAATTCCACATATGAATGAAATCATGTGGTATTTTTCTTACTCTGACTTACTTTGGTTAACATGATACTCTCTAGCTCTACCCATGTCATTGCAAATGGCAAGATTTCATTCTTTTTTATGTCAGAGTAATATTCCACTATATGTATATACTACCTCTTCTTTGTCCGTTCATCAGTTGATGGACACTGAGCTCATTCCATAATTTGGCTATTAAGATAATGCTGCTATAAACATTGGGGTCCGTGTATCCCTTTGAAGCAATATTTTTTTATACTTTGGGTAAATACTTAGTAGTGCAATTACTGGATCTTAGGGTAGTTCTATTTATAACTTTTTGAGGAGCCTTCATACTGTTTTCCAGAGTAGCTGCACCAGTTTGCATTTCCACTGAGAGTGCAAGAGGGTACCTTTTTCTCCACATCCTCACCAACACCTGTTGTTTCTTGTATTGTTAATTTTAGCCATTCTGACAGGAGTGAGGTGATAGCTTATTGTAGTTTTGATTTGCATTTCCTGAGGATTAATGATATTGAGCATTGTTTCATGTGTCTGTTGGCTATCTGAAGGTCTTCTTTGGAAAAATGTATATTCATGTCTTCTGACCATTTTTAATTGGATTATTCATTTTTTGGGTGTTGAGTCATATACATTCTTTATATATTCTGGATACTAACCCTTTATCAGATATGTCATTTTCACATATCTTCTCCCATCTTGTAGGCTGTCTTTTAGTTTTGTTGATTGTTTTCTTTGCTGTGTAGAAGCTTTTTATCTTGAAGTCCCATTAGTTCATTTTCGATTTTGTTACCTTGCCTCAGGAGACATATTTAGGAAAAAATTGCTACAGCCAATGTCAAAGAAGTTACGATGTTTCTTTCTAGAATTTTTATGGTTCCAAGTCTCGTATGTAGATCTTTAATACATTTTGAATTTATTTTTGTGTATGGTGTAAGAAAGTGATCCAGTTTCATTTTGTTGCATGTTGTTGTCCAGTTTTCCCAACACCATTTGTTGATGAGACTGTTGTTTTCCTATTGGATATTCTGTCCTCCTTTGTCAAAGGTTAATTGATCATATAGTTATGGGTTAATTTCTGGGTTATCTAATCTGTTTCTTTGATCTCTGTGTCTATTTTTGTGCCAATACCACACTGTTTTGACTACTACAGCTTTTTAAAAAATATATTATTTTTTTTATTTTTGAGAGACAGAGTCTGAGCAGAGAGGAGCAGAGATAGAGGGAGACACAGAATCTAAAGCAGTCTCCAGGTTCTGAGCTGTCAGCACAGAGCCTGATGCAAGGCCTGAGCTCACACTCTGTGAGATCATGACCTGAGCCAAAGTTGGACACTTAACTGACTGAGTCATCCACGTGCCTCTGATTACTACAGCTTTGTAATGTAACTTTAAGTCTGGAATTGTGATGTCTTCAGCTTTTATTTTCTTTTTCAAGATTCCTTTGGCTCTTCAGGGTCTTATGTGGTTCCATACAAATTTTGGGATTGTTTGTTCTAGCTCTATGTAAAATGCTGTCAGTATTTTGTTCGTATTGTATTAAGTGTATAAATTACTTTGGGTAGTATAGACATTTTAACAATATTTGCACATGGTAGATTCTTCAGAATAGATTATATATTAGGTCACAAATCAGGCCTCAACAAATACAAAAGGATTGCAGTCAAACCATGCACATTTTCTGACCATGATGCTATAAAACTAGAAGTTTACCACAAGAAAAAATCTGGAGAGACCACAAACAAATAGAGGTTAAACAACATGCTAGTAAACAATGAATGGGTCAACTAGGAAATCAAAGAAGAAATAAAAAATGCCTGGAAACAAATGAAAATGAAAGCACAATGGTTCAAAATCTTTGGTATGCAGCAAAAGTGGTTCTGGGAGAGAAGTATATAGTAATACAAGTCTACCTCAAGAAGCAAGAAGAATATCAAATAAACAACCTAACCTTACACCAAAGGAGCTAGAAAAAGAACAACAAATGAAGCCTAAAGTCAGCAGAAGAAGGAAAATAATAAAAATTAGACAAGAAATAAATGAATAGAAACTAAAAAAAGAATAGAACAGATCAATGAAACCAGGAGCTTGTTTTTGAAATAATTAATAAAATTGATACACTTCTAGCCAGACTTATCAAAAAGAGAAGAAAAAGGATCCAAATAAATACAATCACAAATGAGAGATCACAACCAACACCACAGAAATACAAACAATTAAAAAGAAGATGTTATAAAAAACCATGCCAACAAATTGGACAACCTAGAAGAAATGGATACATTTCTAGAAACATATAAAGTACCAAAACTGAAACGAAGAAATAGAAAACATGAACAGACTGATAACCAGCAAAGAAAATGTATCAGTAATCAAAAAATTCCCTCCAAACCAAAGTTCAGGACCAGATGGGTTCACAGGTAAATTCTACCAAACATTTAAAGAAAAGTTAATACCCATTCTCAACTATTCAAAAAAAAATAGAACAGGAAGGAAATTGCTATAAATGATATAATACCAATTCTTAGTCTTTAGTATATCACTTATGTTTTTTTCCCTCTGTAATGTTTAAGCTCTTCTTTTTGTCCCCCAAATTCTGAAATTTGACAAAAATATATACCTTTTTCAATTAACGTTTCCAAGCAATAAGTGGGAACACTCAATTCAGAAACTCAGATCCTTTTGTTCTGGAAATTTTCCAGTACTGTTTCTTATAAAACCTCCTCCTAGCCCTTTCTTCTTTTCCTGATTCTGGAATATGGCATGTTGGACCTCTTGATTCTCTGATTGCCTTTTCTTTTGTCAAAAGAAAATTCAGAGACCTTTACTTAATATGGATATTTTGTAGAGCAGAAAACAAACTGGTAGACTTTGAACCCACAGCGGGAATGAAGCTCAGAGGCATGATGTTCCAAAGTGAGAATGAGGAAGTTGTTCAGCCTTTATAATGATTGTTATTTGATGGAGGTTTCCATACTGGTAAAGGTGATTATCTTACATTGCTTTAGGAAGATGACGTATGTTTTGATTATGATTATCAGAAGTATTTACGATAAATAACTTGTTTCCTTTACATATAAAATAAACCAGATTATGTTTTGCCTGTGTGATTTAAATGGGTTCGTCTGATCAGAGGATCTTGAAGCCTGGTCTCCATTTTAACACTTTTTTCCATATATTCTATCACCTGGTCTGCTTTCCCAGAGCTATTCTCAATTTTTTTTCTCAGTCGTTCTATTGAATTTGCATTTCTTCTATCATGTTTTTTAATTTATTAGAGTTTCTTTTTCTATAAATGTTTTGTTACAATGTAAAAAATTTTTTTAAATAAAATAGCATCCAATTTTTCCTCTTCTGGCCATCCAAGGATATCAGTTGTGGTTTTCTAATTTTTTTCCCCTGTTCTTTTCTGTTTCCACTGAATTGAGTTACTTTTTTAAAAAAATATTTATTTTGGTCTATTTCTTTCATGTTGAAAACTTTTTATAAATGTCTGGTGATCCTTTGCTGCCCAATCATGGTTAAAAGTGACATCCTAAATGGGTGATTGGATATACTAACTATCTGTGGGAGGGATTTGATAATTGATATGTGAATTCCACTGTGGGTTGAGTTGGTGGGGACTTCCCAGGCCTTTCTGTTGGAAGATTCTCAAATACCTATGTCTATGGGTCTTCTCAGGGAAGCATTTGATTTTTCCAGGAAACTAATCTCTTACCTGGGAAGAACACACCTGGCAAACTGCCTTCTTGAAACCAAGGTGGTATTAGGGGGATCTCATATTCAGTATGTAGACTTCACTGAATTCCCTTGTTTTCAGTATAGCCCTCTTCCACACTACCTGGTAACCCCAAATCAGGAACTGCTTCATGTCAGTTTCTCGCATAATAATCTTCCAGTTTCCTGCCTGAGCAGGAAAGGTAGTTATCTAGCTTCAACAAATGGGGATGGGGATCTGAGATGCTAACTGTTTGTTAGAGAGACCTCCACCCACCCCCTTGCCTTAGACTCCTTTATGGTGGAAACCAGCATCTCCTGTACTGGCTTCTCTGGGGGCTGTGCAGAATGAATGGACTGTGTCTTATTGACATCTTTTTCTGCAACACCTGGTATTCAACTTCCTCATGTCCACTCACACCTTCTTCCACTTTCTATCTTCCCCAAATTTGCTGACATCTGGTATTTCTCCCATTCATTACCTTTGTAGGTTTATACTTTTTGAATCCTTGTGGTATCATTTTAAATGAGTATAGACGAAAGGAACAGTGATGAGCATATGGTTTTGATCTATCATTTAAACCAGAAGCCCAGATAGACTTGTTATTAAAGTGATTTTATCCTACCATGCCTAAGTTATTTTCTACTATGTGTCACTTTGGTATAATCTTTTAAAATTGTGATACTAAAATATAACTAGTTCTTCTGATAACTCTCTTTCTCTCAATGCAGATTTCCCATTAAAAGGCAAATCTTGAATTTGAAATAACATTCCAGTTCATTCAACTTGAAGTGTTAAACTTGGCTGATTCTAGGCCAAATGTATTTCTGATTCTAGGAGTCTGTTGCTACTCTATTCCACTATGAATTGGAAATTTTCTTTTACCCACAACATCTTTAGAGACAGGCCAACTCTGCATTGGTCTGCATAACACTGCCTCCTTTATTCAGCTGCTTGTTTTAATCCTGTGGCCCATTCCAGATAATTTGGGAAGGGTGCTGTCCTCTGTAAGTGACTGCACACCAAATATGAGTTTGGAAATAGAATGAAGAGACAGCTCTTGCATAATAAAAAAGGCAATGTAAGGAAAACTAAAAAGAATCACTTGATGGAAAAGGAAGCAACCCAGGGAGCTTTTTACCGCCAAGCTTTTAAATGATTAAAAAAAGATGCAGAGTTTAGGCACACTAATGGATGCTCCCTAAGAGATTTTACTGTGTTTTCCCAGTCAGTTATGTAAAGTTCAGAAGCCATGACTTCTGTCCCTGGTGTAACTATCTGAAGCAGTGTTGGGTGAATGTGTGTTGGGCTGCACTGGAGTGGCCCTGGGAAGTCTTTCCTAATCTGTCAGCATGAAGGAGCCACCCCATCCTGTGACCCCAAGCATCTGGCCTATACTCTACTGCAGTGTTTGATACTCTCTACCTTTGAAAATTTCCTTTACTTTTCCAAAAAAATATTCATTGGTTTTCTCTAACAATAAAATTCATAGATATTTACTGTAGCATATTTGAAAAAAATCACATACAAAAGTGAAAAGCATTTAGATCATGTACAGCTCTGGGATAACCCGTTTTTTCCCCTTGTATGTATACACACTGACATTTTAAAAAATTATCTCCCTCTCATCATACTGTTTTGAAATATGCTGTGTTTCATGTGATGTTAAATTAAACATTTTCCTGTCATTATTCTTTGAAATCAGATTTTCTATATACCTTTGTAGTATTTATTCTTTATGAAAATATGAATTCTAGACTTGGCTCTGAGACATAAAGAGTTTAGAAGTTATTTCCATCCTCATGAAAAAGGAAAAAATGAACAAAGAGAAAAACAATGAGTCTAGACACAGACCTCACAACTTTAAACATTTTTACTCAAAATGGAAAACTTGAATGTAAATGCAAAACTATAACACATCTAGAAGATAACAGGAAAAAATCTAGGTGGCCTTGGGTTTGATGATACAGTTTTATATCTAATACCAAAAGCACAATCATGAAAGAAAAAATTAAGTTAGGCTTGTTAACATTAAAAACTTTTGCTTTGTCAATGACATTGTTAATATAATGAAATAAATGTAAGCCATATACAGGGAAAAATATTTGCAAAAACTTATGTGATAAAGGGCTTATATTCAAAATATACAGCTAATATTTGGGGCAGTGAAACTATTTCGTTCGATGTTATGATGGTGAATACATGTTATTCTATATTTGTCAAGACCCATAGAAGGTATAAGACCAAGAGAGATCCCTAATGTGAAATATGGACTTTGAGTGATAATGACATATCAGCATAGATTCAACCATTGTAACAGATGTACCGCTCTGGTGCAGGATATTAATAGTGGAAGAGACCATGCATATATATGTTGGGGTGGGGTATGGGAATGGGAACTCAATGCTTTCTTCCTGATTCTGCTGTGAACTGAAGCCTGTTCTGAGGAATAAATTCTATCAATTAAAACAAAATCCTATTTACCTCAGACCTCTTCACCATAGAAGTCAATTATTAAAATTTAGTATTCTTTTAAGTGTGTGTAAATTTAATTTATTAAATCAGTTTCCAATTTCTAGGTATTTAGGCTTTTTCTCCTAGTTTTTATTATAATTAATAGCACTAAAGTTAACCTGCTTGCACCTAGATTTTTGTGCATGTCTTCTCATATATTGTAATTGTCTATATTCTTCCTAAACTGTAAGCTCCTTGAATGTGGGGCTCCGCCCATCTAATCTTTAATGATCAGAGCCTAGTATAGTGTGAGGTACCACACAACTTAATACATATTTCTTGATTAAGTGAATGTACTTGTATTTTTTCATGCAGAGTGATCCCAAGGAATTTCATTTTGTCTTTGTACCAGCCATGTTATATAATGCTACAAGATCTTCTATTTAAGTTACACACATACACACACACACACACACGCATACACTCACTGCCTTTGAAAGTCAAACATGGATCTAAGAAAAAGGGTAGCACTAATTTATTTACAAATCCACCTAATGAAACTTAGATACTGGAATATAGGCAAAGAAACTAGGTATACAATATAGTCTACCATTTTGAACTCTAAGCTTCTCTTTGTGTTTCTTTCTTTTCTTAAGATAGCACAGGGGCACATGGGTGGCTTAGTTGGTTAAGCGTCCATTTTGGCTCAGGTCATTATCTCACATTTCACAAGTTCGAGCTCCATGTTGGGCTCTGTGCTGACAGCTCAGAGCCTGGAGCCTGCTTCAGATTCTGTGTCTCCCTCTCTCTCTGTCCCTCCCCCGCTCATGCTCTGTCTCTCTCTCTCTCTCTCTCAAAAACATAAAAAAATGTAAAATAAGACAGCACAAATTACATGTCTTAAGAGAACACAAATTGGAGGTGGGATTTAAGAATGAATCTATGCCAGATTCCAGGGAAGACTCACTTGAGTTGCAGAAGGGTGAAAGCAGCGTTGGAACAAATTCTAAAAAATCCTCTTCTAGCCCTTGCCTCACTGGGTGAATTCACAAAAACTGTGGGCATTTATGCCCTTAGCACTGCTGTGGGATTCTGCATATTGGGACATTTCTTTTGAGTGAACTCTATTCTGTAAATACTGAATGTGCAGTGAATATTGGAATTTGGATAAGTAATGCACTCCCATTTCCCTGAAGAACTTCACAATTTTCTAACATCTTCATACAGATAAATTCTGTGTGATCTTTGTTTCAACAAAGGCCAAGCTTGTCTATGGGTCTGAGAGAGGAGCTGACAGGCTTTTCTGTGGAAGTCAGGGGAGACATCCCAAAGCCTGCTTCTGCTTTTGCATAGTTTTGCTATTCCTTTTTATGGGCCTTTATGCAAAACAGAATAGAATTTTTTCATTCATTTCACTCCCCCAGGTATTAACAGAAGGGCACCAGAAGTATCCTCTTCTCTGGGATACCTTTAACCATTCCTTATCTGGCATAGTGTCCAGTTCCTCAGCCTTTAAGTTATTCTCCATCAGCTATATTTCATTCATTGAAGGCTGGTGCATTTGTTATGTTTCCTATGGTATAGAGCTATTCATTTTCTTGATACCTGGATACTACATTTTAAAAAATGTTTATTTATTATTTATTTTGAGATTGGATAAGGGGAAGAGAGAGGGAGAGAGAGAGAGAGAGAGAGAGAGAGAGAGAGAGGATCCCAATTCGAGCCCCAACGCTGGGCTCGATCCCCAGACTGTGACATGACCTGAGCCGAAATCAAGAGTTGGAGGCTCAACTGACGGAGCCACCCAGGTGCCCCTAGATACTACATTTTTTAATGAATACAGACTACCAACAATTTTGGTATTTTTGGCATCCAGAATATAATATTGATTTCTATTAAGATTATAGGTCACAATTTCCCCCTTAGGAACTGTTGTTGATTTCTGAAACCTAAGTGGAGGAAATTACATTTGCATTCTTAAAGTCAATTTTGTTTGAAATATTTGGTCATTAATCCCAACCTCTTGCAAAGGTAAATCTTATTTCACACTAAATTAGCCAATCATTCTATTGGTTATCTCACCTTTGCTTTATGTTCATAGATTTTGTTATATAAGAGTCAGAATAGGATCGGTTCTATTGAAGGATAAACAAGTTCTAAATCCCAGTAGTTAATAAAATCCAAAAGCTTGTTTCTTGCTTATGTTACAGTCCATCATGGACTGGCTGGGATTCTGTTCCATATCTTTTCACTCCAGGAGCCAGGCTGAGAGGAACCTCCACCTCAAATGTTGCTGGTCCACATGGCAGAAGGAAGAAGACTCTTGAAGATTCTACACCATCAATTGGATGCTCCTGCCTACAAATAATACATACTACTTTTGTTCATTAGCTGAAATTAGTTTCATGGCCTCATCAACCACGTGGAAGTTGGAAATTGCAATTCTATCATGTACTCAAAGGTATTTCATGAACAGTGCCAGTGACTATCACAGCATGATCGTTATATTGTTGATATAGTAATTATAAAAATTGTTGGCAAAGATTAAACTTAGAGACTTTTCCTACAGTGTACTTTTAGAGACATCCTTTAAGAAGAGTATGGACATATTCATCAGTACTCTTTGGTTATATTCTTTCAACTAGGAACAATTCTACTTAAACACACTATCTTCTGGATCACAGGTTCTCATCTCCACAGCACATGAAGGTAAACTCAACGAAGTTTGTCTGTAGCTGGTTAGATGTCTCAATGTGATAGAAAGGGCCTTGATTTAAGAAAAAAAATCTGAGTTATGGTAGGATTATTTATTACCATAGTATTATCTAGTGAAAACTGACTGATATGCTAGGTTGGCCAACAGGTGGGTTGGGCATAGGACCCAAGATCAGGAACTACCAAAGATTTCAAGGGAGGAGAGTTTTTCAAGGTTACTAAGATTGTTAAATGCAGTAAAAAAAAAATCAAGAAATGTATTAACTGAGAGGCCATTTGGTTTGAGGACCAGGTAACATAAATGAAAGGGCTTGGTATATCGTAAAGAGCTATATAGTGATAAGATGTTATTATTAAAATTCCGTTAAATTCTAGAAAATGAATTCAGCATTAGCTACAGAAATAGCAATGTCTGTGGACCAGGTAGAGAAATACTAAATCAGAGAGAGGTAAGAAAGCAAGTGTTAAAAAATTATGATATCTAGATGAGGGACTTTTGGGAGAATTCCTCTCTCCTTAGATAAATAGCTTTGTTGATGTAAGTCTTTGTGCTGAGGTTTGAAGAGGTAGACTATCTTGATCACAGAATGGGTCCAAAGCTGACTCTGGCTGCTTTATCACAGAAAGGGTATTGAAGACTTGCTTTTAATAAATGGCCCTGTCATGCAAAGAGTCTTTCTGAATCATCTCAGGGAGAGACAGACAGAGGCAGGCCATCCAGAATTCAAGTACCATCTCCCTGATTGATTGCAGACTACTTACTGAACAGTGTTGGAGAAGGCCTACAGAGCAGGGGACCAGACTTTCTTTTTCTGATAATAACACAAGATGATAAAATGTGTTCTGCCAAGTGTCTTGGTATTTCTCTTCCTCAAAAAAAAAAAAAAAAATCCTTCACAGCTTTCCTCACCACTTTATCACATTTCTTCATGTAATTGAAGCCGTGTTGTTGGACTACATTAATCTTTACTCTGTAAGGCAAGACCGAGTCCTTGTCAACATCTGAGAGGGCGAAAGTAACAAATCTCAGCACGGGTGTTGAGAGAAGTGTTGTCTTAATGGATGTGTGGGAAGAAATAGAATGAGCCATGAGGGTAGGAGGGATTTGGCATTTATCTAGAAAGTCAGTCTCACCCATTACTCTTCTGCTTCATTCCTTTTGGGGCACCACATTTTTAAGGATCAAGGCCAGGGTGCCCAGTTTTCTACACCTGCGCTTTGTGGGAGCCGTACTGACTGGCCTACAGTTTTGGCCCTTCCTGCCTTCCTTTTCATGGCAAACTCTTGCCTGTCTTCCAACGTGTAGTCAGGAAGTTTTCCTCCTCAGACTACTCTGACCTGCAGCATGATTTCACCCTTATGATGCTGAGCATTAAGGGGTGAGTTGCTTTGTATCCTCCTCCATATTATCATTTATCTGCAGCAGAACAGGAAGCACACGGTATTCAACACTGTTTCCTTGGTGCTTAGAACCGTGTCTGGTACATGGCAGATGTTCAATAACTGTTGAATTTGTCCTCCAATGTCTTTTTCCTCCTGTTTTAATTTGGGAAAGAGCCTGGCCCCAGAGCCTGGTCCCCATCCCTTATTGATATTTGCTGCTACATCCAGAAGCTTCTGTGGCTCTAAAGAAGAAATGAGAACTCTGCGAGGGGAAGAGCCAAAGAGAGGGCCAGAAGAGTTTCCACAGAGGACCTAGTCCCTGAACCGCAGCCTTTAAGGATGCGCAGGAGTGTGTCAAGAACACAAGAGAACAGGAAAACATTTTCAAAGAGATAGTGGCATGAAGCAGGTTATTAAAAGCTCACAATTTTACCATCTATTGAGCACCTACTTTGTGATATTCTTGTTGAGTGTTTATGTACAACACCTCTAAGTCTGGCAACAGACTTGAAATGGCATGCCCCCTTCCCAGGTTTCCAAAGGGAACAGCCATTTAAACAACAAATTGTTGCTCAGAGAGGCTCAGTGATATGCCAAAGGCCACACAGCTTTTAAGTGTCAGAGCTTGAATTTTAACCCACCGTGGTCTGAGAATAAAAGCCTAAGCTCTTTTTACTGCTCAGGGCTATAGATATAGTTTGGAATTGCTTTGTGTCTCATATTCATCATCAGTAAATTATGCATGTTTGATTCTATGAATGGCCACATTTTCTTCAAATCTGAATTTATGCTTGCTGAGCATGGTGATTAAGGCAGTGGGCTCCAGAGCTGGAGTATCTCAACTGCATCTTCAGCTCTGTCACTTACTTCAGAGATGGCTTGGGGTAGTGTCTGCCCCTCTTTTTGTTTCCATTTCCTTATCTGGAGAATGGGACTGATAATAATAATACATCAAAGAACCTCTGTGAGCGTGTGTGACATCCTTAGTACCTGACACAGGGAAGCGCTTGGTAAATAGGATACCTCGGCAGTTCTCAGGGACTATATGTGATAATTTTCCTAGGTCTTTATTTACTTCAAAAGACTCTATTGTTTTTTATTTATTCATTGAGCAAACATTTATTCAAAATCAAAGAGGCAGTAACAACAGTGCATTCACTGGTGATACAGAGAAGCAAGACACAGCACACACAAGAGTGATATGGCCAACATTTGCTTAGCTTTTCACAGTTTACACACATGTAGTGCTTATAGTGCTAACTCCATTCAAGGTGCTGCATGCTGTAGACACTCTTAGTGGCCTTCAAGTGGTTAAGTACCAAAACCCCACCTAGTTGCAGATGTGGGAAAATTATGTAACATGAAGCAAACCAATTCAGTTGTTTGTCTTCTTGAGAGACTGGTGGAAGTTGTCTAGGTGTCCCCTAGAGGGTCACCATGGTCTAGAACCCCACGGACTGTTGCAGCATGACCTGGTGCAAGGGTAGAGAAGGAAGCAAGGAGGCATGCAGTAGCTTCCCAGGCATTTAGCAGAAGGCAGGCTGGGGCAAGGGTGCCTTCTTCTGTTCCCACAGATACTCCCAATTCAGTAGGGAAGCGGAACCCAGACTCTGGAATGTGTACATGCCATAAGATGAGCAAATGTCCAGAATCGTGTTTCTGTTAGGAGACTGTGGTTTTTGTGTATCAGCTCATTACAACATTATCTACCTTTTCAACTGTAAGTAACTGATTCCTTTCTAATTTGAAGGACTTTTCCAAGTAAGAGCACATTTAAAAAAAATTTTAAGTCTATGTATTTATTGAGAGAGAGAGAGAGAGACAGCACATGGGGAAGGAGCAGAGAGAGAGAGAGGGAGAGAAAAGAATACCAAGCAGGCTCCACACTGTCAGTGCAGAGCTGACTCAGAGCTCAAACTCACAAACGGTGAGATCATTACTTAAGCCTAAATCAAGAGCCAGACACTTAACCAACTGAGTCACCCAGGGGCCCCATTTTTTTTTTAATTGAGGTGGAGGGAGAGAGAGAGGGAGAGCGAGACAGAGAGAGCGAGCATGAATGGGGGAAGGACACGTGAGACAGAATCTTAAGCAGGTCCCAAGCTCAGCTCGGAGCCCAACTCGGGGCTCAATAGAATACATTTTTAATCACTTTCTAAGAGTTACTAAAAAAGACAAAGAAGAGTACAACAAAGTGTGTTATTGTCAATAAGTAACCAACAAATCTCAATCAGGCCATCATCTTTAAGAGTTAAATTTGCCTTTCACATCTTGTTTGCAAATACCTTCATATTTGCTCCTCAGACCTCACTTCCTTATGTGGTCCCATTTCAGAGGAGTCCTTTAGTAGCATTAAACAATACTAGCTATCATTTATTGATGATGGCTGTGTGTCCTTCCTAATCTCTTATTCTTTGCAATAGAAAAATCTCCATTATCTAAGATGAAGAAACGGAGGTTCATAGAATTGAAATAATGACATATTGTTCCCAAACTCTT
The DNA here is from genome assembly GCA_028646485.1 of Cryptoprocta ferox. Lineage (NCBI taxonomy): Eukaryota > Metazoa > Chordata > Mammalia > Carnivora > Eupleridae > Cryptoprocta > Cryptoprocta ferox. Next base: position 65,131,193 of record CM053575.1, read on the forward strand.
AGAGACAGAGTTTGGAGTCAAGCAAATCTCTGTTCGAGTCCAGACTTGCTGCATACTTGCAAAGTCATTTAAGCTTTCTGTGCCTTAGTTTCCTCCTCTGTAAAATGGGGATAACAATGCTTACCTGATGGGGCTATTGTGAAAATTATAAGAGATGGTATGTGTAGGAGGCTTGGTACCCAGCACATTGTAAGTGAAAGCAAACAAGGCCATGTTAACCTTTTTGCCATACCTCATTTACCCCCTTTTTCCAAACAGTGTGGGTTTGGAATAGTGCCAGCCCTCACTCGTGTGCACCAAATACACTTGTCTTTTTGATCATGCTCCTGCTGGGCAATTGCTCTCAATCAGAAAGGCAAGAGCTTTTCCTTCTTTATTCTGGTGCACCTGGATGAGCCGATGTGATGGCTGCCTACAGTTTGGGGAGTTTCCCCTTCTCTAGCCAATTACTTCCATAATTGCTCACTTCTCCATTACTGTGAGCTGGGAATTTGTGGTTATGGAATCTCCTCCTGTCTGGTTGTCTGTTCAGCTGAAGAGGTACTTCTGTTGCAGGTTGTTTCGAAGTTTTCTATACTGGCTACTTATCAACATCAGCAGAACAAAGAAATGATTAATATATGTCCATGTTTGCCAGCTCCTACCTTGGAGATTCTGATTCAGTAGGGCTTGGAATTTGTATTTTGAAAAACCTTTGCTCACTGATTTGGATGCACAGCCTGGTTAAGAACCACTGGGTAAGGAATCTGGTTGAAAGAGAATTGAGTGCATTTATCAGATGTCCTCTTTAATGTGACTATCAGATGGCCATTTTATTCCCACATGACATGGCTTGAAAGAGTGAATTGAACAGTGATTGAATCCCAGGTGTGAAGTGATAAACTTTCACATGTTAGGCCATTGAGTCCTCACTACCACCTAGAAGGTCAGCAATATTGTCTATTTTACAGGTACAGAAACTATGGCCCAGAAAGATGCTGTAATCTGCACAACTATTCACCAGACCTGGGATTCACAGTTCAAGAAGGTGAATCATGAGGACCCAGTCATTTTACCGAGGTCGTGACTGGGTTAAATTATCTCAAAAGTCATGCTTTAAAGGATCACAGTGAGGATGTTTTGATAGGTCCAAACCAATGCCTGGTAAATCTGGGCAGGCTTTATGGAAGAGGTGACTTCTGGAATGAGCTTTAAAAAGGAGTACACCATTTTGTTTGGAGGAGAGGAGATAGGTGTACATTGCATGAGATGTGAGGGAAGCAGCATGAAAAAAAAAACAAAAAAAAAAAACCACCCCAGCCCCCACAACTGCTGCTTTTGGGAGGGAGAGTGAAAAGGTTGCAGAGACTCTAGGGAAGGTGTGAGGGACTGGCTGGCCTTTGGAAGTCATTTAAAAATGCTTTGAAACAGGAAGCCTTTAGAAAGTATTCAAGTAACTGCTCAGCATTCTCCAGTTGATGAGCTTATGGAAATGATATCTCCTGTAGCAATTTGACTATTAGAGCACAAAAATGCTTAATTAAATAGAATTATTGAATTGAATTAGCCTCTGTTGATATGCAGAGGGGTTTTTTCCCTTACATTTATTAAAGTACTTGTTTCATGGCAGGATGTAATTAAAAGCTAATATTAAACTCTTTAAGAAAATCAGCTCAATCACAAGAAAATCTAACCTATGAGTTGAATATATATGTATTACAACTTTCAGTGAAGGTGTGGTGGTGGAGAGAACATTCTGCCTTGCACAAGTTAGGGGATTTTCTAAAGCAAGGTGGTACCATATAATTTCCAAGATGTCCAAACTGAAGCGTCTCAGTACATTTATTCATTTATTTATTCAGCAAACATTTCTGACTACCTGCTATGTAGTCCAGGCCCTGGGTTTTGGAGGTCACTGAGAGGACATGACCTCTGGTTGACCCAGTAGCTGCACCTGGGCAATCAGAGGCTCCTAGCGCCCCTCCCTGTCCTTGGGATGTCTGTTTCACTCAGCATTTCCACAGCTGGAGCCATTTTAAGGATGCAACCTGGAGAGAGTAATGTGTTATTGAGACCATCTGGATGGTGTAATGACTCACCCCCCCCCCCCCAAGGCTTCTTTATAAACTTCAGATTCTGGCAGGGGGGTGTGGAGGTTTACTCATCTTGTATTGGCTCAAGACAAGCCTGTAGCTAAGTCCCCTTATTTGTTAAACCTGACACGGATCTATCTAGGAGTGGCCTCTTTCCTTAGTCTGTCCTCATCCTCTGTGTACGGGACCAGTTTGTGAGCCAGCCGGGGTCGGAAGAAACAAGTCTTGGGGAAAAGGCATCTGAGGGGGAAATCCCGGGTTGGCCATCCATCTCTGTGTGGGGAGGGGTGGCCCATATGCTAGATGCTGTGGGCCACCCTGTGACACCCCAAAAACGCATTTGTCTGAGGAACTGGGCAGAGTGCACTGCCACAGCGAAGGGAAGCCTGTGGTGGCCACAGTGGGATGGCCTCTACTGGGGGCAGCTCCATGGGCTCTTCTAGAGGCCCAACTAGGGGCTGGAGCTTGACTTAGAAAGAGGGAATACCTGAGGTTAGAGAAGGACAGGTGGGTATCCACTACTCCACAGGGTTTCAGGCCAGCAGGCAAGGTGGGAGAGTAAGATAATCATTTGGAAAAGTTAGTGGGCCGTTCTGCAAAGCTAGGAGGGTACACAGTGGATTAAGGTCTGTGCATTTGGGACAAAACCTGATTGAACTGCCTGGATGAAGAATCCCTGGGAAAGTGAGGAGAATGAAGGGGAGCATGCTGTGATAGTGAAGCAGACAATGTCCCATGCCGTCTAACCCCTAATGCAAAGGAAAACAAAAGCATACCAGCAGGAACCTTGGCCAACAGGGCAGCCCCCAACTCAGGAAATGTTCATGATGAAAGAATATATTCCCACTGAGTTTACTGGTTTAGCTGCCATGTTTCAATAAAAAGCCAGGGTAAGTAGCCAGGTGTTGCTAGTGCCACTATGGGGGTGGAGAGAGGTGGCATTTCTCTGGGAAGGAGGCAGAGAAAATGAGCTCATCATCACACACCCTGCCCTCTGGTAGTGCCTGCATGGCCTTGGGGTGGGGGTTAAGGTATTCATGCTCTTATAGATGGATTATTCTAGCCTGTAGGTAGGCTTGGCTCAGTGTTGGTCATCGCCCTGGTCATGGGACCATGGAAATCCATAGAGGAGGCTCATACAACAAATCTTGAGGGAGCTGGGAATGAGCCAGGCCATCTACATCCCTGTCATTGAAGGCCTTGATGGAGCCACATTCACTGCAGGAATGCTCCAAGCATCTGGTATGGGACATGGATATCTTTGCTGAGTCCAGTTGTAGGACAAGACATTTAGGATGTTGGGCAGTCTACTGCTGATCTGGGGGAAACTGACAAATCCCAGGAAATGGAACCAGCTGTGAGAAAGATCCAAGATAAGGAGGAAACTAAAAGAGCCAAAAGCCTATCCCAATTGGCTGTAAATAAAGTATGCAGTAAAGGTAACCTGTAAGTGGCTTGACCTTCTTGCTACTGAGACACTACCTAAAAAGTAAAATCAGCAGCCCAATGCTATGTTGGTCTACATGTGAAAGGCTTAAAACCTGAACAGTTCAGACCTTCCCAATCTACTCTCGCTGGGTCTGTTGTCCCTGGTACACCTCCTGCTTCCAAAGAGGCCTCCAGGTTTAGTCCAGTTGGGGTGGGTGCTTCCTATGCCCTGGGTACAGGATGCAGGCCAAGGTTGTCTCCAGGTGAGGGCCATTGGAGGCAACTGGGGTATTATGTTGAGCTCCCTATTCACTGGTTTCCCCTCCCCCCCACCCTCTGAAATAAACAAAGTAAGGATTCCTGTTGAAGCCAAATATATTCTAATACACAGTAACCCTCAAAAGTTTTCTGGCCCCTCAATGCTATTGGTGGTTCCAAAGAGCAGATGATTATGGTCTGAGAGATCCTTTGAAACTGTAAACTGAGTGTTCTCACTTGTAAGAGAATGAGGCTCTCTGTAAATCTCTGATGAATTTCTCCTCTGGGTTAGACTAGTCAAAGCAGTGCTGAGGGGAAACACCACCTGGGAACGATTAAGTCTACTATGGTTGGGAGGAGTAGTTTAACTGGCAACATAAATTGCCTGGGTGTGAGGGGAGCATAAGGAAAGAAGAGAAACTATCAGAGAACTGCACTGACTGAGTGTTTTACCCCCTGCCCATGGTGATTTCAACAGCTTGGTACAGCTGGTAACAATGCTGGTTGGCTCATGGCACATGACTGTGGACTACCAAAAATTGAACAAGATCGTGTCCCCATCCATGCAGGTATGCCTAATGTTGCCACTATCTTAATTTTTTAAATGTTTATTTATTTTTGAGAGAGAGAGAGTAGAGCACGAATGAGAGCACTAGAGTGCACGAGCCAGACAGAGCACAAGCAAGAGAGGGGCAGAGTGAGAGACCCAGAATCTGTTGCAGGCTCTGGGCTCCAAGCTTTCAGCACAGAGCCCAACATGGGGCTCGAACCCATGAGCTGTGAAGATCATGACCTGAGCCAAAGTCTGACATCTAACTGACTGAGCCACACAGGTGCCCTGCCACTATCTTAGGTACCTTGGCCATGGTCATAGGAGTGTACCATGGTTAATTAAGCAAATGGTTTTTTTCAAGCTCCCCCGGCCACTGAGTTACAAGATCATTTGCCTTCATGTGGGAGGACGCAATAATGGAACTTTCAAGTACTTCCCCAAAGCTACATGCATAGCCTCATAATAAGTCCTGGGATGGTAGCCTGAGCTATGTACCCATTCTCCTTCTCCACAACAGTGAAATGGGTCTATTATATTATATCAAGTATGTTACCATGTAAAGACTTGATTCTGCTTCAGGGAACTCTTCAGACTTTGCTGGAGCATCTGTAAGGGAGAGGATGGTTGGTAAACCCACAGAAAATTGCAGACCAGGTCACTGCCATAGTTTTGGGGAGCATTTGATGGATAAGACGTGCATTGTCCCAGAAGCTGTGATTGACAAGATGCAAACCTATCCAACTCTTAAAAACATGAAAGAGGTGCAGCCTTTGTAGGGATTTGGGGGTTTGGGAAATTTTTGTTCTCCACCTGGTCTTTGTCATTGATATTACCTGGTAAAGAAAGGGCATGTGTGGGACTAGGGATCAGAGCAGCAAGCTGCTTTTAAAGGTGAAAATACAGTGAAGTAAATTAAAGCCTTGACAATATCCCAAGCAGGGATACCATTTGAATTAAATGTATCTGTGACTCCAGAAGGTGTGGATTGGGCACTGTGACAATCAACAGAAGGAGAGGCTACTCCTAGGATTTTGGTCCCATAGAGCAATAGCTCCTAACGGTGTGAATATAGTATTCCTATAAGTAGAGCTCTACCTGGTAAGAAATCCTCTTTTTCTCAAAAAGTGGGTTGAGAATATATTCCATCAACCCACCTCTGCCATGGTTCAAATTCCCACTTTGACTAAGTGGCATGCCTACTGGCAGCAGAGGAGCACCTGTTCGCTAGCTCACTGTCTCTAGAAATGTGGATGCTCCTAGGCCCTGTAGAGTATGTAGATCTTCCAAATGCCCCTACCACTATTACCCCTGATGCCTGGTATACAGCTGGGTCTAGTCTTGGCAAGCCATTCACATGGACTGGAGTCACTATTCAGCACTGACTCCATTTGGAAAGAAACTAGAAGGAACTACAGTAGCTAGTGAGCTGAATTCAGGGATGGCTAGTGACAGTGGGCTGTTCTAAAGAGATTAACTTTATGGCTGAACAATGGAAAGCCAAGGGGTGGATGGTCATGAATTTTCAGTTATCAGTATAAATTTAATGTAAAACTCAGTATAAGTTTAATTTTCACTAAACATCTAAAATGTATGAAGTCTTATATAGGTCTTGATTAGCAGGTTAACACATGAAGTAACCTTCAAATAATTGGGCTGGGAAAGATGGCTAAGAGAATTCAAAGAAAGAAAGGTTGTATGATGCTGTGGGGTCTGTCCACTATGTCCATGCAGCCCAAAATAGTCTATGCTAAACTAATCAGGTAGGTCTCTTAATAAGATTGTTCTTTCTTTGGAGAATTTTGTGTTTGTAAGCATATGAAATGTAATAAAACTGCATTTATTTTTGTTTATAAAAGGACATAGTTCTGACCTTTCACTAATTCAGACTGTCTTCTCTAGTAGTTTGAGTTAGTAGGATCCTCTGGATGTTGATTAGAAACGTTGACTTGCAGCACACAACGTCTTTGCATACCATCTTACTCTGCCTCAAGTGCCCTTTCCCATATTTCCTGTTGGGAAAATTCTGACTGACCCTTCAAGACTTCCCCTGGACAAAATTAATCCCGGTTTCTCATGATCTTCTGTCTAGTTCACACCTCTACCAACTATTAAGCTCCACAGTTAAGAACACAGCTTTTGATTTGACCCACGTTCAAGTTCACTTCTGTGAAGTATTAGGCAAGTTACGTACCCTCTCTAAGCCTCTGTTTTCTTACTCTGCAATAGGGCTAATAACAGTGCTTTCTAATATTATTGCAAAAACTAAATGTTATCTTGCCCACAAAGTGTTGAGCGAACTGACACATGTAAGTGCTCAATAAGTGATGAATGAATGTATGAAATAATAATAAGTACATGCATAAGAGAATGGCTAAGATAAAAGGCATCTGCTTTTTGGTCTATTTCATAACTAAATGATAATTATTATAGTGGAAATCCTGACAGATCAATGTCCTCACATTGATTGAGCAGTTTCAAGTGCCAAGGGGGATATTCTTTCTCAATATACTCTTCTTATCTCAGTATGATGATAGTTGTACTTTGCAAATGAGGGAGGACTGAGAGAGTCAAGTACTGAATGGATGACGCTGATTGGAATCCAGGAATCTCATCCCCTCACCTGCAGGGCGTACATGACACCTGGCTTAGCTCATTGTAGTACCTCACAGCGCTGGCCATGGTGGTAGTTACAGGGATGAGCATGGGATGCAACCTGGTCCAAAGGTTGGATTCTGAAGGATTCTGAAGGAATCCTCTACAGAGGCTGGGCAAGAGAGGCTTTACTCACTGCGGGCAGATGATTAGCCTGTGGCCCTTTCTCCTACTCTTCTCTCACTGCTGCATGGAGGAAAGCTGTCTGAAGTAAGCAAGGATGGGCTCACCACACAGGAGAAAACAATATTTGTGTCTCTGAGACTTGTTCTTCCCTTGGGTTTCCAGACTCCCTAGTTATATGGTACAGACACTTTTTTTTAAGTTTAAAATAGTTTGAGTTGGGCTTTTTGATTCAAGATACATTGGCTTGAATAAAGTGTTTATAATCTTTACCACTATCCTTTGAGATATTCTTCTTCTCTTTTTAGATGTAAAACCCAGGTTTAGGTTACCTGTACAAGAATACATAGTTGCAAAGTGGTAAGGCTGGGTTTCACATTGAAGTCTGCATGATGCTAAGACCCTTACTGCCTTGATTGCTTTTCTGACATTGTTTCTCTTGCTTGTGACCTTGAGCCTCCCAAATGCCAGTCTAGGAAGAGGGGGAGGTGTGGTCATTTTCTTGGGCACATTGTTACCCTGTCCTCAGGATATTAAGATTGCTCCTTTGGAAAGACCAATACCATATGATTTCATGCCTACTTGGAATTTAGGAAACAAAACAAAGACAAACAAAAAGGATTCTTAACTAGAGAGAACAAACTGGTAGTTGCCAGATGGGAGGTGGATGGAGTGAAGGGTGAAATAGGTGAGGGGGATTAATAGTACACTTATGATGAACAGCGAGAAATGTATAGAATTGTTGAATCCTTACATTGTACACTTAAAACTAATTTAACACTGTATGAATTATATTGGAATTAAAATTACATATTATATGTTAAAATTGTATATTCAGCTGCCATTTTTGTCTAATTCCAGTTTATTTGTAGACTTTTCTATTTAAACTCTTCTTCACTCCCTTTCTAAGAAACTCAGAGACTGTGAAAAGCCTCCTTGCCAGGCTGCCTCTGACCTGTGCTGCGATGGGTCCATTAATCTCCCAGACTGTGAGGGAGGATATGGATGCCCCAGATGGCATTTCTTGGGAGTCAGTAGAGACAGCCAGAAGGACATGACTAGAATCTAAACAACAGTGGCCTGCTAAAGGCAGGAAAGTTATGTCTACGAGGAAAAGCAAGGTGGCAGCTTTATTTAATTAGTTTATCAGTTCATTATATCAGGAGCGAATATAAAGTGGCCTTTGATTTGATAATTCATAAGATAAGAGCATTCATTGCCAACCGTAAGAAATTCTAGGGGCAGAGAGGAAGAGGTCCAAGGTCCAGTGTGTATATCTGCCTACGTGTATGTTTCATGTTCTTACAGATGATTCACATTCTACACAGCTGTGTTTATAGTTATACTCTTACCTGTTTTAAGTAGCTGCTATTTTCCTTTTCCTTATTAAAGGCGATACATTATTACAATATCCTTTAGGATTTTAACGGTTAGTTTTATTCATGAAACAGTTTTTCAGACTATTAAGGAGGTAGAATTCTGTCCTCAATCTACATCCTAAGGAGTTCTGCATCTGTTTATACATCTGCAGTTAAGCATAGTATGCATTATACTTTTTATTTTGACAAATCTGCTTTTAAGGCTTCTCACTCCCTTTTCTTTTCAAAAAAAAACTTTTTTACACTTATTTATTTTTGAGAGACAGAGCACAAGTGGGAGAGGGCCAGAGAGAGAAAGAGACACAGAATCCAAAGCAGGCTCCTGGCTCTGAGCTGTCAGCACAGAGCCTGATGTGGGGCTTGAACTCACGAACTGTGAGATCATGACCTGAGCTGAAGTCAGACGCTTAACTGACTGAGCCACCCAGGTGCCCCTCTCACTCCCTTTTCTGAACTAACTTCTACTCCACCTTGGTCACATGTCCTTCAGGAAGTTGTAAAGTTCTTGGCTCCAACATCTTTACTTGTTGACGTTTAGAATATTTAGAATTTTTAAGAAAATGTTTGTTTATAGCATAAGCAGGGGGAGAGGGGGCGAGAGGGAGGGGGAGAGAAAATGAATATCCCGAGCAGGCTCCACAGTGTCAGTGCAGAGCCCAACATAGGGCACGATCCCACGAACTGTGATTTCATGACCTGAGCTGAAAACAAGAGTCAGATGCTAACCAACTGAGCCACCCAGGCACCCCAGTTTTTTGCTCAATGTTGTCTTTCTTCAAGATTGCGAACACCATGCACTACATAAAGCAGGACCCTGCATATTTGTGTTTAACAAACATTTGTTGAAAGAGACAATGGGGCATGATCTGTATGTCATTAGAGTTGCTCAGGTAATTTGGGCTGATTGGAAAGTGGGAAATGGGATCTAGGGTGGCCTCTCCTACCTCCATCCTGGTAGGTCAGTCACTGCTATAGTGAGCCACTGCTTCTGACAGGAATCCATCTTACTCCTCAGGAGTTTGGGAACAGAAGGAAGGTTGTGAACCACTATCTCTGGGCTTCTAGTACTCCACCTATTGTATTAGGATTATATGCTTTAATGCCTGATTCCTCAGTTGAACTATGAGCTTCTAAGAGTTTGGGCTAATGTCATTTTCATTGCCCAGCATATTTATTAGAAATTTCTATTAGAGCTAGGTGCCAGTATTGAGGATTATGTGGCACATATTAAGCATTTTTATATATATTTGCTCTTCCTCATGATATTTTATATGAGGTAGGCACTTTTATATCCATTTTAAAGATGAGAAAATAGAAGATGACAGATTTTAAGTTAAGCCTCAAGACCGTACATATAAGACCATAAATGATAAGGCTGGAATTCAAACTCTGGCTATGTAACTCCACACTCTTAACGAATCCTATCTCTCAACATATGCTGTAATTAAATTTAGTTGGAGATTAAAAACTAAACCCTGTCAGAAGTCTCAAGAGAAAGAGACCTAGGTCATTATAGATCAGGTAAGAGGGATGAGTTAGATATACCCCAGAGATAGGTCAAGTCAACATGTGTCATTATGTCTTAGAATATAGGCATCTGGAAGGGAGGAGGGGGAGGTACAACTCCCTCCTTGATGCAGGAATTTAAACTCAAGTGGGATGCCTTTGGGCTGGGGAAACAATGGGTTACTTGAGGTCAGTTTATCATAGTGTTGCTGTGAAGATGGAAGATGAACTCGCTAAGCCCAAGGCCTGACGGACAATAAATGCTCAGTCCATGACAGCTATCCATTAGCACCACTTAACAGTATTTTGGGTATTCAGAACAAATGCCACATATCCACAAAGATCAGGACACTAGTCCTTGTGCATTGTCATGGAGCTGAAGTCCTGCAGAGGCAGGAACCCAATCAGAAGAGTCTGGTTCTGTCTCAGAGCTAATTGTTACCTCACCCTCCAACCTTGGATGTGGAGCTGCTATACCTGGGGGGAGGGAGGAATAACTGTTTCCCCAAGAAGGATGATCCTGGTCTGGCTGAGCGCTGAATCCTTCCCACTCTGCCTGTGGCCATTTCTGTGCAGTTATGTCTCTTTCCATTTCTCTTATCCATTAACCCACACAAGGCTCTCTCTGGTTAATTGAATTTGCTAGAAGGGGCTGCCTTCTGTGATTAGGCATCCTGCAGCCTGAGCTGAGAGGAAGAATGGAACAGGCAGAGAGGCGAATGTCTTGGTGAGTGCAATTCAATCTGCTGCTAAATTCAATCTCTACGTTTCTGGTTTCTGTTCTTGTTCAACCACCCACAGTGATATGTTTAAAATGCTCCTGACAAATCAGCAAGGTGGGCAGTGTGCCAGGACCAAGGCTGCCCATTTTTTCCTTCATTTTATATAAAACCCTAGTGAATAACCATGCTGTTCCTTTCTGCGCCACATCTGCAATTCCAAATTGCTGAGTAAGACAGGACTGCAGGATCTACTCCAAATGTGGTCTCCAAAAAATGGGTTTTAACATCTGTTCCCCCATGCCTCCACTAAATTTTCCTCTGTCCAAAAGAAGTTGGTAAGCCCTAGGCATCTTAGTTTTGGAGCTCTTCTCTCATATCAAATACATCATTCATCTAAATCTTGAATGATAAAAAAATTTATTTAAAATTTCATGTAAGTTTTAGATAAGTCAAAGATGTATTGAAATATAATAAAGCATATATTAATTTGGATTGTAAGTTTTCTTTTTGTATTTTGCAATGAATATATTTTGTTCATTTAAGGGAGACCCCTAATAAGGGTCTCCACTTATTAGACCTCTGAAAAAGTCCTAGGTTCTGGTCCCATGTGTGCGTCAGCTGAGGGCTAAGGAGACCAATGTGTTTTATTATTTGTCCACCATTTTGAACTTTGCTGAAGTAGAAGTCAAGAACACTGTGTGTGATGGCTCAAAGCACAGGCTTTGGCATCAAGCAGGTCCAAATCTGTTTGCTCAGAGCCTCGGTTTCTGAGAACAGAGCCCCTGTTTCTGCCTTTGTTGAAATTTCAGTGATGATGGTGCCTACTGGTTACTGTTGTTTGAATATTTTCTATGGTGGCTTTGTAATGTGACACCTCGGTGGGCCGAACCACATTTAGCATAATTTCCTTTCTTGTATTTTTCTGGTTTGAGTAGCCCCAACAGAGATTCCGGCAGGAGATTTGCAAAGTGCAAGGGAAGCAACAGTCATTTGGTTGTTCACACATATTGTTTATCTGCTCACCTCGTTGGCAGGAGGGAGCAATCAGGCCTGCAATGACTTAGCCTCCCCTAGAATCTCCCTTGGCTTCTCTCATTTCCTGGCTGGGAATGTCTGTTTAGCTTCAGGACAAGGCCCTGGCTTCTGCAGGACACTCATATCACGAAAATCAGAAACAAACTGATGCGATTTCAGTCCACTCTGTGTGTTCTAGTTTGTTCTTGCTCTTCCCCACTTTACATCCTTCCTTCCTTGCTGACAGTCTTCCCTAAAGACTTCCAGCTCCAACATCAGAGATGAGGACAAGCGGCTCCCACGATTATATAAAGTCAAACCCCTGTTAACAAATCTTTATATTTATGGTGACTGTTTCTCTGACTGAGCCCTGCCTGAAACAGACCCATTCATTATTGTTTAAATAAGATAAGACTTGTAAAGTACCTAGTATAGTGTCTGGCCTATATTAAGTGCTTGATAAACATCTCCATTGCAGTCCCCAAAGATGGACATTAATTACTTGACTAATTAAGATCTAAGTCCAGCACCTAACACAGAGCCTGGCACACACCAGATGCTCCCTACAGACCTGTTGAATGTTTAATTTCACAAGAACGAGAAACAAAACTATATATGGCAATACATGGGGGTTGAGGGGGAGGTGGTGTAATCATTGAGTAACACAGCATCTATATTTAAGAGTGCCATTTTAAAGAAGTGCAATTTATTATTTCACGTTTATAGAGTGATCACCTAGGGCAACATCATACACTCTAAATTTAAACCGTTGCTAAGTATGTTCCTTGGGACCAGTTTGCATGAACACTTAGACTGATACCTAATAAGTGTGTTCAAATAAAAATGGATGTTTCTATGGTACTTAAGAATAAAACTATTCTCTTATGGGTTTTGCACATTCTGACAAGTCTTTCCTCATCCCCTCTCTCTGATCTAGCTTCCCCTGTGACCTTACTATGGTCTTCTGTTGAACTCTTCACACCAGTTAGTTTCATCTTCTTCAGCTACCAGGTCATCATGGCCATTCACTGGGTCTTCAGCCTAGACTGTACCATCTCTGAAAGCTTAGCTCCTCCAATTGCTCTGGTTGTTTAGTGCTGCATAATAAACCACCCAAAACAACAACAACCATTTATTTTCATAAATCTGCAAGGTGGTCACAGTCAACAAGAACAATTAGTCTTGGTTTTATGAAATCTGGAATCTCAGTTGGAGAATTCAAATAACTGAACCTGGGGTGGACTGGGCCTGGCATGGTAGAGGACTGGCTGGACATCTCTCTCTTCTTGTAATCCCAGTTTCCCTCCCTGTGGCATCTCTACATGGTCTCCCCAGCCTGAAGACCTCAGAAAAGCTGGACTGCTTATAAGGCTGCTCAGGACTTGAGCAAGTGTTCCAAGACGTCTGTGTGGAAGGGTTCTCATGATCTGGACTGTGAAGCCCAGAACATAAGTTATACCACATTGTATTGGTCAAGCTAATCACTATGCCAGCACAGATTCAAGTAGAAGGTAATTAGACTCCGCCTCTCAATGGCTGAAATGACAATGAATTTGTGACCCTCTTTAATTTATTACACTATTTTTTAAAAAATTTCTCTGGCTACTAGCTCCTTTCCTTCCATCTGTCATTCTCTTATTTTGTTGTGCCTATTGGTGGAGACCTCTGTTCCTTTGTGCCTCCATCTTTTTCTTCTCTGGCTTTGCATCCCCCACCTTCTAGCCTGGGCTTTCTACCACTTTAACACTTGGTGTCCCTGTCTCTTTAACTTTGTCACAGACTCAAAGTCTCCACATGGAGCAGTCCAACCAATAGTCATTTCTACTCTTCTATAGGCTGTTGAGATTGCTGAGGATATTCATGCATTAATGTTCTGGGAGATGTGGGACTCCTCCCCATAGCCACACCCCAGACTTCCACTCTCTATGGCCTCAGTAGCAGACCTTGCCCATTCATGCCTCCTGACAACAACTCTCTCCCCATCTCACCACTTCCTTCTTTATTCTTGCATATGACCTGGTTTCATATCTCACAGAGGAAAATGGAGGCTCTCTCGACTATCTGTCTCCTTCTTCTTTAAGACCAACAGATCGGAATCTGAATCCCCTTGGTGATTTTCTGTAACTCTCTCAGTGAGCACAAGGAGGGTGGTCCCTCCTCTTGTCTAAGGCTACACTACCTTTAGTGCTCTGCTCCATCTCCTGCCTCTTCAGGAACTTTGCTCCATCACTAATTCCTTATCTTTCCTGTATCTTAATTGTCTTCCTTCTTCTAATGGCTTTTCCCTATTATCAAATAGGACTATCGACAGAAGCAGCTAATATTTATTATTTACAGTGGGTCAGGCACCATCTAAGTACTTGACACTAGTAGCTATTAAATACAACTGTATATACAGTTTAGTATTACACTAAAAAATAGTGTAACAAATTAAATACAACTATTATCTACACCTTGCAGATAAGCAAAACTGGATCTTGAGAAGTTGAGGAAGGTGCCCAGCTTCTGTGTGGAGCTGGGACTTGAGCACCGATCTGGCTCTAGAAGCTGAGCTATAACACGTGAACTTTAGCACATGCTGTCACACCATGAGCACTAATGTCCAAAATGAAAACCAAAAATACTTTCTACATTTACTTGTAGCTTTTGCCCTCTTTTTCTTTTACAAATTTCTTGTAAGCAGATTCTTGCCAAAATAGTGTCTCTACTTCCTCCACCTTCAACTGTTCCCACCAGTTTGCTGAAACCACCTGAGGGTCCACAAGCCCTGAATTTCAGTTTCAGCCCTGAAATTACTGATTTCTCTGTGACACTGGATATCTCTCATTGCCACATGTTTAGCTATCCCCTCCCTTGAGTTTATCATAATTTTCTTCATATGTCATTCTGGCCATTCCTCCTTTGTCAGCCCTTCTCTGCCCTACTCTTCCCCTAGTGTTTCTCTTCTTGATCCTCAGGCTTCCATCTGTGTTTGTCTTCTTACCCTCCACAGTTTCCCTGGGTGAGTTCAGCTGTTCTCCATGCTGCCCTTACACAAACTCTGTTGAATACTCTCAACTGTATACATCTGGTTCTGATTCTTCTGCTCTGCGTTCCTGCTGAGTTCATGAAGCTGCTGGCTGGGGACCTGGTTACTCGCCAGTCTGAGTCACCATCCTGAAGGGGTTGGCAGGCCAGGGAAAAGCTAGGGAAAGTAGGCAGCTTGACCATGTGACACAGTCCTTGCAAGAAAACCAGTGGTGGTACCAGATCAATATGTGAGTTGATAGGAGCTGAAAGACAAAGACGTGGGATGGTTATATAATCTTGCAGGTGGCTTGTGCATGAGGAGAGGAAATGATGTTATATAATATCAGAGAAGAGGATTGTTATTGGCCCTTAGAAACCCCAAATGAAATATATACAAAACCATGCTGGTCTTTTTCCTGTTGCAAACTTGCTCCTTTTTTTTGTTCCCTTTGAACCAGTGTATGGATCCATAATCTACCTGGTCACCCAAATCAAATTCTGGATCATTTGTTCTTTTTCACTTCCCACATCAAATTAGTCCACAAGTCCTATGGATTGTACATCTTAATTCTATTTTTAATTCACTCAGATCTCTCATCGCTTCTACTTTCTTTAGTCAAGCCATCATTATTGCCTGTCAGGATTCTTTCAAAAGCCTCTTGACTAATCTCCCAGCTGCTGTCTGACTGTCCTTCTAGAATGACCTACCTAAAATTTAAGAGTGACCATATCACTCTCTCCTGCTTCTGGAATCTTAACTACTCCCATTCTTATTGAATAAAATCCAAATTCCTTAGCATGGCTTGATTCCCTGGCTCTTCATTTCCTGCCTCCTGACATTGTTTCTCCAGCTGTACTCTTTCCAGTTGGGCCCGTAGACCCTAAGTCTTAACTCTTTGCAGTTCCCCAGCATTTATTGTCTCCTGCTCTTTCGCATAATGAAACAACCTCTGGCTCCTAGTCATGGCTAACTCCTCTCCCACCACACTGGGTCACCTTCTGGAAGCCTTCTCTGACCAGACATTATGGATTAGGCTATCCTTTCCTATGTACCCAAAGGACCCTCGGCTGGGGGAAAGATGTCTTTCTCTATGGAATTACCATTTCCTGGAGGGCAGGTTCTATTTCTCTCTATATACAACTGAGCATAGATTCTTTGGCTAACTCCTTCCATCCCTTAAAGACTTGTTTAGGTATCTTTCCCTATTCCCAGGTAAAATTAATCACCTTTTCTATAGTATTTCTGAACACTGTATTTACTTCATTTGTATTAATGATAATATCAACTGAACACTTGCCTATATGCTGGGCTTCATGTTACCTACTTTACTGCTGACTGGAAGTTTTATTGCTGTTAATCTTTACAACATCGTTGCAAATACAATTTGCATTTTCTAGAGAAAGAAACTGATTTTGAGATACTGTGTGATAGATGCAGAAAATATGGCATGAACAAAACTGATAGGGCCTTGGCCTTCTTGAAGTTAATAGTCTGGTGGGAGGGACAAACATTAAACTAAAAATTTTATAAATAAAAAGAACCTGCCTTGATGGGTATGCAAGGCATCACAGAAAAGTAACATGTGAGCTGAGACTATAAAAATATCCTGAGGGGGAAGAGTTTCAGGCAAAGAGAACAGGATTCTTTCATTTGCGTGTATGTGTCTCCTCCTAGACTAGAATTGTGGTTGTCTCATTTGTGTATCAGCAGTATATATACTGTGCAAACGTATGCTTAGGAGTGTATACATGTATGTATGTGTATCTCTGTATCTCTAATACTGTGGTAAATAGCACATGGTAGGTGTTCAAATAATGCTTACAAAACACATTTGTGGCTTTAAGGAACATATCATTTGATTCCTTACACATAAAACTGTAAGGTAGGTATAATAAAGATAATTAATTTCTTTGAAAAGAACAACAAAACAGAAGTGGTTGGCTTAGTGTCCTGAGGCCACAAAGAGGCGGAGCCAGAATTAAAAAAATTTTTTTTTAAATGTTTGTTTATTTTTGAGAGAGACACACACAGAGCACAAGCAGGGGAGGGGCAGAGAGAGGGAGACAGAATCCTAAGCAGGGTCCACGCTCTAGGCTCCAAGCTGTGTGGGACTGGAACCCACAAACTGTGAGATCATGGCAGGAGGCGAAGTTGGACGCTTAGCTGAGCCACCCGGGGGTCCCTTGGCAGAGTTAGAATCTAAAATCGGGTCCCTTTGTGCTTAGTCTCCCCCTGTCACATCTTCTTACTACGGTGGCTCACCTTCTGGTTACTCCACTGTCCTTCCAGAACTCTAAAACTACTGTGGCTATAGGAAGCTGAATCTGCATGTGGCCACAGAATCTCAAAGATGCACAATATCTCACTAGCAAAGAACCTAGTCTATTTGGGAGCCATTTGTCCTGCACTACCACGAGGCAGCTTTTTTACCAAACCCAGAAGTCTGGTTTTTTTCTGTTGTAAACCAGAAGGTATCACAGTTTACCTAAGAAGAGCACAACAGCTGTATTACGGCAGCTGCTGGTAGACCCCGGGGAGTCTGCCTGAAGGGCCAATATAGCGAATCCTGTCGTTGTTCATTGTTTATCTGGTTAACCACCTGGCAATCCACCACTCCTTGTACTGAGAGATTGTGACAGAAGAAGAAGTCTTCCAAAGCCTTGGCAATTTGATTCCCCTTTTATTTGGTCAGGGACTGTGTGGAGCTTCTGGGGACCCTGCATGCTTTCTGTCTTTGTCCCCTACATTCCCTGGGCATCTCTTCTTCCCACTTAAAAGGCAACACCTGAGTGACCTTGGCTCTCCAGTTCTTTTATTTTCATTAATGGAGCAGCCAAAGTCAAGCCTAGAGAGCTGCCTAGCAACTGCCCTATACATCTCTGTCCTTTGTTATTAATTATTAAAACTCTATATCCCTCCTTTCCAAGGGTTCCTTTGACTAGCCATGTTTTCCTGTATGCTCATTCTCATTCCCCAGTGGGACAACCATGTTTGTACCACAGGATTTTCTTGTCTCTCCTAACTGTGGCTGACTGCATCAGAAAATGTGTTTTAGGGAGGCAGTAGGGCTGCGGCTAAGAACTGAAAGACGGAGAAGATTCAGGCAGGCTGAGGAAAGGGCAATGGGGAAGAATGAAGGAAAGCAGGAGTGAAGAATAGAGGGCTGGGGATAGGATGAGTATGATACATGTGCAATGTAACCAACTGGCTTGGCTGGCATTAACTAGGATTTTGACAGCAGTATGCAAGTGGCTGTGGGAGGAAGAAACAGATTGCAGAGGACTCAAAAGTCAGTTTGGCTTCATATTCTGGGCCCAAACCCTACCACAAATATGAACAACCCCATGGTATAGATTAGGGCTGCACATTTTGAGTGAGAGGGGGAATAACAGAACTAAAATTATCAAATACCCATGACTATTGTAGCTGCTGTGTGTGTGTATGCATGTGTGTGTGTGTGTGTATGTGTGTATATATATATATATATAATATTATATATATATATATAATCACACATATCAGGAATGCATTGGGTGGCAAGAAATAGGAAGCTTAACTTGCAGTGGCTTAAATAAAGAGGGGCATTTTTTTCACAGACAAGAAATCTGGAATTTGATGGATTCAGCATTGGTTCAGTGTGTTGATGACATCTCTGTCGATGTCAGGGATGATGCTGACATTCTCTTGGTCACAAGAAAGCTCCTGCCACTCCAGACATCACATCTTTTTTCAAGGGATGAGTAAGGGGAAAAAGAGTCAGCCTCATCTGTCCCTTTTATTAGGAAAGCAGAAACCTTTCCAGAACCACTTCAGACTTCTGCTTCTATTCTATTCTTCAGAACTGTGTTATCTAGCCACCTACTGCTCACTGAGAGGGAGCCTAGGAAAATGAGGATTAAGCTCTTTCAGCCTCTAAGGTGGAAGGTGCTAAGAGACAATCAATGTCTGCCACATTTATGCTCATGCTAAAACTGGACAGTTGTCAATACCACTGTCCATTACAAGTGAGAAAATTGAAGTTGCATAAAGAAATACCTGGGCTAAGGTAACATAGCTAGTATGTGGGAGAGTTAGAATTTAAGTCCTGCTCATTCTGATTTCAAAGCCCTTGCCCTCCATGTGAGCCCTGGCAGGCTGAATCTGCCCTTGAACATTGCCATCTCTGCTGGCCCTAAAGGCAAGCTCCTCAAAATCCTATAGACTGGAAGTGTGAGAGGGAAAATGTTGGAACCTCAGAAGATTACTTGGGTTTCTCAGGAAGCCAGGGTTTCTGCAGTGTTGCTGGATGCAAGTGGTGAATGGAGGAGGTATAGAGAAGGAAAAGCAGGAAATTAAGCCCTTGCTCTTCGTTCTCACTGGCACCTAAGTAAAGTTAGACCTGCAGCTCTGGGAGGGGTGTCTGTTTTTGAAGAGAGAACAAAAAGACCTAGAAATGTGATCTGTTAAGCTAGAGGAATTGCTCTAGGAAAATTCTGCAGTTTACTCAGGCTCTCTGCTCTTTCTGGAATGGGTGGCTGACAGGCCCCAGTTCACGAGGGAGCCCATATGGGAAATAAAAGGCTTAGTTAAGTTTGATTAAATGACATATCCTATGGAGCCAAAAATGACAAGTGCTGATTTTACCTTAGGTGACTATTTTAAAAGCAAATTGTCCCTCTTGACAAAGGGAAAAAAGAACATTTCTGGGTGTGGGGTTTTGCCCTGCATGTGGCTATTTGGAAGACTTTTAGAAATGGAAATGCCAGATTCTGGGAGAGAAGCAGCCAGTATTGAGGTTTGGCTCAAGGTCAGTGGATATTACTGGCCTGGGGAGAGAAGTCACTGGAGAATCCCAACCTCTCCTGTCTGGCAAGGAGACAAAGTAGCTCTTGGACATTGGCTGACACTGGGTTTGATTCCAACCAAAGCAATCCCCAGTCTGCTCAGGCTTTCAAGAGAGAAGTTTGAGGAACAGACTCCTTTTTCCTTGCATTGATAGATCTCAAGATGCATTTTCAATTCTCCTTACAGTGAATGGCATCAGATCTAACCAGCTCCAGGATCTCTGTCCCCATTTTGTTTCAACAGTTGTATTTGAATAGTTCCTTGATGATTCTGGAGGCCTTTCATGGGCCAGGGCAATGGCAAGAAAAGTGAATTTTGAAGAAATGATATTAAAGGAAAAAACAAGTCAGAGAAACTTTAAGGACTCCTTGAACCTTTTATCTTTGAGCTTTGCATACTTAGCCCTTCTCACACAGGCTCCAGACTCCTTCCTATCCTGCTCTTCCCTCAAATGTTTGGTTTCTTCTCTGCCCTCTCAGAATGTGCCATGACTTTCATGCTTCTGGGCTTTTGCTTTTCCCTCTGCCTAGGGTTCTCTGATCTTCATCCTTTTCCTGGAAAACACATTTGGGACTCAACTCAAATGTCACCCATTGAGGAAGCTTTCTCTAACTCTTTCACACAGGGAGTCACTCTTTCCTGTGGCCATGGGACGGACTCAACTGTGACAATTTACCTAAGAGAGCAGGGATTCTTAAACATTGCACTCGAAGGATTTCCTGCAGGTTTGCCCCAAACACAGATTCCTGGGCTCGAACCCCGGAGTTTCTGACTCCGTATATGTAGGGTAAGAACTTTGAATCTGCAGTGTAAGCAGGAACACAGAAGATTCTTATAAACCCTAATGTTGGAGCTCATTGCTCCACCTGGGAGCACCTGGGGTCATCTGACCATACTTTGGAAAACTTTATGGTACTATAATTATTTGTTTTAGGTGGTCTATTTCTTCTGCAATTACACTAGCTTCTCTGGCACAGACCAGTATCTCCAGTGATAAGCAGTGTGTCTAGCACAGAGCAGGCCTTCACTATTCTAGGGAGTCAGGGAAAAAGACTAATATTTTACTGGTTTTATTGCCCCTCATTTTAAAGTTTACTTATCTTGAGAGAGAGAGAGAGAGTGAGAGCAAGAGAGAGAAGAGAGAGAGAGAGAGAGAGAGAGCAAGACTGACTGCAGGCACAGGAGGGGGAGAGAGAGAAAGAGAGAGAGAGACAGAGACAGAGACAGAGACCCAAACAGGCTTTGAGCCATCAGCCTGGATCCTGACATGGGGCTTGAGCCCATGAACCATGAGATCATGACCTAAGCCAAAATCAAGAGTCGAACACTTAACTGACTGAGTCATTCAGGTGATCCTACAGCTCATTTTATTGATCAAGAAATGAAATTCCATGGGATGTACAGCTGTCATTCAAACCCAGGCTTGAGTCTAGGTATGTTTCATGTACAAAGATAGCTTGTACAAAAGAAGATAAAAATCCTAAAACATAAACTCTCGAGGGGACCTTATCTTCTTGGTTCTGTTTATGTTCCTATTGGGTTTTAGGCTAGATTCTATCTAGGCTATATCTACCCCCATCCCCTCAGTTATGTACTAGATATATTTTGAGTTTCTTTGAAAGTTCCTCTCAAGCCATGCTACCACCCAGGTCAAGAAAGGACATAACAATGTTTGTATGAACTTCAACTCTGTTGTCACTGATCTTGAACTGAATATCAGATTCTTTCTTCAGAACTTGATGCTCCAGATGTTGTTAGATGGGAACGGGTAGGGGAGTTGTGAAGTCACATTGTAACTAGAGTCAGCACTATGGCAGCACAGTGCTCCATGAAAATTGAAATTTTGAGGTTTTAGGAAGGAAGAGAAAATAGTTGATAGAGAAAGAGAAAGGAATGTAATAAGTTTCTGGCAGAGACAAGAGGCCATGTTACTTTAGAGTGATGAAAGAGCTGGACAGACAAAAGAGAAGCTCAGATTTTTCCAGTTCCTATATGGTTCAGCAGTGTTTCCTGTGCTTGTAATATACTCCCAATTCCTTATAATCAACTCTCCTCATTTAATGCTAGTTTGAATCTGTTCCTTGAAACCTAAGGCAGTGAGCAAATGAAAGACTCACATACAGTCTTGTTATAAATAAGACCATCTGCTGCCCCATCTCTCCTAGCTATTGAGAGGTCCCACAGAAAGCTGCCATCTTGCATCTAATTTCAATAAATCCTGACTTGTTTTCTAGCCAATTCTGGGATAAAGTCATTCTCTCTGCCTTTGCTGGTTTGTATGTTAACATCTAGTCTGGGTTCCCATGAAATTTGAGGAAAGTTTAGAATAAAAGACTCAAGTTAATTTGCATCCCAAGCTTACAACGTCCACAGGTTTGCTGCCTTTACAGAGAATCTCTCTTTGTAGGAGCTAAGCCCAACAAGTGAGCACTCAGCAGGCAGAACTCAGTGAAATCTAGGCTCTCAGGACAGTAACTTCTGCTCTCGGGCTAGTTTATTTGCACATCAATTATAGGTAGACTTGAGCCCATGAAATCAGTTAGGAAACAGTGGACCTAGTTGGCCAAAAGATACACTGTCTTTTGCTAAGCCCTATCAACTAATTTGTCAAACGACTAATCCATCAAATCTGCACAAGTTCACTGACATAGCACTGATTCAATAAAACATCATCTGGACACAGATGCTAAAGGGGAAATATGCTTCTGAAATAGCTGCCAAACAAGAGTCGAGTTAAGAGGTAGACCAGCTATAGCATGGCAACACCAGTTGCTCACCCACACTGACTTGATGTTGCTGCCCTCATAAATTCTACTGCTGTACTGTGGACTCTCCTTCGCCATCTCTTAACCTTGAAAGGTCAGAATCATCCCTGCTCATAGGTTTGTTGTGAAGACTACATGAGAAAATGACTGGAGGGAAATTGCTAGGGAATTGTAGGGCCCTCACAAAGATTGGCTGAAGATGAGAATGTCTCTAGTTGGCCTGGGAGCCAAGTGAGTCGCCCTTGCAAGAGCAGCCAGGATGAGGGAAAACCTTTTTTAAGTTTCTTTTGAGCAAGGGATTCCCTCAACTGCTCTTTATTTATATAAATTAATTAGGTTTCAGATGAAAGACAGTACATTAGTTACATTAGCACCGTTGATAGCAATGATTAATGAACTTCCATTTAGTTCATCAGATCTGAAAATGAGGAATGAGTGGCAAGGGAGAAAGGAAATAGATACCCATGGGAGGGGTACTATTTTCCTATTCATTAGTTAGTTCACAAATTCTTTATAAGTCTTGTTATCACTACTTAAGCACTGTTTGTCCCAGTTACTCATGCTACTAATAAATCAATGTAAAACTTACTAGCTTAAAACACCCATTGTAATATGTCCATAGATTCTGTGGGTCAGGAATTCCAGATATGGCACAGTGGGAATACCTTGTCTCACTCTCAATGAATAGTGGTGACTTTATGGTTGGGGCTAGACTCCTATGAATGCAATTTCACTTCCATGTTTGGCAATTTATACTGGCCATTAGTGTGCACCTTAGCCAGTGCTACTGACCAGAACACCTACAGGTGGCCTATACATGTGTCCTGGACTTTCTAACAGTATAGTGGCCTCAAAGAAGTTGGACTTCTTAAATGGTATCTCCGTGAATAAGGCAGAAGCTGTATCACTTTTTCTTATGGAGGCTTAGAAGTCTACCACATTCTGTTGGTTACAATTAAGTTACAAGCCTGCCAAGTTTCAAGGGGAGGGGACAAAAATCCCTTTTATGGCAAGATTGTCAAAGGAGCTTTAGTCATTTTTCTTTAATTTTCCTCTAGTTTTAAAGGATAGTTGTGATATATACTTTGATAGAAGATGGCAGGTCATTTGCATCAATATTTTTTGCTTCCCACTGTTTCCTAGGACTGCCTATAATTAATGGTAAAGTAGCAGGTGGGACCACAGGCTGGGCCTCATCTGAAGGCTGACCTGTCAGCTGACTTGTTGACATCTTCCAGTTGTTTATGCAGGCTTTGCCAAAGTATGTAAGACTTCTGAGCTCTGGTATACATCAGCAGGAGGTAGAAATCCCAGTTAAAGCTACCAATGGAGGCTGAAAAAAGCAGGCCAAATCTTTGTGTTATCTGGAAGAAAAGTTGAAGGTATGGGAGGTGGACTTTGCATTGGTGATAACTGGCAGAAATAATGAAAGTAACATTTTAAGGGTTACTGTTGTTAGCCACAGGTAAGAATAATCCCTTGTTCAAGAAAAGGAAAGTCCACAAACAGATTTGACAATAATAGCAATGAATGTAACAGTCCTAAAAGGATCTAACATGTGGGGAACAACATCTATGTGCCACTCTCTGTGCTAGATACTCAAGTCACCCCATTCTTCAGTGACTAGGACATTTCCTGTTACATGAAGATAGTCACTGAGCAGCTTTGTTGAGTGACTTAATGACCATGTAGAATTTGATGCATTTCAGGTAACTGCCTTTATGGTACAAATTTTCAATGTGTAGAAATGAATAAATGCCCAATACCAAAATCTGCCCTATTTTACTCCCATTGGAAATCACCAAGCTGGGGCGCCTGGGTGGCTCAGTCAGTTAAGCGTGAGACTTCAGCTCAGGTCATGACCTCTCAGTTTGTGAGTTCGAGCCCTGCATCAGGCTCGATACTGACAGCTCAGAGCCTGGAGCCTGCTTCAGATTCTGTGTCTCTGTCTCTCTCTTCCCCTCCTCTGCTCATGCTCTGCCTCTCTATCTCTTAAAAATAAATAAACATTAAAAAATTAAAAAGGAAAAAAGGAAATCGTCAAACTGAAATCAAGCCATTAACAGAGTCATCTTTTTCTATGGTAGAATTTTCTAACAAATGACTAATATTTTCAGCTGCCATCTGAAAAAGAATAGAGAAGGGGACATTTATTCTTGATCCATTACATGTACCAGGGCTAAGTGGTTAGGCAAATTCAGGAGCTACAGGATGATATAGGATTTGTGGAGAGCTTACTGGACCAAGGCAAGACAGGTAGATCAGGCTGGAACAGTGAGCTGACCCACAAACAGAGATCGAGAAAACAACGGCAGTTAAACCTTGTGTCTGCAGCACACTGTTGCCCTACGTGAGAATATTCTGAGTCACAAATGATTTAAAATATTCTGACACAGCAGCCATGAGGAATTGAAGAGGTAAAATGATCTTTCTGAGCAGGCTTGACTCCGATGCTATGCTCTGGTGGGCTGCCAATCTGCTTTGTGTTGATGGAGATGATTTCTCTGTATAAAGTTGATCTAGTCATTGAAGAAGCAGCAAGAAGGTACTGAGAACTTTGAAGTGAGCATGGGGCAAATTATTATTGAGGAAATGATGAAGCACAGCCTTAGATTTCAGGGTCATTAAGATCCTGACACAGGTATAGGCAGCAATGTTGTCCTCAGTCTTAGTGCAGGATGAAACTGGAGAAGGTCCCAAACTCTATTCTGCATGTCTTTTATCCATACCTTTCTGTCTTTAGGATGTGAAATATTGATTGATCTGTTTTCTTCAAGTAATGAATACTGTATCCATCCACATAACTGTTGTCCTCAAAAAGTGATCATAAACTTTGTCTTTTTGGTGTATGGAAAGTAGACTGGAAACTCTGACTTTTTGATTCTACTTTGTGTTTCTGTGTAAGAGATGTTATAATAGGCTCAGCGTTCCTCTTTCCCTGGTCTCCTGTTCTCTCTTCTAATTTTTAGAGGGGACATGCTAGATATCCTAGATTTTCTGGTTGAGACTAGTAAACCCAGTTGGCTTATTACATGAAGCTCAGAGGCCAAAATGGTATGTGGCATTTTTTTTTCTCAGAAAATGTTA
>CM053575.1:65157085-65193282 GCA_028646485.1 Cryptoprocta ferox
CAACCTTGCATTCCCAGAATAACTCTCACTTGGTCATGATATATTATCATTTTACTGATAATAACTGATAAATTTAATTTGGTATTATTTTGTTTAGAATATTTATGCCTATATTAATGAAGAGTATTTTTAAAGTTTTTCTTTTGTATCCTTTAAAAGATGTTTGTCAGGATTTTGCTAGCCTTAAAATGAATTGGGAAGCAAATATTTTCTGAAAGTGAGGAAGTGTTTCTATATTAAAATAGTTAAGATTTTCTAGTTCTTCTTGTACTCTGGTAAATTGCGTTTTTAAAAGAATTTATTCGTTTTACCTAAGCAGTCAAATTAGGTTCATGCAATTCATAATATAATCTCATTGTCCTATGACTGTAGGATCTAATGATGCAGAGAATTTGTCCTTTCTCTCTCTTGATTAATCTAGCCATGGATTTCTCAACTTTATTAATCTTACAAAAAACTATTTTCTTTGTTGATTTCTTCAAATATAATCAACTGTATTGATGTCTCTTATTATTTTTATTATTTTCCTTATTTTACTTAAATTTTAGTTTATACTTCTAGGTTCTTAAGATTAAGGTACAGATCATTTATTTTATGCCTTATCTACTGCAAATATTAAGGCTATAAATTTTCCTTTGAAGACTGCTATAGCTGCATCTCATTAATTTTAGTATTTTGCAATTATTCCATTAATGTTTTTTAAATTTTATTTTAAATATCTTATTTAACCTATGGATATTAGATATGTATTGCTTCATTTTCAAATATGTGTACCTTTTTTATATAAAGTATTACTGATTTAAAATTTAATGTTATGGTTAGAGCATATAGTATTTGTGTTTTCAGTCCTTGAGTTTATTAAAAACCTTCTTTATGATCCAGCAGCATGATTAATCTTTCTGAATGTTCCACATGAACTTGAAAATGTATTCTTTAGTTATTGATGGTAGTTCTGTAAATGTTGACATTACTAAATTGATAGTGTTGGCCTAATCTTCTGGGTTTTTTTTCCTCCTATTTCATTAATTACTAAGAAAGGAATGTTGTAATCTCAAACCATAATTATGGTTTTGTCTATTTCTCTCCTCCAACTCTGCCAACTATCAATTCCTATAATTTAAATAAATGTCATAACTGTTATGTCTTCCAGGTGAATTGATCTTTTAATCATAAAATTGCCCTCTGATTTCACTCATATGTGGAATTTAAGAAACAAAACATATGTGAACATAAGGTGAGGGAAGAAAAAAATAAGATAAAAATAAAGAGGGAGGCAAATCAAAAGAGACTCTTAAGTACAGAGAACAAACTCGGGGTTGCTGGAAGGGAGAGGTGGGAGGGGTATGGGTTAAATGGGTGATGAGTATTAAGGAGGGCACTTGTAGGGATGAGCACTGGGTATTATATGTAAGTGATGAATCACTGGATTATACCGCTGAAACCAATACTACACTGTATGTTACCTAACTTGAATTTAAAGAAATACACTTAAAAAATTACATTTTTCTTCTCTGCTTCTGCTAATATTCTTGAAATTTGTTTAATACTTGAGATTTTAAAACATTAAAACTACAGATTTCGTTTTTTATGTTTATCTATTTATTTTTGAAAGAGAGTGAGAGAGTGTTAGCAGGGAGGGGCAGAGAAAGAAGAGAAAGAATCCCAAGCAGGCTCCATGCTGTCAGCACAGAGCCCAATATAGGCCTCAAACTCATGAACCCATGTGATCATGACTTGAGCCAAAAGCATGAGTCAGATGCTTAACTGACTGATCCACTCAGATGCCTCAAAACTCCAGCTTTCTTATATTTACAGTTTGTGGGGCATATACTTTTCAAATCTTTCAGTTTTAATCTGATGATGTTTTAAAGTACAATTCTTATCATATAGTTGGGTCTTGCTTTTTTTGGCCCAGTTTGACTATTTCTGGGTGTTTGTAGTAATATCATGTTGTTTGGCAGAAGTAAAGGTCTTTGTCATTCTTCTACATTTTAAGCAGAAGGAGAACTGAGGAGGGCTAATTCTTAATTTTTAACTCAACTTGGAAATTATTTGCAGACATCATCCATGATCCTCTCAGATGTGGGTAGGTATCTTTTCTTTGTGTTCCAATAGCACCGTGGACTTCTACCAACTGTAGCTTTCTATCACATACCTTGCATTAAAATAGTCTACTACACACACTTGATTGTAAACATTTTGATAAGCAACTGAATTTTGTTTAGTGTTGTATCCTTGATACCTAACATATGCCTTGGCCTAGGGTATGTACTGAATTTATAATAGTTGAATAAATGAATAAATGAACGAGTGTCTTAAGAGCTAGAAAGTAAGCATGTAATGGGGCACCTGGGTGGTTCAGTGGGTTAAGCATCTGACTTCAGATCAGGTCATGATCTCACAGTTCATGGGTTTGAGCCCCACATTGGGCTCTGTGTTGACAGCTCAGACCTTGGAGCTTACTTTGGATTCTGTACCATTCTCTGCCAGTACCCCACTTGTGCCCTCTCTCTCTCTCTCTCTCTGTCTCAAAATAAACATCTTAAAAGTTTAAAAAAATAATAAAGTGAGCATGTAATACTCAGTATATATGTAGGTATCTACAAGCTTGTGTGTAATTTTTTTTTTTTAGGTCAGATGTAAGAAGAGGTATTACAAAACACATCAAAGAAGAGATAAAATATTAATTGGGCCATGCAGTATGAATAAAATATTCAGTCATAGATGGAATAAGATATATCAAAACATTCAAAAATTCCCCTTAGAATGCAATAGTTTCTCAAAGTGTCTTAGGTTCTATGAAGGCAGAAACTAAGTCTGTGTGTTTATTGCTATATTCCTGGAGTCCAGGACAAGGCCTGGCCCAATGTGGGTTTCTTTCTCCCTCTGAATCCATTTATTTACTTAACACACATATATGTGTATATATAAATATGAGTAGTTGCAATTTTAAATGAATAAATGTTAGGGATAGGAAATCTGCAATTATCTTCTATTATTCAGGAGAAAACTGAGGTTCACAGATGTGCAGTCACTTGTCCAAGGCCACATGGCAGTTTAGGAGCAGGAAAAAGAATTGAAATTCCTAAATTAGTGCTTATTTTACTTGACCATAACATGCCTCTTGTCATCAGTTTTACAGATGGAATTCTGCTACTTGGATATATTGACTTTGGACTTCTGATTTAGTTGGAGTATTAGGAACTGGATTTATCCTCCTACCCAAAACAACCAAAAAAATATGGATACAATCTATGACACAATGTTTCAAGTTACTGAGCATCAAAGAACAATGATCCCTAAGAGACAGGAAACAAATGAGGTGAGCCCTAAAATTCCCTCAGCTTACTGCCTTGAGAGGGCTGTAGGCAGTGCTGCAGAGAGAGAGAAATCAGGTGGAGGCATATGTAGGGAGACACCAAGAGTTGAGGAGACAGGTTGTGAGTACGAAGGGACTGAGGTGTCACATGTTAACAGACAGAGGACTGAAAAGAGGCATGCATGGAGAGAACTCCAAAGATCTGCAGAGTGTTGCATCTAAATAGTTGGCAGGGTATTGATCAGCATGAAGGTAATGCAACCACCTGAAGCAAGGAAAGAACTATTCCAAACAATAAGAGGGGAAAACAACAGGTGTGCACAAGTACCAGGAAAAGTTCTTGTTCCCACTAGCCTGGGAAACCTAACAATTCATAGTAACTCAATGAGGTACATGGAAGGGTTGTGCTCAGCAGTGCAGAATAATTAGCCTGACTGAGTGTTACTCTATTCTTGCCTAATAAATCTTAAAAGCAAGGCCCCAAAAGATCAAACTGACTCCAAGTAAACGAACCATATTCCAGATGAAGCTAATGAAAGTGTATAGCAATACAAAAATATCCATTTAATGAGGTAAAATTAATAATATCTGGTATCCAGTAAAAAATGTACTGTTCATTCAAAGGAGAACACAACCCATAAAAGGAGAAAAATCAAAATTAAAAGTGACCCATAACTGACACAGATGTTAGAATTAGCTGATAAGAACATTAAAACAGTTATTAGAAAGGTGTGTCACCCATTCAAAAATTTGGTAGAGAAATGGAAGATATAAAAAAATCAAACTCAACTTCTAGAGATAAAAACCACACTATGTACAACAAAAAATACACAGGATGGAAATAATAATGTTAGACATCACAAAAAGAAAAAAAGATAAGTGAACTTCATATAGCAGTATAAACTATTCATAACACAATACAGTGAGGAAAAAGTAAAAACATTATCAGCACATCAGTGAGCTCTGATACAACTGCAAATTGCCTGTTAATGTGTAATTATAGTCCTGAAGAAAAAGTGGAGAGACGGAAAAATTTTTGAAGAAATGGTTCTACCCCCCCATCCTCAAATTGATTGAAAACTGTAAACGGATCAGTCTATGAAGCTCTAAAATGCTACGCATGAGAAACGTGAAGACAACTGCAAACAGGCAGTTCATAATCAAATTACTCAAAACCAGTGATAAAGAGAAAAAATTCAAAGTAGCCAGATAAAATAAGACCTGTTATAAACAGAGGGACAAAGATAAATATAGCAAATTTCTTATTAGAAATTATGCAGGTGAAAAGGTAGTGGAGCAAGCTCTTGATGGTAAAAAACCTGTCAACTTAGAATTTTACAGAAAAAATATCTTTAAAAAATAAAAGTGAGATAATGACTTTTCAGACATAGAATTTGGAAGAATTAATTACCAGCAGACTTGTACTATAAAATACATTAAATCTCTTCAGATAGAAGGTAAACGACTGATACTGGATGAAAATGTATACAAAGGAATGAGTATCAGACATGATCATGGTAATTGCATAGATAAATATAGATTTTTTAAATTTTTAAAATTATTAAATTTAAAAAATCCAGTATAGTTAACATATGTTATTAGTTTCAGGTGACAATATAATGATTCAATAATTCTATATATTACTCAAAGCTCATCATGATAAGTGTACTCTTAAGCCCCTTCACCTATTTCACCCATCCCCCCACCTATCTTCCATCTGGTAACCATCAGTTTATTCTCTGTAGTTAAGTCTTTTTCTTTTTCTTTGTTCTGTTCTTTCTTACATTCCACATCTGAGTGAAATAAGGTATTTGTCTTTCTTGGACTGACTTATTTCACTTAGCATTATACCCTTTAGATCCATCCATGTTGTTATGAATGGAAATATTTCATTCATTTTAATGGACGATTAATAATACATTATGTACATATAACATATCTTCATTTATTGATGGACTCAGGCTGCTTCCATGTATTGACTATTGTAAACAATGCTGCAATAAACTCAGGGGTGCTTATATTTTTTGAATTCATGTTTTCTTATTCTTTGGGTAAATACCAGTAGTGGAATTACTGGATCCTGTATTATTTCTATTTTTAATTTTTTGTGGAACCTCCCTACTGTTTACTACAGCGGCTAACCAGTTTGCATTGCCACCAACCGTGTACGAGAGTTCTGTTTCTCCACATTGCCAATACTTGTATTTATGTTTTGATTTTAACCATTCTGACAGGTGTGAGGTGGTATCTCACTGTTGTTTTGATTTGTATTTCCCCAATGATAAGTATTGTTGAGCATCTTTTCATGTGTCTGTTTTCCATCTGTATGCCTTCTTTAGAGAAATATCTGTTCATGTCCTTGACCTATTTTTTAATTGGATTTTTTTTTTTTTGGTATGTTGAGTTGTGTGAGTTCTTTATATATTTTGGATACTAACCCTTCATTGGATCTGTCGTTTACAAACCTCTTCTCCTATTCAGTAGGTTGTCTTTTGTTTGGCTGTTTTCTTTGCTGTGCAGAATTTTTGTATTTTACTGTGGTCCCTACAGTTATTTTGGCTTTTGTTTCCTTTGCCTGGTGAGACATAACTAAAAAATGTTGCTATGGCCAATATCAGAGAAATTACTGCTTGTGTTCTCATTTTTATGGTTTTAGGTTTCATATTTGAGTCTTTAATCTATTTACATTTTTTGTATATGGCATGAGAAGGTGGTCAAGTTTTGTTCTTTTGCATGTTGCTGTCCAGTTTTCCCAATATGATTTGTTGAAAAGGCTGCCTTTTCCCCATTGCTGTTCTTGCTTTTTTTGTCAAAGATTAATTGGGCATATAATCATAGGTTTTTCTGGGCTTTCTATTCTGTTCTATCGATCTGGGTGTCTTTTTTTTTTTTTTTTTTTTTTTTTTTTTTTTTTTTACCAGTATCATGCCATTTTGATTACTACAGCTTTATAGAATATTCTGATATCTGGGATTGTGATACGTCCAGTGTTGTCCTTTCTCAAGATTACTTTGACTATTTACGGTCTTTTGTGGTTCCATACAAATTTTAAGATGATTCATCCTCATTCTGTGAAAAATGCTATTGGTATTTTGATAAGGATTGGTTTATTTTTTTATTTATTTTATTTTATTTTTTATAGTTTATTGTCAAGTTGGTTTCCATATAACACCCAGTGCTCTTCCTCACAAGTGCACTCCTCCATGACCATCAGCCCCCTTCCCCTTTTCCCCTCCTTCTTCAGCCCTCAGTTTGTTTTCAGTATTCAAGAGTCTCTCATGATTTGCCTCCCTCCCTCTCCCTAACTCTTTCCCCCCCTTCCCCTTCCCATGGTCCCCTGTTAGGTTTCTCCTGTTAGACCTATGAGTGAAAACATATGGTATCTGTCCTTCTCCACCTGATAGGGATTTCTTTAAATCTGTAGAATGCTTTTGGGTAGTATCGATATTTTAACGATATTCTCTCAATCCATAAGTACAGAAATCTTTCCATTTGTATTGTCTTCAATTTCTTTTATCAATGTTTTAAAATTTATAGAGTGTAAGGTCTTTCACCTTGGTTAAGTTCATTCCTAGTTATTTTATTATTTTTGGTGCAGTTGTAAATGAGATCATTTTCTTAATTTCTCTGGTTCTTCCTTATTAGTGTATAGGATTAAATGGATTAAATATATTTATACACATGGTTTTTGTATCCTCACAAGCTTACTGAATTTATTTTTTGGTTCTGGTAGTTTTTTTAGTGTAATCTTTAGGGGTTTTTATATATAGTATCATGTCATCTGCAAATAGGCAAAGTTTTATTTCTTCCTTACCAATTTGGATGCCTTTTGTTTCTTACTGTTGTCTGACTGCTATGGCTAGGACTTCCAGTACTATGTTGAATAAAAGTAATGAGTGTGGACATCCTTGTCCTCTTCCTGACCTCAGGGGAAAAACTCTTAGTTTCTCCCTTTTGAGTGTGCTGTTAGCTGTGGGTTTTTTATATGGCCTTTATTATGTTGAGGTATGTTCTTTCTAAACCTACTTCGTTGAGGGTTTTTATTATGAATAGATTTTGTACTTTGCCAAATGCTTTTCCTGCATGTATCGAAATGATTATATGGTATTTATCCTTTCTCTGGTTAATATGTTGCATCATGTTGATTGATTTATTGTGGTAGGATTTCCTTGGGTCCTGGGGACAAGACAAGCGGGACACAACGACAGGGATGTTCCCAACCACCGCTGATTGTAACGTGAGGGACGTTTCTCAATGGAAACGTGAACAGTCCCGGAAAGCAAGGGCACCGTGAACGTCCCCAAAAGTCATGGAGGTGGACCAAGAGCTGATGGCTAATGGCAAACTTTATTAGGAACAGCATCTTATTTTATACTCTCCCTGTAAGCTTGGAGAGCACAGTAAGTGTTACAGTGAATGTTTTACTCAGAACAGTAGCTACAGATAAAGGAAGGGCAGATCAGGAACATTCTGCAACTGTGCGTGGGGATATCTCTGGTGCCATGGTTTCTTGGCGCACTTGGCTGATGACCAGGAAGGCTCTGTCCTGCACGTCCTCCTGGGACTTGTCAAGTCCTATATTCCCAGCGCTCTGGGAACAGAAGTCCGATAGAGACAATACATACACAAGGACAGTGCTGGGAACAGAGGTCTGATAAGGACAGTTTGTCCCATTTCTCAACAATTTATGAATATTAAACCACCCTTGCATCCTGGGAATAAAACCCACTTGATTGTGGTGAATGAATTTTTTAATATATCCTTGGATTTGGTTTGCTAATAATTTGTTGGATTTTGCATCTCTGTTCATCAGCAATATTGGCCTCTAATTCGTATTCATTCTCTCTCTTTCTCTCTCTCTCACTTTTTTGTAGTGTCTTTATCTGTTTTTGGTATCATGGTAATGCTGTCCTCATAGAATACATTTGGAAACTTTCCTCCTTTATTTTTTTTTGGAATAGTTTAGAAGAATAGATATCAACTGTTCTTTGTATTTTTTAATTTTTCTTTTTCTTTAATTTTAAGATTATTTATTTATTTTGAGAGACAGAGAGCAGGGGAAGGGCAGAAAGTGAGGAAGAGAGAAATAATCCCAAGCAGGCTCCGTGCCATCAGCACAGAGCCCAAAGTGGGGCTTGAATTCATGAACTGTGAGATCATGACCTGAGCAGAAACCAAGAGTTGGGTGCTTAACCGACCGAGCCACCCAGGTGCCCTGATATTAACTGTTCCTTAAATGTTTGGTAGATTTCACCTGTGAAGCCATCTGGTCTTAGACTTTTGTTTGTTGGGAGTTTTTGATTACTAATTTAATTTTTTTGCTGGTAATCTGTTCAAATTTTCTATTTCTTCCTGATTTAGTTTTGGGATATTATATGTTTCTAGAAATTCATCCATTTCTTCCACACTGTCCAATTTATTGGCGTATAATTTTTCATAATATTCTCTTACAATCCTTTGTTTTTCTGTGACGCTATTATTTTCTTTTTTTTCTAGTATTTATATATTTTGAGAGAGAGAGAGAGAGAGAGAGAGAGAGAAAGTGAGAGCGAGCATGGGAGAGAAAGCATGGGAGGGACAGAGAGACAGAGGGGAAGAGAATTCCAAGAGGCTTCACACTGTCAGTGCAGAGCCTGAGGCAGGGCTTGAACTCAGGAACAATGAGATCATGACCTGAACTGAAATCAAGAGTTGGACTCTTAACTGACTGAGCCATTCAGGTACTCCTGAAGTGCTGGTTTTTATTTCTCCTTCATTTCTGATTTTGTTTGAATTCTCCCTCTTTCTCCTTTTGATGAGCCTGGGTAACGGTTTATTAATTTTGTTGATCTTTTCAAGAACAGCTCCTGGTTTCATTGATCTATTTTTTCTTTTGTTTCCCTTTTTTTAAGTTTCTATTTCATTTATTTCTACTCTCATTTTTATCTTTTTCTCCTTCTGCTGGATTTGGGTTTTGTTTGCTGTACTTTTTCTAGCTCCTTTAGGTCTAAGGGTGTAATTTGTTTGAGGTTTTTCTTGCTTCTTGAGATAGCCCTGTATTTCTATGTACAGTTTTGCTGCATTGCAAAGATTTTGGACAATTATGTTTTCATTTTCATTTGTCTCCATGTATTTTTCAATTTCCTCTTTGATTTCTGGGCTGACCCATTTTTTTTTAATTGCACGTTATTTAACCTCCATGCATTTATGTGTTTCCAGATTTTTCTTGTGGTTAATTTATAGTTTCATAGTATTGTGGTTGGATAAGATTCAATTGTTTTGAATTTGTTGACTTGTTTTGTGGCCTAGTATGTGATCTATTCTGGATAATGTTTCATATGCACTTGAAAAGAATGTGTACTCTGGTGTTTTAGGATGGAATGTTCTAAATATATCTGTTAGATCCATCTGATCCAGTATATCATTAAAGTCACTGTTTTCCTTGTTAATATTTTGTTTGGATGATCTATCCATTGATGTAAGTGGGATTTTAAAGTCCCTTACTAGTATTGTATTACTATTGGATTACTTCTTTTGTTATTAGCTGCTTTACATATTTGGTTGCTCCCAGGGTGGGTGCATATTTACAATTGTTCTTGTTGGATTGCTCTCTTGATGATTATATAGGGTCCTTTCTTGTTTCTTGTTAGTCTTTGCTTTAAAGTCTATTTTGTCTGACATAAACATTGCTACTCTGGCTTTCTTTTCATATCCATTTGCAATGACAAATAATTCTGTCTCTTCACTTTCAGTCTGCATGTGTCTTTAGGTCTGAAATGAGTCTCTTGTAGGCAGCATATAGATGGGTCTTGCTTTTTTGTCCACCACGTCACCCTATGCATTTTGATTGGAACATTTAGTCCATTTATATTCAAAGTAATTATTGTACCTATTGTTATGTACTTATTGCCATTTTTGTTACTTGTTTTACGGTTGTTTCTGTAGTTCTTTGCTGTTACTTGTTCTCTTCTCTCATGGCTTGCTGGCTTTCTTTAGTCATATACTTAGATTCCTTTCTCTTTATTTTCTGCATGTCTGTTACCAGTTTTTGATTTGAGGTTACCATTAGGTTTATCGATAACATCTTATGCATACAGCAGTCCAATATAAATTGATGAACTTATTCTTTACTTCTCTCCCCTCCCACTTCATTCTTTAGGTATATGGTGTCATCATGGGCATCTTTTTGTTTTTTGAATCCCTTGACTGATTTTTATAGATATGCTTGCTTTTACTGCTCATGTGCTTCCTACTTTTCTTACTTCTACTTATGGTCTTTCCAATACACTCAGAGTCTCCTTTAACATTTCTTATAAGGCTAGTTTGGTGGCCATAAATTCCTTTAACTTTTCTTTGTCTGGAAAACACTTCTCCTTCTATTTTGAATGATTGCCTTGCTGGGTGTAGTATTCTTGGTTGCTGTTTTTTTTTTTTTTCTTTGAGCATTTTGACTATATCCTGCCACTCCCCTCTGGCCTGCAAAGTTTCTGCTGAATCTCCACTGAAAGCCTTATGGGGCTTCCTTTGTATGTAACTGCTTTCTTTTCTCATTGCTATTAACATTCTCCTTGATACTACTTTTTGTCATCTTAATTACTATATGTTTTGGTGTGGACCTCCTTGGGTTGATTTTGTTGGGAGATCTCTGCCTCCTGGATCTGGATTTCTGTTACCTTCCCCAGATTCAGAAAATTTTTAGCTATTATTTATTCAAATGAATTTTCTGCCCCCTTGTCACTCTCTTCTCCTTCTGGAATTCCTATAATGCAAATGTTATTATGCTTGATGGTGTCATGAGTTCCCTAAGTCTATTTTCATTTATTGTTATTTTTCACTATTCTGTTCAGTTTGATTACTTTCAGTTACTGTCTTCCAGATCACTGACCCATTCTTCTGCTTCCTCTCATCTACTATTTATTCCATAGAGTCTATTTTTAATTTCATTTGTTGAATTCTTCATCCCTGATTAGTTCTTTCTGGATTCTTTGTTGAGGGTCTCATCAAGTTCCTCCCCTCAAGTCCAGTAATTATCTTTATGACCATTACCTTAAATTTCTATCAGGTAAATTACTTAGCTCTGTTTTGCTTACCTTTCTTGTTATGATTTTTGACCTGTTCTCTTGTTCTTTGTTTCATTTGAAATACATTACTTTGTCTTCATTTTGACTATCTCTATCAGTTTCTATGTGTTAGGAAAGTCTGCTACATCTCCTGCTCTTTTAAGTAGTGTTCTTATGAAAAAGAGGTCCTGTAGTGCCCTGCAGTGCAGTGTTCCTCATTTACCCAAACTGATGCTTCAGGGGTGTCTCTCTGTGTGATGCATGTCTCCTGCTGTTGTGGCTGAGCCACATTTACCTTCGGGAGAGTTGTCTGCAATGGCTTCCTTTGCCTCTGGTAGGCAAGGGTTTGGTCCTATGTTAGTGGGCCATTTTGGGCTGGCTGTCTTGTGCTTGAGTTGTCAGACCATGCTTTTGCCAGAGATATAGTTGCACCAAACTGCAGGGGACTTTCCCTTTATTGTCCCCTGAGAGGTTTTCATTGGTGTAGGTGGGGCCTACAGTCAGACCAGATGTCTGCCCCCAGCCCACTGCTGGGGCTGCAGTTGGACTGATGTTCATGGTTATCTTCCCTTCTCCCCAGAGCAGCAGTCATTTTGACATGGTGCTGGCTCCTGTTGGGGCTTCTTGCACACAT
The DNA here is from genome assembly GCA_028646485.1 of Cryptoprocta ferox. Classification (NCBI taxonomy): domain Eukaryota; kingdom Metazoa; phylum Chordata; class Mammalia; order Carnivora; family Eupleridae; genus Cryptoprocta; species Cryptoprocta ferox. Next base: position 65,169,078 of record CM053575.1, read on the forward strand.
CCATGCTTTTGACACTGCTTTGGATGGAATCCTGCCAAACGTGTGTTGGATGAAGCAGGTCCATAGGAGAATGTTGGGGTGATAGGGTACATGGTACCAGTAAGGTCTGTACTGGTTCACTATATGAGGAGACTTTTAGTCATCCTGAAAAACTCCTGCTGAAGCTGGGATGGAGGGGGAATGTCCTCAGGAGAACTTGGGGGCAGGGTGCACTGCTACCAAGCTAGGTGGTGAGTGTTCTTGATGCACTGTCTGCTGCATGTGTCTAGGCTGGGAGGTGGAAGGGAAATGGTACCAGCTAGGTCTTTGGTCTTGAAGTTCCCAAAGATCTCTGCCCCTTTAGTGCATGACCTGAGATTAGTAAATAAATCACCCTGTATACCTCAGGCATTTTTCAAACTGCTGCTTCTATGCTGTATCCCAGTGGGACTGTTTGTTGTGCTGTCTCTTTAAGGGTGAGGAATCAGTTTCCTATTGCCAGGATGGCTGAGTTTTAAAGTTCTAGGTGTTAAGCACCACTGATGGTAAGAAGTCACACAGTTAAGCCCTTCTGGTTTCAAAGCCAAATATTATAGGGATTTGTCTTCCCAGTACAGGTCTTCCATGCCTGGGTGCCTGGTGTGCGAGTCTATTTCTCTCCCCTCTCCATATCCATGGCATTCCTCCTCCATAACCCCCACCAAAAAAAAAAAAAAAAAAAAAAAAAAAAAACAGTCCTACAGGTTAGTTTGGCTCCCAATTATGCCCTTCTACTCTCTTGAATGTGGCTTCTCTACATTTAGCTGTAGAGAGTCTGTTCTGTCAGTCTTCGGGTTGTTTTCTGAGTTACTCACTCTGATGGGGGTGTTATCTATCTAGTTGTATTTGTGGGACAAGGTGAGTTTAGGATCCTCCTACTTTGCCATATTTTCCAGAAATAGTCTATAGATTGCTGTCTTATTTGAATCTCTTTAAAAGGTAATGATTTGAACAAAAATAAAATCCATACAGGGGAGGGTTTTTATGTGAAAGTAAAACGTGTGACAACAATAGCACAAAAGCCTGGAGAGGAAAAATGAAAGTATATAATGCATGAAATGGTATAATATTTAAATAAAGGCTGTGAAAAGAAATACTATTAACCCTAGAACAATTACTAAAATATGTACAAATCTAAACAAAAACAAAATTATAGCTAATAAAAAGTCAACAGTGGCAATTAAGGGTAATCACAAAAATAATAAGTTAATCCAAAATAAGACAAAGAATGGAAAAACATAACAATAAGCAAACAGTAAAATAATAAAATCAAACTTAACCATATTAATCACATTAAATGATGTAACATACATCAATTTAGAGGCAGAGATTGTCATCATTGATACAAAAAGCAAGATCAAACTATATTGCCTATGAGAAGTGTACTTTAAATATCAAGACACAAATTGGTTAATTGTAAAAGGCTAGGAAAAAATAATGCACAGAGGAAAAAACTTAGATAGAAAGGATCAGTGGAGTAGAATAGTGAGTCCTGAAATAGAGTCACACTTAAAAGCAAACAACTGACTTTTGAAAAATGTGCAAAAGCAAACCAATGAGGAAAGGGTGTTGTTTTCAACTAAAGATGCAGGAACAAGTGCATATCAAGATGTAAAAGAACAAATTTCAATGTACATATCATACCATATACAAAAATTTACTTGAAGTGCATCATTCACATAAATCAAGAGCTATAATATTTCTGGATAAAATTTTTTATAACTTTTGATAAGGTGAAAATTTCTTTGATACAATGCCAAAAGCACAATCCATAAAAGAAAAAAATTGATAAATTGTACATTAATTAAAAAACGTTTGCATTTTGTAAAACATCATTAAGGGAATGAAGAGACAAGCCATACAGTGGGAAAAGATTTTTGCAAATCATACATCTGATCATTTTTACCCAGAATATGTAAAGAACATTCAAAACTGAATAATGAGAAAACCAGTAACCCAACACAAAGTGGGTGAAAGTTTTAAACAGACACTTTACCAATTAAGATAGGCAGATGGTAAATAAATGTGTGAAAAGATCATCAATGTTGCTGGTACTTCGGGAAAGGCAAATTAATACTACAATGAGACAATAGTATTTTCCTTTTAGAATGATTAAAATATAAAGGACTGTATAAAATGTTGGTAAGGATGTAGAGAAACTTGAACTATTCTACATTGTTGGTGGTGATGTAAAATGTATAACCAGTTTGGATAGCAGTTAAGTTTTTAGAAACTGCCAAACATATGATTCTGTCATTTCACTTAGAGAAAATGAAGTGTACATGCATACACAGATTTATATGCAAATATTCAAAACAGATTTATTGGTATTATTTATAGGTATGACAATATGGATGAATCTCAAAATAATTATGTTAAGTGAAAGAAGACCAAAAAAGAATACATGAAGTAAGATTCAATTTAGAGAAAATTCTAGAAAATACAAACTAATCTAGAGTAACAGAAAGTAGATCAGTGGTTGCCTGGAATGGGAAATGGTGGAAGGTGAGACTATAAAGGTATATAATAATTTCATTGTGGGTGATAGATATGGTTATTATTTTGAGGGTAGTGATGGTTTCATAGGTAAATATATGAAAATTTATCAAATTGGACTCTAAATATGTGTTGCTTATTGTATGTTCATTTCTTTATTTTATTGATGTAATCATTGATGCTGTGAAACTTTCATGAGAAACTCATTATGTCTCTGTTCAATATGAGAGAGAGAGAGAGAGAGAGAGAGAGAGAGATACAAAGCAAAACAAATTTAAACATGTCTAAAGTATTTTTATCACTTAAATATCTATATGGAAATAAAGCTGAATTATATAGTCATATTTCAGACTCAAAGATGGAGAACAGAAAAATGTAGGTTGAAGAAGCCTGAAACTTGAGCCCACCCTGGAGACTTTGTTCATATGTATAGTTGGAGCCATGTATTTTCATAATGATGAACATAATTGTTGAGATGAATTTTAAATCTTGAAACTAAAATAGCTATAAGTGGGAGATATGTGGAGCCCAATTATAAATGAATGAAATTGTAATTGTTAAGTTGCTTAATGTAGTAATTGTTGAGGCAGATGTATAGTAATTAGTTTATAGCACTAAGAATTGTGATTTTTTTTTCCTCAATACCTTTCAAAAGAGAAGTGGCTGTGGACAGGCAGAATTGGGTGTGGAATCTGACGTGTTTTTAGGATTTTTCTGCACCAAACCAGGGCTTGTATGTTGGCAAGCAATGCTAGTAACAGAACATTTGGGCTCAAGAATCACAGAGAACGGAGTGCGTGGTAGTGAAAGAGCTAGATCATAAAACTGAGCAATGAAATGTATTACTTTTGGGTGGGATGTAAATACATAAAAGAACATACATGCCAATACATAAAAGTATCACTACTGATTTGCTAGTAGTAGTTAACTGATGAGTTATAACAAGTAACAAAACTTTACATCAACTCCTCAGAATATCCATAGTTTCAGGATGTAGAATGTCAAGTAGTACCAAGAATAGAGATTTGGGAGTTGGGCAAACTTGGTTTGGAATCCCAGGTTCACCACACATATCAACCAATCACAAGTAAGATGTGTGGTGTTCTTATGTGTCAAGTGGAAATAATATCTACCTTCTTAAGGTAATAGAGCTAGCAGATAGAGTATATATCAAGTACATAGTACTGCAGGCTAACTTCAGGCTAACTGTTGTTCACCCTAACAAGGGAATTTGCTCTAAGTTATAAAATGGTCCTGAAAATTGAAAGACCCTTATAACACTTTCAAACCACACTCTGCAGTGTCCTTGTAAGAATTCTAGGTATTCTCTATAAAGTATCTAGTATGATGCCTTGTACGTGGTACAAAGTAGGTGCTCAATAAATGATAGCTAGTACGCACATTATTGAAGACACTTAGGTAAGGATCTGAATCAGAAGTCAGAGGACCTGGTCGTAATTGCAGGTCTAGCACCAATAACAGCTGTGTGTCCTTTAGCCACTCACTTGTCCTTTCTCCTTTTTGAGCTAATTACCTCTGACCCTTCTACCTTTGTAATTTTATAGCTTGCTTTTTTTCTCTTTCTAAATGGAATTCTACTTGACACACAATGTTACATTAGTTTTAGGTATGCAAAATAGTCATTTCACAAATATATATATTATATTATGCTCACAAGTATACCATCTGTCATCGTGCACTACTATTACATATCATTGACTATATTCCTTCTGACTATATTCATTCTCATGACTTACTCATTCCATAATTGAAAGCCTGTATCTCCTTCTCCCCTTCACCCTTTTTTTTCCTATTCTCCCATCCTGGCAACTGTTTTCTGTATTTATGGGTTTGTTTTGTTTGTTTTATTTTTTTAGATTCCACATACAAGTTAAATCATGTGGTCTTTGTATTTCTTTGTCTGACTTATTTTATTTAGCATAATACCCTGTAGGTCCATCCATGTTGTTACAAATGGCAAAATTTCATTATTATTTATGGCTGTGTAATATTCTTTGTGTGTGTGTGTGTGTGTGTATACACACCTCACATCTTCTTTATTCATTTACATATGGATGGACACTTGGGCTGCTTCCATATCTTGGCTATTGTAAATAATGGTGCAAAAACACAGGAGTGCATTTATCTTTTCAAATTACTATTTTTGTTTTCTTTGGGTAAATACCCAATAGTGGAATTACTGGATCATATGATGGTCCTATTTTTAACTTTCTGAGGAAACTGCATACTGTTTTCCACTAGCTGTACCAGTTAACATTCCCACCAACAGGTTACAAAATTCATTACTCTCCATGTCCTCACCAAACTTGTTATTTCTTGTCTTTTTTATACTAGCCACTTTGATGGGAGTGAGGTGATCTCTCTGTGGTTTTGATCTGCATTTTCCTGATTTTTAGTGACTTTGAGCATGTTTTCATATGTCTGCTGGCCATTTGTATGTTGTCCTTTGGGAAAATGTCTATTCAGATCCTCTGAGTTTTTTTTTAAGTATATTTATTTATTTTGAGAGAGAGAGAGACAGGGAGAGAGAGAACAAGCCAGAGGCTGCAAGTGGGGAGGGGCAGAAAGAGGGAATTCCAAGCAGACTCCGTGCTGTCATTGTGGAGCCCAACTTGGAGCTCAAACCCATGAACTGTGAGATTACGACCTGAGCCAAAATCAAGAGTGCAACACTCAACTTACTGAGCCACCCAACTGCCCCCCATCTGCTAGTTTTTAAATCAGATTATTTGGGGGTTCTGGTGTTAAGTTTTTTAAAATATATTTTAGATGTTAACTTCTTAGTGCATATATCATTTGCAAATACCTTCTCCCACTCAGTAGATGTCCTATTAATTTTGTTGATGGTTTCCTTTGCTTTGCAAAAGCCTTTTGATTTTGGTATAGACTCAATAGTTTATTTTTGCTTTAGTTTCCCTTACCTGAAGGGACATATCTAGAAAAATGTTGCTAAGGCTGACGTCAAAGATTACTTCCTATGTTTTCTCTTGGAAGTTTTATGGTTTCAAGTCTCATATTGAGGTCTTTAATCCATTTTGAGTTTATTTTTGTGTATGGTGTAAGAAAGTGGTCGAGTTTCATTCTTTTGCATATAGCTGTCCAGTTTTTCCAGCACCATTTATTGAAAAAGACTGCCTTTTCTCCATTGTATATTCTTGCCTCCTTTATTATAGATTAATTGACCATATAAATGAGGATTTATTTCTGTTGTTGTTTTTTTTTTTTTGCCAGTACCATACTATTTTGATTACTGTAGGTTTGTAGTATATCTTGAAATCTGGGATTGTGATACTCCCAGCTTTGTTATTTCTCTCAATTGCTTTGGCTATTCATGGTCTTCTGTGGTTTCTTTCAAATTTTAGGATTATTCTAGTTCTGTGAAAAATGCAATGGTTATTTTGATAGGGATTCATTGAGTCTGTATATTCCTTTGGGTAGTCTGGCCATTTTAACAGTATTAAATCTTCTTCTCCATGAGCATGGAATATTGTTCTATTTGTGTCCTCAATTTCTTTTTACCAATATTTCATAGTTTTCAGAGTACAGGTCTTTCACCTTCTTGGTTAAATTTATTCATAAGTATTTTATGCTTTTGGTACAATTATAAATGGAATTGTTTTCTTAATTTTTCTTTCTGTTCCTTTGTTATTAGTGTGTAGAAATGCAACAGATTTCTGTATGTTAATTTTGTATTTTGCAACGTTACTGAATTCATTTATTTTAATAGTTTTTTGGTGGATTCTTTAGGGTTTTCGTGTAGAGTATTATGCTATCTGCTGGTAGTGAAAAGTTTTACTTCTTCCTTATCAATTTGGAGGCCTTTTATATCTTCTCTTACTGCTATGGCTAGGATTTACAGTGCCCTTTTTCTGTTTTTTGTATTGTTTTCTTTTTCATAATTAAAAACAATAAAAATTCAATCAGTGAGTGAAGAATAAAATGTTAGTTTCTCTCATCCAAATCCTTAACTACTATCAACTGTCTCTTGTGTATTCTTTCAGTAAATTTGTGTGTGTGCTTACTTTCACACACACACACACACACACACACACACAGCACAACACAGGTTATTCTAAACATACTGCTCTATATCTTAATTGATTTTTTCCAAGTAACAATTTATCTTGAAGATTTTCTCATATCATATAGACCTATTCTGCTGTTTTGTTTTTTTGTCAATAACATCATAACAGGTATGTTATATTTCTAATAAGTGTAAGTAATGTAGTTTATTAGTCCTCTATTAATGGACATACAGCGTATTTTTCCTTTGCTTTGAAAACAATGCAGCAATCATTTATCTGTGCACATTCTTTTTTGCATATGCATACATTTATAAGATATAGTTTTAGAAGTTGAATTTCTAGGTCAAAGGTGTGTGTAGTAAAATTTTGATAATCTCCAAAAGAGCTCCTCCAAGAAAATGAACACACTTATATGGTCACTACCTATGTATTTGTAATTATCTCCCAATACACTTACCAACACTGTGATAACTTGCTTTTTTACAGAGATTAAGTTTTTCATTGACAGGATTTAATTCATCCTCTATTAATCAAAATTTTTTCCCTTTAAGAATGACTTGATTTGACAAACATTTGGTCTCGTAAAACTTTATTGTGTGTGAAATATAATATTAGATGTTTGGAGAAGTCAGAATTCATTAGATACAGTCTCTACTCCTGACCAGATGCTAACACAATTGAGGGAGGCAGACACATTCTGGCCTCAGATTACCTTTCCCACCTAATCTATTTGTAATAACTTTTGTAAGCACTGTGGGACTGAAAATGAGCAAGTTTCATGAATATTTTAAGTGAATACTACAAGTTTCATGAAGATGTTAAGTAGACGTGAGAATTTCCATGAATATATTAAGTAGGAGAATGATTAGCATGGACAGTGCAGCCATAGTTCACTAACCTCTATCTCCCACGTGCTCATTTGCTACCTTTGCATTTTTTCACTGTTATGAGCTAGTACAAGGAGATATGATTGGGGATTTATGACTTATTATATCTCTTTCATGCCTCTTGCAGGTTAGCTGACTCACTATTCCAGGTGTCTATAACTAGATTAAAATACTTCTGCATTACTATGAAAAAGAGCTCCCCTCTGGAAAACAATGATGCTTTAATGAGCAGCAGTATCCCACAATCAGGACAACAAGGTAAACGGTAAACATAAATGAGGCTTCTGGAAGCCAAATGGATGGCAGAGGGATTGGGGAGAGGTGAAGAGAGTTGGGGAGAGACAACAACAATAACAAAATACAAAAATGAAGACAAATATTGGTTACATTTAAGTTCTTATAGGTCTTATGTTAGGTTTTTAATATTCATCTTTATTAATTTAGGCTGAATGTGCACATGAAGTATTCTTTAACAGAGACCCATTCCTTATTAAATACCTCGAAGTAAATAAGTGCTATGGCTTCCTCTTTGCCCTAGTCTTGGCCCCTGGGTGATGTGATGAGAGTCGCTTGAACTGTGAACTGTTTTGTACAAGTAGCTGGATATCCCATAGGTGAGGGAAGAGGAAAATGACTTTTGTTCTTTCTTTTGCACACAAAGGGGAAGGAGGCAGCTGGATCCCATTTCCTGTAAAGGTTTCTTCCTGACTCCAGCCCTTTGATTTGCAAATAAAATCACACTGGATAGTCCTTTGCCTCTAGGATTCCTGACAAAGAGGTATCCCAAGGTCAAGGACTTATTACTTCTTGAAATAGAAATACCTCTGTAGTTAATGCTCCCTTCTACAAGAACCTTCTGACCTAACCTAGGTACCTATCCTGGGACCCACTTGACTTTTGGGGATAAATTTTAAACTACAGATCTAATTGTATGGTATGTAGACATGTTTCGAGAAGTGAAAGTAAGCTTTCCCTTACTTTAGAGCATGTACGTTTTTTTAGTTCAGGAGGCTAAGGCTTTTTCCAGGATCACTGACAAATTCTGGGAAGTTTTATTTCCCCACACCTTGGTAAGGCTGCATCCTGGCATACTTTCACTCAAGATGTTCCTGATCTTTACTAAGATGAATTGTTTTTGAACAGGCAGAGATTGGGAGTCCAGAAGCCCACCTAAACTTAGCAGCAGTTTATAATAGTCTTTATATATGCCTTGGGAGTAAAGGAAGGGAGTTTAGTTTTTGGTTTTATTTTTTGGAGGGATTTTGGAATGTGTTATAGAGGAGATGGCTCTTAAAAATGGGCAGGAATTGTCAAACAGAAAGGGGCTGGAAATATTTTTCACCTAGAGCAGTGCTTCTCAAAATTTCCAGTAGAGAACTCCAAAGAGCAAAAGGCAGTGAACACAGACCTCTGGGGCTGGGATTGGAGAGGGGTATGTGTGCTGCCGCAGCCACCACCAGTAGTGGTGGTGGAGAGAATAGTTAGAAATAGGCTTATCACTGCCTTGAAATTTCATTTGAATTTTGCATTCAAGTTCAAATAATATAGTTTCACTTCCAAATCTTTGCCATCAAAGTTAGGCGTGTCCTGGTTTCTCCTCCTTTCTCACATCCTCAGAGAATGGTTCCTCCATTTAAAAAAACTGGGACATAGATGGCTCATCACAAGCAGAGTCATGGAGGTAGGACTTGAGGGGAAGTATAGAGAATGTGAATTAGTTGTTGAGTTGGGATGAGGGAAGCACTTCTAGTGGATAGTGATGGAAAAATGGTGGACAAGGCAGCACATTATGTAGGTCCTTAAATGCTGTGCTAAGGAATTAGAATTTTACTTTATGGTGGATGAAAATCTAATAGTCTTGGCAAGGGAAGTGCTGCATCACGTAAGCTGCAAGGAGGCAGAAGGTGACTTAGAGGCAAAAAGTTCTCTAGGAAGCTAAGGAGGGTGAGAGAACTGTGGGCCTGAATTGGGACCTTGACTATGGGAGAAAAGGAGGTATAGTTCTGAGTTGAACTGGGAGATACAACCACGTTGGATATGGGACATCAGAGTGAAATGAGTGGAAGACAATACCTAGACTTGTACCCACAACAGTTGAGAGGATGATAAATCTTCTCAGAGAATTTTTCCTTTGATTTTTTTTGCTTTGTGTTTTTATCCCCCTCCCACATTGATGTTCAAATATACAAAGTAGTATTATTTTAAGATCAAGTCAAATTATACCCACAATACACTTTTTTTATTTCTGAATTTACCAGGTAGATCTTACAGTTTTATAAAGGTAGATATAAAAAAAATTAGTATTTCTCCCTATCTCTCTCAGAAATTACTTCATGGCTTCAAAATCTATAAAATAAAATTTCTTTAGAGGGTAGTAAAAATATCTATTAATTCTAATGGAGTGTTATATCTATTCTTACTGCATAATTGCAAAAATAATATCTGCTTATTGTGGTAAAATCCAAGTTGAAATTTCCATCTCAAGAATCTCCCACTCCCCATCAAGAAACCCACTCTTTCTAAGTTAAGACGGTTCATGGTAGTTTGGTGCTTATCTCTTCAGATCTTATATATTTCTATGAATATTTAATTATATATCCATGATATATACTATATATATGTATACACTATATGTAGTTACTACTGTAATATAGTAATGTATATAGTTTTTTGTTTTAAGTAGCATGGATATTTCTCAGTTTCTTAAATTGCATATGTATAGATGGAATATATGTATAGATGTACCATAATTTAACTGTCCCCTTTTTGATAAACACTTAGGTTATTGACAAGAAAGTCTACATTTAAAATAAGCATCAGCTACTGGGATGCTAGTCATGGTGCAAATTAAGTCAGCTGGTGAGTGAAAATGAATCCATTTCAAATTTTTATTTTGATAACTCTGCTTAAATTTTGTTGTTTAGAATACTCACATGATGATACCATTGATGGCAAAAGTAATTACTCTCAGATTCTGTTAGTAAGAGTGAGAATTTAATGCATTTTTACTGAGAAGAAATTTGGCAATATGAATCAAGAGTTTGAAAATGATTTATCTCCTTTGATCTGTAAGTCCATTTCTGAGGATAAATTTCAAAGTAATAATGCTGTAGAAAGATATTTATGGATATTTAATAGTGTTATTTATTAATAGAACAAACATGAAAACAAATACTAGTAATTAAGTAAACGACAGCACATTAATATGACTGAATTGTAGTTTGCAGCCAATATAACCACGTTTTCACATTTAGTTGCATGAAAAATGCTTGTGATACAATGTCAAATGAAAAAAGCTGGTGTGATCTCTTGAAATATTTTCTTTATATTTTCAGTTTTCTATAGGAAACATTTTTTTACATAAAGAATAAACCTTACTGTGATCATTTCTGCCGGAAGAAATAACAGATGTTGTGAAGGGAAGGTCTTTATGAAAGTTAGTAAGGTATCTAAGGTGTCTTCAGATAGGGGAGCATCATTTTGTTTCTGTTTGTGTGGCAAGTGGGGCAGTAACATGGGGTGTCACTCTGGATAAGAAGATGAAGGACTCAGTAGAGGACTATAGCGCAGAAGGTGATGTTATCCCAGTTGAGTTTTCTTGTGAATTTTTCAAATGCGAGATACATCTCCTTTTCACTTTCTGACAGCATCCTTCCCATGACTGACACAGAAGAAGGACAAAGCCCAAATCTACCACTTTGAAAACATTTTGTAGGATTGTATTGTAAGTGAAAGCACATTTTGGAAAATTGTTCAAACCTCAAAGTTTTGAGACTTAGGGGCCAATATGAGAGAAGCTGTTTTACGCTTTGAAGTAAAAAGGTGAAAGAAGGCAGAAATCTCAGATTTCTAACAGTTAAGAAGTAGTGAGCAAACACAAAATTTTTTGTAGGGTTATTCTACTTGAAACACAAATTCTACCTGTTACCTATGTCTTAATTCTTAGTATTTTGTATTTTTTTTAACTTAAGGGAGAACATCTAATCTGTAGTTCAAATAAAACTGCCAATAGTTTAACTCCATTCCTTTGGACCATGCAATTAAGACACCTACAATTGCTTGATGGTAGCATCCTCACATATCAGTGTTACTTTTTGTGATGGTTCCAAAGCTCTGTAAGATGAATAACCAAACCTAATGTGTAAGATGAACAAATGTAGTAAACTGGTTTCCCAATTTCCAACTATTCATCGAGTGGTTTTGTGTCCTAATCTCTTCCCCCCCCATCCTCCACCCTACTCCCCCTTCTTCCCCCTTTTCCCCTTCCTTTATAAAAATTTCCTCTTCCTCAGCCAAATGATGTCATTTTGGTATATGCTGAAAATCATAACGCCTCAGTTTTGGGGTACAGAAATCAGAGTCCTTTCTGAGCATCTTGAATTACAGATGTGCAATTCAAAATTGCTTTCTGGCCATTAGCCTAGAAGGATATAAGCCTGAAATTGTTTACGGCTATATTTACAGGCTTGTAGAAAAAACCCTGGATTGGATTTCTATCTCTTGCGATCAAAGAGTTCTGACTGTTTTAATGATTATATTGGATTAGCAGTCAGAACCAGAGGTAGCAGTAGGTATACAGAATTATCCTTGGGCCTACTAACTTTATTTTCTTTAACTCTAAAATCAATATGAGTATTTAAGGAGTAAAGCATTAGGCACTTTGCAAAAGATGCCAAACTTCAGTTTCTTTGAAACCACTTAGCTGTGGGGAAGAGCTAGAGTTGATTAGGACAGGGAGTTTGACTTATAAATAAGAAATGAGAAGGGAGCAGCGATACCCTTCTACAGCACAGAAGTTATGTCTTAAAAAGGAATAGAAGGAATTAATTTAGAATCCCAGGCATCCCACTTTTCATCTGCTCTCAGAAACGGAAATGTGATTGAATACATTATATAGTGATAATACAAAATTTGCCCTTTTCAGATTGTAAGAAAGATAAACCTGTGGATAGATTTCTTGCCTATTGGTTCAGCTAAAGAAAATCCTCTATCTCATATAGCTCATATCAGGGAAGGTCCACAGAAGCTGTGGGATCCCTTTGCTCGACAAACACCAGGCAAGTTTTTTTTTTTCCCCTATCTTTCCTACCACCACAAAAATGTCACTATCCAAATGACTATTACCATCTTGGTATCCCTTAAGTAGATTTCTGTATTTTAAAACATATGGAATATTTTGAGATTAATATGTTTCACATCAAAATCTAAGTGCTATCAGTTTTAAAAGTCAATTTGTGGAAAATCAAGGCCAAGTGGTGACTTTATTTGTACTGAGTAGAATTCTGAATTCCTGAAATTATCATTTTCTCAATTTCTAGTTTGAGAGCTTGGTTTAGGCTTCCTCTGGCTAATGTATAAGTGGTGTTTTGACAATTGAGTCATCACTTTGAGGTGCATCAAGTATTGTCTCCTATGTGTGCCTAGTATAGAATATGGGTGGTATTTATTGATGGTAAGAACTTTTCAGATTTTACATAGAGGAAAGCATGTATAAGGTATTACGTTAGAGCAAAACATCTATAATCTTACCCTAATTCCTTAATTTATACACTATTCCTCTTTGTGCTGGGAAGTGCATTGGTAAAAAAAAAAAAAAAAAAAAAAAAAAAAAGATGATGGATTACACTGTTGATACTTTAAAAAGTTATTTTCCAGTATGGATACTTCCTAAATGATTGCATAAGAAAAAGACCTTGTATAATCTAACAGTGCCAATTAGGCATGGGCAGTCTTTGAAAGCTGTGGATAGATTTTTTTCCCCCAGTGTCTGTCAGTGTTCGGTGCTAGCAGAGAGAGTTGTTATGAAAAGATGGTGGTGGGTAAGGAGAACGTCCTCCTACTACACCTTTGAGATGAGGGGAACAGCAGTTGTATGTGACCTCATAGGAAGAAAACAGGGTTTAAAAGTGGGAGGGGCCAGGAGCACTGTGGAGCCACTGGGTCTGTACCTCTCTGCAGGCAAAGCAATTATGCTTCTTGGGCTCTCTCAAGCCACCTTTGGCTGATCTTGATATGGACCAGTGATTGTCTCCATACATTTTAAAAAATGGTTTTATTGAGGAATAACTGATGTATGATAAGCCACATGTAAAGTATACCATTTGGTAAGTTTAGACATAAGCATGTACCTGTGAAGCTATTACCACAATCAAGTTAATAAAAACATAACTCCTAAAAGTATCCTAATGGCACCTTTATAATTCCTCTACTAGCTACTCCCTGCTCTCCTCTACCTCCATCACTTTGCAATGACTGATCTACTTTCCGTTCCTGTAAGATTAATTCTTATTTAATAGAATTTTATATAAATGAAATCGTATAGTATATAGTCTCTCTCTTTTTGGGGGGGAGTCTTTATTTCACTTAGCATAATTATTTTGAGATTCATCCATAGGTTAGCATGTATCAATAGTGCATTCCTTTTCATTGCTGATTAGCATCTTAATGTATGTATATACCATAGTTTGTGTATCCATTCACATATTGATGGATATTTGGGTTGTTTCCAGTTCTTGGCTATTACAAATAAAGATGCTGTAAATGTTTGTGTATAAGCCCTTGAACACAAGCATATAGACATATGCCTTCATTTCTCCTGCATATATCCAGGAGTAGAAGTTTGGGTCATATGGTAGATCATGTTTAACTTTTTGAGAAACTTCCAAACTATTTTTCCTAAGTGGTTGTACGATTTTAAAGTCCTACTAGCAGTGTCTGAGATATCTAGCCCTTCTACCTCCTTGCCAACTCTTAGGATAAGCTTTATAATTTAAGTATGCTAATAAGTGGGAAGTGGTATTACTTGTAGTTTTAATTGCATTACTCTAAATCTCTGACTATAATTGTGGATTAATTTTTTCTTTCAGTTCTATTAATTTTTGCTTCATATATTTTGCTTAATTTGTTTTTGCATGCATAAATGTGTAGGGTTATTATATTCCCTTCACAAGGTAACCTGCTTATCATTATCAAATAACTTTCTTTATCCTTGACAGTATTCTTTATTCTGAAATCTCCTTTGATCAAATATAGCCATTCCAGCTTTCCATTGATAATGTTAACATGGTATATTATTTTCCATTCCTTTACTTTTAGCCTGTTAATGTCTTGATGTTTAAAGTGTGTTCCTTTTGGCAGCATATAGTTTGACCTTGTTTTTTAATCCACTATGATCATATCTACCTTTTAATAAAGGTATTTAGGCCATTTACATTTAATAGAAGTATTGATATGTTACATATAAATTTATCTTCTTCTTTGTTGTTTCATCTATTCTTTGCCTTTTTTTCTTAGTTTACCTGTAATCATCTGGATTAATTGAATATGATTACACTTTATATCTTTCATTGGCATGTTAACTCTAACTCTTTGTTTTATTAATTTTGTGGTAGCCTAAAGATTTATAGCATACATTTTTAATTTATTACACCTTTCAAGAAATATTACGTCATTTTGCACAGAGTGAAGAATCTTAACCATACACTCTCATTTTTTTTCATTAAAGAGCTAGATAGTCAATATTTTAGGCTTTGTGTGCCATATGGTCTCTCGCAACAAATCATCTCTACCATTGTAGCTCACAGCAGCTATAGATGATACATAAGTGAATGAGAAAAACTGTTTTCCAACAGTAGTTTATTTAAAAAATAGCAACAAGGATTTGGTCTTAGTCTTTTTGGCAGCTGTCACAAAATATCATAGACTGATAGCTTATAAACAACAGAAATTTGTTTCTCATGGTTTTGGAGTCTTGGAAGATTAGGGTGCTAGCATGGTCAGTTGAAGGCCTTCCTCCACTTTGCAGACTTCTTATTGTATCCTCATATGGCAGAAGGGGCAAGTGATCTTTCTGGAGCCTCTTTGATAAGACACTAGTCCCATTTATGAGGGGCCACTTCCCAAGACCTAACCATTGCCCCAAAGCCTAATACCTAATACTTAATACCTCCTAATACCATCACCTTTAGGCAATTCCTATTGCCAAAATTCAGCATATGAATTTTGGAGGGATACAAACATTCATACCACAACATAGTTAGTGGGCTGTAGTCTGTTGATTCCTGGTTTTAAATAGTCAACTATCTTTATAAAGGTATTACCATATCTGGTGTTCTTCATTCCTTTATGTAGATTCATATTTTCCTCTCCTTCTATATGAAGGACTTTCTTTAACATTTATTGTATTGATGAACTGCTGGTGTTGAATTTTTTTAGATTTTCTATGTGTGAAATATTCTTAATTTCACCTTCATTTGCAAAAGTTGTTTTCTGGGTATAGAAGTCTAATTGACAGTTATTTTCCTTTTGTTTTTAAAAAATGTTATCTCTGTTTTCACTTGTGTTTGCAATGAAGTCTGCTCTTATTCTTGCCTTTATTCCTGTTTATGTGTAACTTGTAGTGTTTTCTCTGGCTGCTTTTAAGATTTTTCTCTTTACTATTGGTTCTGAGCAATTTGATTATGATGTACTTGGTATAATTTTTTATTTTTTTGTATTTAATATTCACTGAACTTCTTGTCTCCATACATTTATAATATCAATCAAATATGGAAAAGATTTCAGGTCCTTATTCAAATAATCCCCCTCTCCCTACACATAAATTTCAGGGATCCACTTATTTCTATATTAGGGCTTTTGATGCCCTTTCATCTCCTCTTTCTCCTCCTAGGTATTTTCTTTTTGTGTTTCATTCTGGAGAGTATCTTCAGAATCACTAGTCCTCTCTTCTGCAATTTTTAGTTGACCATTTATCTCAACCAGTGCATTTTTCACTTCATTTATTTTAGTTTTTAATTCTAGAAGTATAATTGGGATTTAAAAAATACATTCTATGCTTAACATATGGAATAACATTATAGAAGTTTTAATTTCCTTTTCTGCTAACTTTAACATTTATGTCAGTTGTGGGTGGGTTTTGATGTTTCTCATAATGGGTTGTATTTTCCTGCTGCTTTCCATATGTGACTGGATTCTAGACATGGATTTTTTACCTTGTTGGGGGGCCGGATATCTTTGTATTACTATAAATTTTCTTGAGCTTTGTTCTGGATTCAGTCCTATTCCTTGGAGATCGATTAATCCTTGTGAGTTTTACTTTTAAGATTTTTTAGGTGGGTCTGAAGTAATGCTCAATCTAAGATAACTATTTCCCACTATCAAAGCAAGTGTTTTTGGGTTTTCTACCCCATTCTTCATGATTTATGAAGTTTTCCAATATACTTATGTGAGATCAGCCAGTGTTCCTTCTAGTTTTTTTGGTGGTTCTTCCCCCAGTGTTACATCATTTCCTTACAGGCACATGTTTATCAGCACTTAGCTAAATAAACTAGGAAATTTTTTTCAGATCTTAAGAGTTCTCTCTGTGCTATTCTTTCCTTTACAGGAGTCTGTTCTGTAATCATCTTGGTCCCCTGGACTTTGAACTTCATTTCCTCAATTTAGGAAGTTCAGTGGTTCTGGATTCCTCCCCTCTGTATTGAACACTCTTAAGAGAGTGGGGCAATTTTAGCCATTATTTATTTCCCATTATCAGGGACCACTGTCATTCTTTGCCTAATTTCCAGTATCTTGAAAACAATTGTTTCATATATTTTGTCCACATTTTGGTTGCTTCAAGAGGAGGGTAATTTGACCCCTTTCCAGACTTTCAGTTATATATATTCCAGAGTGTCAGTCTTCCAAGGCAGTAGGTAAATTTTAGGTGTTTTAGGGGTACTTATTAAATAAGTTTATTTGCTCATATTTAGAATGAATTGGGAGATAGTTGTGGAGACTGAGATCAGCTTATTTCTCATAAAATGAAGTTGCAGAAAGTAGTTAAGGTTTGCAGTCAGCTCACTAACATTTCACCTTGATTTAGACAGAATTACCTAGTCACAGTAGCCCGAAGAAGCACAAGCCAACCAAGGGACAAACTCAGATAAACTTGTGGTGAGAAGGAGCAATGAAACGTTCCCCAGGGCAGGTGGGGAAATGCCATAGAGAAAGGGAATAAGAGGCTGCGTGGAGGTCCATCTCCCAAACTCTACAGATAAACAATACTGCCACCCCAGGAAGACCTGGGATAGGCTTTGAAAGAGGCTTTGAATGTCACTGTGTAGGGAAGGTCCCTATCTGTGGAAACTAGAGGAATGGAGAGGAATGATTTTTCAAAGAGAGTGCATTCAGCAGCAGAAAACTCTTGGTTCTCCCAAGTGACCTAGGACAAATTAACCCCTGGCTTTATTTCTACCTCTTTGAAGGAAGCTGTCCTACAACCTTCAGGAAATTTATGTAGTGTGTGCTCTTTGACTGTCCTCCACCCAACACTCTCATTCTCTCTCTCTCTTCTTGTTATAGCTGCTTATAAAGCAGAGGAAATTGTGGGTAGTCATTGCTTCAAATTTCACAGAATCATAACCACCCCCATAGTTTTGTGAAAGAGAATTAAAATAATAATAAACTTGCAGTGATAATCCTGTTCTATCTCAACATAGAGGTTCTCAAGACCATTCAATTTGGAGATGCAAGGATGTCACAAATGTAAGGTTTGGGCTGAGACCCTACTCTCCAACCCCATTTCCTGGAGCATTCCCCCTGCATCAATACAGTAGTTACTAAAGGATTTGGGAAACACCCTGCCGGGCTGGGTCCTATAACCCTGTGATGCTTTCCTTGATCTGTCATCTGTCCATTGTCAGGTTCAGATTCTAGGAATATAAAGTACACATTCCTCCTGTCAAGTGCTTCCAAATCCAGTGTAAGCAGAGGGCTTTCAGAAGCTCAATAACAATAAACCTCCATTCATTTTCATCTTGGTTAATTAGGAACCAGCCAGCAGGTTGACAAGATCTAGGTTGAAATTTACGTTGGCTTTGAAAAGGCTTTCTTCATACACAGTAAAAATTAATTGGTTAAATAGAACATCAGGTGAATGATGGGGGGGGGGAGCAGAAAGAGAAAGAGGCATTTAATTGCTCTCATGATAAAAAAACAGCCTTTCACAAACAAATAACAGCAATCTCATAGCAGTAGAAAAAGTGGAAAGGGTTGGATGTTTAGAACCCTGAGTGCTCCTCCTACATTTCTCTAGTTACTGTGTCACTTAAACACACTGTTTTACTTCCTTGGACTTAGTTGGCTCCTCCATGAGACCCAAAGTTCTTCTCTCTGCCTTTTAGTGACCTAATACAATGATAGCAATTGATGTGTTCAATTTAAAATAAACTCTAGGTCTTCATTAAGCTAGGCAGATATTGTCATAAGAAGGATAATTCCTTTCCAAAATGTCTAGATCAATCACCATAACCCTCACATGCCAGTCTCTCTCAGTTCCAATCTGTTCTCACTTTTGCCAGTCATCTTTTCTACAGTCATTCTGACTTGGTTTCTTGGGCCCTAGGTTAAAGTTCAAACTCTCTAGCAGGGCACATATGAGCTTCCAGAAAATCTCTTGCCTTGGCTTTGCTCATCTTGTACACAACAGCCTGCTGGATTATGTACAGTTCTCAGAACGCTCTTCATTCCTTCAAACTTGATGTGTTTGCACATGCCATTCCCTCATTTTGTCTAGGAATTGCTACAAATATTAGAAACCTTAGCTTAGGCAATGGTTCTGTAAATTTTTCCTGTGTCCCCCAGGTAGAATTGGTGACTTCCTCATCAGTCTTTCCTTGGTTGCATTCACAATGTGGTATGATGGCCTCCTCTGACAGACTGTGGATTCTTTAAGCCCAGGGTTTTGATCTATTCTATCTGTATTTCTGAAGTCCAGCATGGGAATACAAAGCGGCTTATTGCATGGATGAATGAAAAAAGGATTTAGAAGTGATAAAGAGGCAATTTTATAGCTATGTCATAATTTTGAAATGTCCTTATTTGAGCTTGGCTTTTCTCTGATAATCTGAATTAGTGAAGGGTACTGACATTTCTGAGGATTATCTAGGAACCATTAGTCAGAAATATTCTGTCTGGAAAATTGCATTTAAGATGAAGAAAGGGTTTAGTTAGTGAACTGAAACTGCATGTTAAAGAACAGTAATTTTGAAAATGTCATGGGCAATTTTTTAAATAATGCTTTTATCAGCCATGATAGTAGAGCCTAGTTTATTTGATGTTAAGCAGAATCATAGCCGTATTTCGAATGTCCATTAGGAATTGCAAAGAATGGTTCTAGAAATGGATGGGCTTCCCCAGAGTCTATAAAATTTTGGTCCCTGAAGGTAAGGTGTTTAGATAGTCTTAAGACTTAAGAGACTGATGTGATTGTTGAAAAGGGAATTCATGTAGTGGGAAGGAGTACATTTAGCCCAAAAGAATTTTTTTGATACCATGAATTTCCAGATTTATAGATCAGAAAAATGTGGCCTGAAAAGGTGCTCCATATCTTTTCAATGGATTCAGGGTTTCTTTTCACTAGATGCCAGTAGAATCCCTATCCCCATCCCCACTTGTGAAAAAGAGGTTTCCATACATCAACAAATGTCCCTTGGGAGGAAAATTACCCCATTGAGAACCACTGAATTAAACAAATCCATTAGTAAACATCACCTGAGGAAAGCTGAAATGCTACCCTAAATCTGTTAAATTTTTCTTTTTGATATTTGTATTAAACTTAGACTGAGTAAAGACTTACTCTGCATTTGCTGGTGAGACAATAAACAAGACACTATGCTGGGTGCTGTGGAATTATAGAGAGCTAAAGAAGAGATCTACTGTCTTGTTAAAAACCTACAAATAATTCTTAAAGACATCTTTTGGACAGAAAAGCAGTGAGGATAGAGCTGATATAGCATAGCAGTAGTTTATTGCATCAATGCATACAATTTAGTGGTTATATCACAGAATCTGGAACCATGTCTGGGTTTCAAATACTAACTGCAATGTGCTCTAGCTGTTGGTTTGGAGAGGGGAGAGAACACCAGCTACTTAACTGCCTGATGCCTTGGTCTTTTTATCTGTAGACTGAAAATGATAGTAAAAGACTATATCACAAGGTTGTTGTGAGGATTAGATGAATTAATGGATTTAAGATGTTTAAAGTGATGCCTATTGCATAAAAAGTACTGTTAACACATTTGTTGAAACAAATCATTGGCTGAGAAATGCATCATCTTTATTGAACGACTAAGATAGAAAAAAAGGCTAATGTAATTTAATAAAAATATCACTTATGGAATAGACTCAATCTGATTTAAGAGGTAAATTTCTGAGAAAAAAGTGCATTCTAGATTTGATGTAATATAAATGTTCAGTATTATCATGGCTTCATAGTCATATCTGTATTTGAATTTTTGTGCTGCCACTTTTAGTTGGGTCACCATGAATGAATTATTTATTCTTTGAACTTGTTTTCTTCATCCGTAAAATGGAAATAATAATTGCCATCTCACAGGGTTGTAGCAGACATTAAAACAGGTCATTTTTTGTAAATCACCTTAACAAAAATAAGGTGCTTAACACATGATAGCTATTATGGACATGGATGTGTGGAAAACTGGAAACCTAGTTCTTTGCATGTGACATTTTGTCCTATGAGAGAGTTTAATAGTAAGTGCTGTTAGGTAAGAGGATGGTGTCATCAAGGCAGGGCATGAAGGTTCTCTGTCAGTTCTAGATAATAAGATCAATTTCTCTTCCCTTCCCCTTTATTTCTTGCGTTTTTAATATGTTCAACCCTGCATATGTGGTGTTAGAGCCATAGTCAACCAAATCAGAGGACTTACCTATTAGACGGAAAGACAAGATCAATGGGAGTGGAGAGAAGGAAAGGGAGACTATCATTAATGTAGCGCCTTCTATATCTCAGAAATCTCACTGTGTGCATTGTTCACTTGTCATAAAAACACTATAAGGTAAATCCTATTGTTCCTATTGCAGATGAGGAAACCAAGGCTAACAGAAATTAAAAAATTTGTTTGAGGCCACATACTTAAGAAGTAGAGCTGGATTTTGCACTCAAGTTTTCCTGACCACTAATGCTGTAATCTATTACGGTGGTCAAGATATTTTCATAGGAATAGAAGACAGTAGCTAATTAAGTGCTGTGACATAGGAATTCAGAGGGGAGCAATCTTGAGTTGAATTGTCAGGGGAAACTTCATGCAAGAGGGCACTTGGAAAGGAAGATAAAATTGGATTAGGCAGACAGGAGAGTCCTAACTGCTGCTCAAGTATTTCAGATAGGAGGATGGAATGAATAAAGGTCAAGATAAACATGAAATTTCAAAGGGTAGTGGGGAGACTGGGCTGACTGAATCAGAGGAGCTGAGTTTTGTGGGTTCAAGGAGCATGTGTTGCCTGTTCTCCTCTATACCTCCAGCACCTAACACAGCACTTAGCCCATAGTAAGAGCCTAATGATTGGCTAATATTACTGTAATACAATTGAATGGATAGTGGTAAATGAAACTCAAGTCATGGTTTAGGGTCTCAGAAGGCCCGCATGTCAACGTGAGTGGTTTGGACCTAGCCTGTTAGTATAGAGAAGCATGTTTTTGAGCAAGAGAATGGCAACAATAATTGTACTTTTAAAGTGTTTACTTGGAAGGCTGCTTGATAAGTAGTGCCTTAAACATAGTGTGTCATTTACTCTTCACATAAAATCTTTAAAAAAAGATGTGGTATTATATTCCACCCTATTTTTCAGATGGAGAACTAAGGAATATGGAAGTTAGAAAACTTACCCAAAGTCATACAGCTATTAGTTAACAGAGCTGGGATTTGATACTAGGAAGAGATGTACTTCCATGTTCATATTCTTCACCTCTACACCCTACTGCCTTTTAGTGAAAATGGTTTATTTAAGATGTTTCTTGCCAAGGGACCATTTTTCATGTCCCCTTGAAGCCTATGAATCTATAAATCAGTGACATGAATGAGTGTGTAAGTAAAGACCTTGGTTTAAAAGTTAAAAAGTTTCTAAACTCTGTCTCCTACGTGTTGTTTCCACTTTCCACCCCTATCCTGAGTTGCTTTTTTGGCTGATAAAAACAGGGAAACAGAAAAGTAACTACCATCTTTTTCAACACATTGGTAACTACTTAGTGATCACAGAGAAGATTGAAAACGTGAGAGAGTCTCCAGAAATGCCAAATTTATTATCTTCTCTTATGATAGTATTTAGATATTGCTAAAATTTTGGGTCTGAGGGAAAAATGAATTCCAACATCACATGTTATTTTGAAAGTAGGGGAACCAAGCACTGAGCCTTAGTCTCTATAAAATGATTTTCTCAGAAAGTCCAGAGCTTCTAGAGCTATGCTTGGCCCCTGGCAGGTGCTGTATGTTTACTTGTTAAAGAAATAAGTAGGGTCATAAAAGGAACAGGGATTTAGACTTAGATGATATGTATTTAAAAGTGACAACCTGCATCTATAGGTTATGTGACCTTGGGGAAGTCACTTGATCCCTCTTAGTCTTGGTTTTCTCAACTGATCAATGAAGATAAGAATAATTACCTTACAGGATGGTGGAGAGGATTAAGTGAATCAAAATGAGGTAATTGTATATAAGTCACCCAGTAAACTAGTATGGAAACATTAGAACCAATTTTACTTAGCCCTATGTCAAGGGCAACCACCTACCTCTTCCCTTTGTTATACAGCCAGTGCCCAAACAGAAGTCATCAATCTATTATTGCACTGTAGTAATCTAACACATGATATTCTACATGTCATAGTAAATATGACTAGATGTGCAGTGGGCATAAAAATTGTTACTACTTTAGTTATTCTTTGGAAAATATTATATATACAAATGACAGAGATGCATGAGAGAAGTTTTGTTTTCACTGGTGCATTATGAAAAGAAAATAGATTACATTTCTAATCTTTGAGAAATGTAATCCCATTTTGATAAGCCAAAAGGAAGAACTGTAAAAAATGGGGAATGAACAATCTTCCAGAGCAGATTCTGTCACTTGACCTTTAGTTTGTAGAACCAAGGCAATAAGAAGGGACCATCAAGTGTAACATGATTTACAAGCTCAACAGTGAGGTTGTAAAAATTAAGCAACTAATATATGGCATCTTGCACGTGGTAGGCAATTTCAAATGGCAGTTACATTTTCCTCTTAAACATGTAGTAACTCATTCATTCATGCAACACAGAGACCCTATTGTCACTTGTCAGTAAAAAGCCTACACGGTGTATTAGAAAGTGAGTTTGAAATGTAGGCAGAGACAAAATTGCAGTGGTCCTCAAAGGGCATTTTTTTTTTCTTTGTAGACAATGGGGTAACTGAATGTATTTTAGAAAGGGAGTGATAGGAAATGTTCTGTTTTCAACTCAGTTGCACAAAATAACTGCCACTGTTTTCCTCTCTCTCCCCTCATCTCTCCTTACACCCTTCTGTGGTATTCTATGGTGTTTTGTAATTTTTGTTAAGCTTTTCTTCCCATTAGTTAATCTAATTCCCAAAATAGTATACTGGTATGTGCATTATTACGATCTGCATTTCACCAGTAAAGAAACAGATGGTCACATTAATTTGACCAAGTGACAGAACTTCTTTTTTTTTTTTTAGTGTAACATTTATTTTTCTAGTATAATACACAGACACATCATGAGGCAAATGATGACAATAATACTTGCTAACATTTCTCCAATGCTCTTCCAGGTAACAGTCATTATTCTAAGTATCCTGTCTGAACACATTTAATCCTTTTTTTTGTTTGTTTTTTTTTTTTTTAATTTTTTAAACTTTATAGTTTATTGTCAGGTTGGTTTCCATATAACACCCAGTGCTCTTCCCCACAAGTGACCTCCACCAAGACCATCA
>CM053575.1:65193782-65219518 GCA_028646485.1 Cryptoprocta ferox
AGTCGATCGGGTTTTCCATGTAGAGTATCATGTCATCTGCGAAAAGTGAAAGTTTGACTTCTTCTTTGCCGATTCTGATGCCTTTTATTTCCTTTTGTTGTCTGATTGCTGATGCTAGGACCTCCAGCACTATGTTAAACAACAGTGGTGAGAGTGGACATCCCTGTCGTGTTCCTGATCTCAGGGGGAAAGCTCTCAGCTTTTCTCCATTGAGGATATTAGCTGTGGGCTTTTCATAGATGGCTTATCCAGCACTATGCCACAAACCCAAATCGTAATTAATTGGTAAAAGTTGAATGAAGAAAGGAATGCATGAAGAAGTAGTTTGAAATCTGAGATAGCCTGTCAGCCCAGAAAAGAGGGACATGGAAAAGAAAACTTTTACTTAAGTTTCTTCTTCTATCAATACATTTCCTGTATGGCGGTTATACACTCACACATTTTGTCCATCTATCAGCTGTGTTTTATAGATGGGCCCTTGTACATATTGAGTATAGTAGCTTCTGTGCTTTTTGAGCATTGCAAGGTTTGAGCACATTTCCTAAGGTCCGTTGCCACACATCTGGTCCTTGGTTGGTCACCTTTACCTTTTATGCCCAGTCTTTGCAGCATGTCTTAAACTGAACTCATCTTATCTCTCAAGCTTCTGCAAGTCACTGTTTTTCTCTAATGATGTCAGTCACCCAGCTTGAAGTCCTGCCTTATTTTGTGGACTTCTCCCTTATCCTTGCCCTTCACATCAATCACTTGGTAAAGTGGGAAGTGAACACTTGGGAACAACCTTTCAGAGTAATCCACACGGTCATTCTGAAACCATAAAACTCCTTCTCCCACCAGCTATATTTATTGTATGGTCAATGAAGAACAAATCTTCTCTGAATGATGTATTCTTTCCATCTTTCCATCATTACATTCCTGTTGTCTCTTCTCTCACTCATGTCACATTCCTCTTACCCAAAGGACTCTTAATGAATCCCTATTCCTTACAGAGTAAAGACGAAGCCTGGAATTCCATGCTCATCTCCATCAGAAACAAACCTCTAAATTCTTGCAACTGTACAGTGTACTTTTTTTCTTTTTTGCTTGAGACTAGTACTTTCTCTAAACTCTATTCCAGAAAGCAGTGAGAGATCATCCCTCTGTGGCCTTCTACTTGGGGGTCTGCATTTAGAAGAAGAAGCTGAGTAGGTGGGCCTCTGGAATCCCATCCCTGTCTCAAACAGAATAGCTCCATTTTGCTTTTCATGATCCCACATATTTTTTTTTCAGAAAGAATTTCCATGGATTTATAAAGTTTAAAAACCCTTGCTCTTACCAAAAAGTGAGTCCCTGCTATTTTCAGTTCATTCTCCAATGCCTTCCCATGTCTGGGTGCTTATGTTCATGATCCCCTGTATAGTCTCCACATATGGTGATTTTGTAGTGATTATCACCAAAAAGATAGCCTTACGAAGGAGAAAGCTATAAAGTAAGGTAGGTGTGTACGCAGAGGACATTGACACAGAAAGATTATTTCTCTTCTGCCTACTTGTTCTTTCATCTCTCTTCCAGGTGTGTACCAGTGCTGTGGCCTACTCTCAGCATGCTCCACCTTTCATCTCCACATAACTACAGTATACTGATGGCACAGCTCAAATTCCCATTCCACAGAAAGTCTCCTAAAGCCACAGCTGAATGTAATCTCTTCCCCTCTCAATACATCTTTTTATTTCTCCTTCTCTTATTTTACTGAGCATTTCCTGCATGTGGTTACTTGCCTAGTTATTTATGTTCAAGGCTCCTTCCTCCTGCAACGCTACTACTTTTGAAAGGCATGATCTGATTTTGAGTTTGTATATCCTGTGCCAGTTGTCATGGCCATCTTCAAATTGGCTAATTAAAATAGCCAATTTAGCGATTTTTTTTCACTTCTTATAGCTGAAAATTGCTGGAATGACTACATCAATTGTGACACATAATAATCAGCACAATAGCACATTTCAACCTTCTGAGACTCTCAGCACAGCTAATTTAATTCCCTTTGGTGTTGGGAACAACCTTTCGCAGTAATCCACATGGTCATTCTGAAGCTGTAAAACTCCCTCTCCCGCCAGCTATATTTATAGCATGGTCAGTGAGGAATAATTCTTTCCCACTGGTGTTGAGAAGGTTTCAGGGCAGAAGTGGGCATTATTAATAAATCTCTTCAAGGTTTATGCCAGCTCCCTTTTGGAGACAATGATTTGTCATTCATTCTAAGCATGTAGTGTCTTTTAATTTTTTTTGGTAAGATTTATATCCAATTCTCTATACTAAATTATCTTTCTAGCCATAGATTTTTCTCAGAGTGCACAGGGTTTAGAAAATTTGTAACATAACTCTTATTTTCCATTTTATGAAAGAAACCCAATGGTCGTGTTGGTGTTCTTGTCAGTATCTGTGAAGACAGAGATTGTGTTAGAATCTATTCATTCTATTCAAAAATGAACCCAAGGTTTGGGGTTGATGGTGATTGAATAAAAATATTAGCAGTGGAACAAGGATGACATCAACTCCTGAAAATAATGACAAAAATTTAACTTACTGGACTAAGGAAAAAGTTAAATAATTAGGAGAATGACTCTTTTTTACTTTGCAAATATAACCATTCAAGAAAAGATACCAAAGATTCACTGTTCCAACAATGTTTTGCTGATCCAGAGAGGTGATTTCATTGAGAAGGATCGAATATATATGTTAGCTTTTTATATCTGCCATGCCTTGGAAGTGGGTCACGGGGTATGGATTGCATGTCTCCCAAGTGTGGGGAACTGTGAAATCTTGGATGGTCTACCCTCACATGAGCAGCAGCATCAGTAGACTGTGAGTCCCTCAAAAGCTTACTGTAAGTTCATTCGTTCATCAAACATTGATCAGATGTCTTCAGTGTCACCAGCACTGTCTAAGCTCTAGTTGGAAGGCCTTTACAAGAGTAGAAATTACTAGACTACAAATTACCACCTTTAGGGAGACACATTTTAAAATTATTTCAATACCCATTTATCGAGTGTTTGTTGTGGGCTGGCCGAAGTTGGGCTGGGGCAGGAAACTGAATTCACAGTATGCTGCAGTGTGCTAAGTGCTCTGGTGACCTCTTTAACCAGAACTGGCCACAGAGTAATTGCTCAGCAAACATTTGTGAAGTAAATTAAGAAGGAAAAACTGCTCAGAGAGAATTTCCAAAAAAGAGTAAATTGGTTATTCTCATACAGATAATAAATGAACATATGTTAAAGATTTTTAACTCATGAAGGAATCAGGTAAATGTGATGAACAAGCAAATGTGATTCAAAAGAAAATGCAAAAAATGGCATATTTATAGACCAGGAATATTGAAATAAATATATAAATGGTGGCAAAACTAATTTTTCATGAGAGTAGGTAGAAAGACAATTGAATTTCTACAGGGCAAGACAGAACTTGCATGTTTATAGATACGAATAATCTTGCATTTCTTTCAGTTACTCACAATGTACACAGTTGCAAAATAGCTTAAAGACAAGGAAAGAGTAGAATCAGATAACCCGAAGTGGTATTTTCTAGGTAATACACAGTTTTTTTTTTAATCTTTAAATTTTATTTAAAATCAAGTTAATTAACATATAGTGTAATAATGATTTCAGGAGTAAGATTTGGTGATTCACCACTTACATATAACATCCAGAATACACAGTTTTTCATGCAAGTACAATTTTTTTCTCCTACAGAATAGCTTGGACAGGGTGTGGCTTGCACACTTCACAAGTGGAAGGGAACTGGGGGGGTAGGTCCCTCATAAATGTTTGAATACCAGAATGCTGGTTCCATATAGCCCACTATATTGGAGCTTATGTTCCATTTTCTTCATAAAGAATGAACTTTTCTTTCCTATGAGATAATAATGTGGTAAGGTAATGTTTTGACATGATGCTTCAAAGCACCTCCACAAACATTATTAGTTCTTATAACCACCGTGTGAAGTAGTTGGGGAGAAGATGATTATTTCTCTTTTGCAATGAGGGTGATGAAGTCTCACACTGAAGTTCTCACTAAACTGAGGAAGAAGTGTTGGTCTTGGGACTCAAACCCTCATTTTCTGATTCTAAACTTCTTGCTCCTTCCATCAAAAAGACCTAAAATTATCTCAGCAATAAAGCAGGAGCAAATTCCTTATGTTTACATATATTACAGAACTTTGGCCAGGATTTTTATTAGGGAAAGAAAGACCTCACATTTCCCCGTGATATACATAGACACACAAGAAAAGTACATTTCCTAATCTCTTCACTCCAGATCTTTCTTGAAATGACCCAGGAGAGAGAATGGTTGAATGCCATAACTCTTCCATAAGCTCTCTATATAGGACCATATGCTTAAATGACATAAGTCAATAGTCACTGAGCACCTTCTGTCCACCTTAAAAATAAAATAGTTGGTTATTTTAGTAACAACATGAGTTTGTTTGGGAATAGCAGAGGAAGTGAAATTCAGGACAAGCAAACTTTGGCAAACCACAGGCAAGTCCAAAGAGACAGAGAAAATCAACTTTTATTAGGTGTTAGGAAGAAACTGAGAGAAATGTTTGGAACAGAAGTTCAGGGGAGAACAGGAGTTGAAGGTTGTGACAGATTCTCATCGGCTGCAGATGGTAGTGCTTTGTTGCCTGGTAGGGAGGAATCTTCCTTCTTTGTTGTAAAAGCAGGAGATGAAGTTCCCATGTGGAAAGTGTCCTGCCTTGTCAAGGTAAGACTTATCTTGATGGTTTTGTGGACTGCAACATGTGACTCTTGTGTGAGAGTCCCGCTGTCAGGGTTTCCCATTTTCACACTCCCAACACCTGAAAGTATGAGGTAATTTTTTTGTATTTTCTATCTGGTCTCTTTCTAACTGTTAATATTTGGAATGGTGTCCTTTCATCATCAGCATTATTGATAACATTTTTTTTACTTCTAGGTAGAGAGCCTGCATGAATGGGGGAGGGGCAGAGGGAGAGAGAGAGAATCCCAAGCAGGCTGTACACTTAGCGCAGAGCCCAAGGTGGAACTTGATCCCATGACCCTGGGATCATGACCTGAGCCGAAATCAAGAGTTAGAGTGAGCCACCAGGTGCCCATATTGATGACATTTATTGAAGGGTTCTGTGGCATGTTTTCTCCAAGCACTAATTTTAGTGCATTAATTTAAAAAAAATTATTATCTCACTTATACCCCCACAGTAATCTTATGGGAGAGGTATTTTATACCCATTTTACAAATGATAAAATGAAACCTCAGAAAAGTCAATGAACTTTATCAAAATCCCACATAATGAGAGATTCTGACCCAATTCTGACTCCAGAGCCTGTTCTGATTATTGCAACCTGCCATGCAAATCACTGTTTTCTTTAGACTATGTCCAGTGGCTCATTATTACTGTGTGATTGATAATCACTGAGAAGAGTCCTAAGCACACATGAAATGTTGACACAGTGGGAAACATCTGTTAAATTCAAATATCCAACACAAAATGCCAGAACACTGAGGCTTAAATCAGGTGAGCCCCATTGTGGGGAATGAGAAGGAGACTCTGAACTGCATTTTAGAGAAACAACAGTGGTGGAGCTGGATTACTTTTAAATTTATAATAAACCAGTGCATAGGCAGGGCTTTTCCCTCATTCATGATTTTCCATGAGAAAGCTCAGGATCCCCACATGGGCCTTTCCTTTCTTCCTCTGTCACCTCAGGTATGTTCCCTAAAGCAAGATATCTGTATTTAATTATGCAAGCAATAGGGTTCCTTTAATTTCCCTCAGAGATAGTTTCCCAGTTTCGTAGTTTTCCGTGCTTTGCCATTTCCCTTGGTGATCAGTCTGCATTCTCTTTGGCTTAATCTTCTTTCCTTAGTCTGGCTCCTTATCCTCACTTGAGCGATAGCATTTTCTGCTTGACTTTTTTTTTCTTCCAAAAGGTAATCAGTTCACATGATGGCCTTTGTCATTTTGCCAGCAGGCAGTGTCCCCTCTGGACCAATCTCACCCTTGGTGTCACTTCTTCCCATGTCTTTCTTCCTTCAGCTTTCCTTCGTTTCCCTTTCCCCACGCAGAACACAGACAATACACCTCTGGGTAATTATGTTCAAGCCCATTAGAAATAACCAAGCAAATTGGGGTGCCTGGGTGGCTCAGTTGGTTAAGCGTCCAGCTTCAGCTCAGGTCATGATCTCACAGTTCATAGGTTTGAGCCCCGTGTTGGGCTCTATGTTGACAGCTCAGAGCCTGGAGCTTGCTTCAGATTCTGTGTCTCCCTCTCTCTCTGCCCCTCGCTCACTTACACTCTGTGTGTGTGTGTGTGTGTGTGTGTGTGTGTGTGTGTCAATTTAAAAACATTTTTAAAAAAACAAGCACAAAATCAACAAAACCTCTAAATAACCACATTTTTAAGACTTTAAATTACCAAGTTATAAAGTAAATTCTTAGCTTTTTTTCTGCTTCCTTTTCTCTCTGCTCATTCACATGGCTGAGTGGTCTGATTCAGAAGTTTTCTATACAATTTGCCTTTTTATTTTGTTCAATGTTAGGCTTTTGGGATAAAGATCCAGAAGGATTGGGTCCTATTCCCTATTGAGCCCCTTTTCATTTAACCAGAGATACATCACTAAACCTCTCTGTACCTCAGTTTCCTCATTTAATGTATAGCAAGAGGTTTTTAAAATGGGAAAATCCTGTTCTCCTTGGGTTAACTGTCCTGGACTCTGGGTAGCATTCTTTCTTCACTCCCGACAGATATTTAGCCACCTGTCCACCTTCAGATCAGACCTTTGGTTTTCTGGTTGTCCTGCACATAAACCTCTGCTCTCTCATTGATTTGAGAACAGTTTCTTGGACATATGCCCCCACTTATACTGCTCTTCACCCACATTCTCCTAACTCAGACCTCTGGCATCTATTCCATTTGACCTGCCTCATTTGCTCTGGATCAATAGCAACCATACACAAATCATCTTGAAGTGTAGGGCACGGAATGAAATCTTTTATTAATGTGGATTGCTCTTGAGGACACTGGCAAGTTCTCTCTACTACTCAAACTCCAGCACTGCCATTCAAGTCATGAGTTATAAAAGCAAATCTGTAGTTTCTGGGAAGCTCAGTTTCTGCATAAGTAAAATGGGAATTATAACAACACCTGGTTCATAAATTTAAGCCAGGCTAAAATGCTTTCTGTTAAATGTTACACAATTATTCGAAAGTATATTTCCTGGGGGGAAGGGGAAATCATTAGTTCACCCAAGATGGCACTTCGATAATTCCTATTGTCTGGAACAGATCTATGCTTCTTAGATGCTAGCCTCTCCACAGGGCTTTAGGTCAAAATCTCACCCTAAAGGCAGATAGCATCTCCACTCATCCTACATTCATTCATATGCCTCTTGAGGACAAATGGGATTGATCATGAACTTGGTATTTGCTAGATCACGATTCTGTTTGTTTCTTCCACAGCGACTCTTCTAACGAGACATGTTTCAACTATTTTATTTCTTCTTCTAAGATATTTTGACTATTCTTTCTTCTATATTGCTGTACATTTTGAGATGAGACAGATCTTTAACATGAAAATTCATGTACCATTTCTCTAGCCTCCGTGAAGATGCACAACAGCTTGATTTTAAATATACTCATTAATGAGTATGCAACTACACCAAGCAAATTTATTAATTTTCTCTTAAAGGATTAAATGATAATGTTTCAGAGTTACTTTCCTCAACAAAATTGCTCTTAAGTGTGCAAATAGTTGGAATGTGATGCTGTGGTATTATTTATTGTAGCTGACTGTACAATTTTTTTGTGCTATCATAATTCATTTTGTGTTTATCTCTGATGAATGCCTTCTTGTCTTTACATGTGATAGATATTTTCTCCAATATAATCAGTCTTTCAGTGGATATTCTTTCTCATATTTATTTCTGTTAGAAATATAACTCCATCCCAGAAGAGTTGGTATATTTGATTTTAATTGCTTATGTTATATCTGTTTTTGTTGCCATCACAGATGGAAGGAACTTTGAAAAGTCATTTAATCAGTTACTCTGCCTTTAGGCAAAAAGGAGCAAAACAGAATCATTTACAGGGTCTATTTAGAAAGATCTGCAAAAGGCAATTCTGTTTCCCTTTTGGACAATCACTTTTCTTGGGGGGGGCAATCACTTTTTCTTAAAAATTTTAAAGTTCTTTATTTTTAGAGAGCGAGAGCATGTAGGGGCAGAGAGAGAGAAAAGGGGAGAGAATCTCAAGCAGGCTTCTCACTGTCAGCTTAGAGCCTGATGCACGGCTTGATCCCACAAACCTTGAGATCATGGCCTGAGCTGAAATCAAGAGTTGGACTTTTAACTAACTGGGCTACCCCGGGACCCTGGGGAGGGGTGGGCAATCACTTCTTTAAGATAAAATTACAACCCTGCTTCAGTTTTCTTTCTTTTGGGAAAAAAAAACTCTATGCTTTTCCTTTAGTAGAATTAGGAATGTTAATTGAATTGCATTTATTAGTCATAACAGGTTAAGTTGCCACTTAGTTTTATGCTTTAGATGTTTTTCTAAAAATTTTTTGATGTTTATTTTTAAGAGAGAGAGACAGAGCAACAGAGAGAGCGTGAGTGGGGCATGGGCAGAGAGAGGGAGACATAGAATCTGAAGCAGGCTCCAGGCTCTGAGCTGTCAGCACAGAGCCTGACACAGGCTCGAAGTCACAAACTGCAAGATCATGACCTGAGCCGAAGTTGGACGCTTAACCAACTGAGCCACCCAGGCACCCCTAGATGCTTTCTTAAAGTTTCCTTTGATTTCTGTATTTTGTTTACTTTTATCCTGTAGTTATTTGAAAAATGTCAGTCCAATTTTTAATTATACCTGTGTTTAGTTTTGCAGGTTTGAAATAAAATCAATTTGTGACTTTCTCCTATGAACTATGAGGAAATTATCACATTTTTACCTTCTTTGTCCTCTCCCAGAATGTATTCTGCTTGGCCTTTGTTAATTCAATCTGAGATTATAAACCAGTTTATTATCAGACTCTCATGATAGCTTGCTGTCCTATGGATTTAGCGTGCTCCATATTCCTTCCCCACTATCCAGTGCCCACTAATTTTACTCTCATCAAAATCAATGGTTATGTTTCTATAGCCAGAACCATGAAATTTTCAAATTGGAAACTTTGTTTTCCCCAAACAATGTCATTGTAAACACTTGACACTCTCTGTTCTTGAGGACACACAGGTCTGGGTGGTTCTACAGATGCATTCTTTTCTCTCTTTCCCTTACTTTAGCAATTTGTCTCCTTTGGGGACTCCGCTTGTTATATCATATGATAGGAGTATTTCTCCTCCTGGCTGGTGAGACTAGGAACTATGCCTAGCCATGTGCAGTCTCCCTAGATTGTGTTGCCTTTTACTAGTTAGTAATTTTTCCCCTGGCCTTGAGTATTTTCCTCAAATGCATGTGAATATAACTACTTAGCCAGGATTTTAGGGCGTTCCCTTTGTAGATCTCCAGAGGTCTCTCTGTAACTCTGTCCTCTCCATTCTCTGCGTTGCAAATTCTTCCCACTGTGGCCTCTGTGAATTTTGAATTCCATCTTCTCAACTCAGGGAGACTGCTGAACCAGCTGAGCCACCTAGACACCCATCACAGAGAATTCTGTATAATTCTGTATAAAAATTCCAAACAGGTCTTCTTTTGTTGACCCACCAGCATGCATATATGAAGTTCACATTGTTCTCTTTCTTTCTATCTCCCTCTCTCTCTACCTCTGTCTCTCTCTGTCTCTATATCTACATATATACATTATATGTATATATATGTATTTATTTCACAGTAATATACATATATTTCATAGTGTAACATACATATTATATATATTTCACATTATAAAATAGATTTCATATATATGTATTTCACATTGTCAGCAGAGTGACCTTTCTTAATAATGCTCTCATCACATATTTCAAATACACGGTTTTCCCTTGTCTCCTCCACCAAATTTAGAACTCCATAAGGTAAAGTGGTAGATTCTCTCACTATCTGTTTAGGAAATTAATAGAAGAATGAAGACAAGCTCTTTGTATTGCAGCCATCATTCATCCTCTGACTCCAATGCCACTGTTAATCATTTGACTCTTGATAGTTATTTTCATATGCCTTTGTTTTGTCAGATGATACTTAGTGTAAAAGTTAAGATTAAGTAGTAACTGCAATTGTACAAACCCTCCTCTGAGCATCTTAATCTCTTATTTTTATAAACATCATTCCTCCACACACACACACAATGATTCTATGAGGGACTATGAATATCATGTCATTTTTTCTGGGCAAGGAATTCAAGGCTCCAGGAGGTTAAGTGAATTGTATGAGATCTCACAGGGTTAGTGAAGGGTAGAGCCATGATTGGAGCATAGACATTCAGTCATATTAAACTACATTTGAAAACAGTATGTATAGGGCACTCCTTGAAACTACTCACCATATCCTACATGTTTTTTAATGTACCCCTATAGTCCTTTTCCAGGCCCCAGAATAAGAAATGTCAATGTCTAAGGATGACTTTGTGGGATGGCCAAGGCTGTTCTCAGGAGAACCAGATCATAGAGAGGCTAGCTTCTCTTACCTAGTCACTCCTGAGCATGTGGAAAAATTGGCAAAAAGCCCAGCATGAACAGAATCAATCTCCAGAAAATCTGTCATGCAGGAAAGGTACATGCTGTGTGTGAGAAAAATGTAAATGCCAAACTGAAAAAATCTTTGTTAGAGAAACTTTGCAACCAAAAAAGAAAAGTTTTTCTGAAACTGTCTTCAGATTGAGGATTTTTTATTTATTTTTTAATTTTAAAAAATTGTTTTTAAGTTGTGAGCTTCTTGAAGAAACAGGGCATGTTTTAATAATTTCTTGAGCAATATAAGCCAAGCACTATGCAAATACTTCTATACATTAATTCATTGAAACCTGTGTTTCTTAAGTAATTATTGTGAGCTAGAACCTTTTCTAGTACTTGAGATCACAAGTACTGATTCACATCAGTGAATAAAATAGAACAGACTTCTGCCCCCACAGAAAGGGAAGTAATGAATAAGGAATGGGTAGACTATAAACATAATAAATCACTAAAATATGGCATTTTAAAAGGTGATAAGTGCTAAGGAGGAAAACAAATAGAGTCAGGGGAAGTGGGACCAGGAGTGAAAGAATGAGGGAAAGGGCCAGTGTAATTTTCTGATTATTGTTGATATCATTCATGGGTGACATTTGAGCAAAGTTTGATGCTGAGAGAGTTATCTATGCATATATGTGTATGGGGGTGTCCACCAGCACGAATGTGGCTAAATAGTGTGCAGTATGTAGTGAACGTTTAGTTTAATGTAATTTTTAATTTTTTTCAGTTGATTTATTTAGAGAGAGAGAGTGTGGAGAGGAGGGGCAGTGGGAGAAGAGAGAGAGAGACAGAGAGACAGAGAGACAGAGAGGGAGAGAGACAGAGACAGAGAATCCCAAGTAGGCTCCATGCTGAAGTGGGGCTTGATCCTCCAACAACTGTGAGATCACAACTGAGCCAATATCAAGAGTTGGACACTCAACTGACTGAACCACCCAGGCACCCCCATAGTAAACATTTAATAAATAATGGTGGTGATGATGATGACACATGATTGGAAGAAAGAGGAAAGTTCTTTGCTATTGAGCCCTAAATAATCTATATGAAAATTGATTCAGCAAGGGAAGTGTTACTTTGAAGGTGGCTGTTTCAGCACAGAGTCTGCCTTTTTGTGAGTGAGAGTGGGTCTAGGGCCCAGGGCTGGGATCACAGTAAGGGAATACTGTGGCATTGCTGCTGGTTGCTTATCTCAGTTCTGTCTCTGGGGTTGTTAGTGTGGCCCTTTGGTGTTTTATGGACTCTCTAAGTACAAGAAATGTACAAAAAAGCACAAGGACAGGAGAGATACAGAGCTATCTCAAAAACATAGAAGTGTCAAGAATTTTATGGAAGATTTCACTGCAGCATGAACTAAGACAGAAAGTGAGTTTACTAATATCCAGAATATATTTATGGAACACTGAGTCTATGCTATTCCCTGTGCTGACCTGTAGAATTATGGAGACTGAGGAAATGAGGTTGTTGTCCTCAAAAAGTTCATAATCTTCTTTGGGGAGACAAACACATAAACAGTTACTGCTGGGAGGGCTGTGACTGAACTCTGAGCAGGTACATGTTGGGCAAATAGTAGGTTTGATTTATTTGGCTTCATTGTGGTGGTGGTAGAGGCCATCAAGGGGGCTGCACAGCTGTAACTCTCGGACACTTCCTCTTCCTAATAGTTTTAGTTTCAGGAAAGGGAATTCAAGTTAGAAATTTCAGTAGTAAAACATATCTGCTACAGTAAAGCTTTTCAGAATTCTTGATGCTTTAAGAAACTCCTGGCATCAATCTAGATTTGGGTAAGACTTTACAACCTACAGCTTGGATCCATGTATTTGGAAAATGGGACAATAGCAAACTCTGTTTCTGTGATTATAAAGGAATCAGCCTCTTAGAACTGGGATTCTGTTTGAGGAAAACACTTAGCCTTCCTATGTTGCACATCTTTCAGTGTAACAGGAAAGAGGGCAACTCATAGGTCCACCTTAGCTTTGAGTATCTTATTCAGAACTCAGTAATTTATTTTACAAACATTTATGGACATTTTACTATGGTCCAAGTACAGCATGGGTGGTTGGGATGTAATTCTTATCTGGAAAGAGGTCCCAGCCCATGAGGTATTATGGCATGACCTCAGGTTTGACAATTTGATTCTTCTTTGCCTACTGCATGTTTCAGCCAAATTAAGGTTTCTTTACTCCAGGCATTAAAACAAGAAAATGAGGCAACTGTTGATGTCATAAAATGTGAAAATGGCAACAACTTCCCTCCACTCAGACCAACACTCTGGGACCCAGGGCCAGAAACATCATGAGACTGTCCTTTCCCTTGGAAGTTGGCTGATGGCACACATGATCTTTTGATTTCCATCTAGAATGTACTGGTTCAGTGGTAGAGATGAGTCTCAGGAGTATATACACATTGGAAGCTGTATTTTTCTTAAGTGACAACTAATCAATGTTTTCTGTTGAGCTAGGGTTCCTGGCAACCTCAGGTTGTGAATTAATAAGAGGAAATGTCCTCTTTTGAATTTAGAGCCTTGAACAGGTTGACATTTTTTTTTTTTTTTCTGATGTCCTACTGATTGAAGATTCTGTTTTGGGAAAACATTGTTTATACATAATCATTTGCCTCAAGTAAATCTGTGGATTTATGATACAGCTGAAATTCAGTTACTCTCTAGTGTGTACCTGTGAGAGCCATCATTACTTGAACTAAGATTCTGGAGGTTTGAAAAGTCTACATTTTGACATCACCATTGTTCTGAGAACAGCTGTACTGCTAATTTACTTTTATTGAAGACTATTTTTACATTAGCTTTACATTTTGTTAAATTGTGTGGGTAATAATGATAGTGGTTGCATATGGTTTCAGGAATGAAGTCCTTTCTCATGTAAAAAATGTCATATAATACTATAATTTATGATAGGAAGTCACTATGAATACAGTACTGCTTGGAAATGAATATTTTATTCATCATGTGTATGTCAGACATGTGTGTGAGATGTTGAAGTAGGCTATAATGGTGGTTGATACACAGAGGGAGGATTCTGTGGCTCCTTAAAAAAAGTCTGCAACTCCCAAAAATCCTTGATATTCAGGCTGGGAGCTGTAGCACCAATGCCACATGGCTTCCCAGCTTTGTTTTCTTTCTTTTTGGAGCTTTTTAACAACCAACAGGGCATGCTGCAGTTAGAATTGCAAATTCTATGCCAAGGAAAGCATGCTTAGCCATTAGAGGAAATAAAAAAAATTCCAATAAAGCAAGAAATGCAACTTGACCACTTTGGTATAAGCACAGCATTAGAGGAAATAAAAAAAATTCCAATAAAGCAAGAAATGCAACTTGACCACTTTGGTATAAGCAAAGCAATAACTATTTAATGGCCAGTAAATGTAATTGTGGAGACTTTGTTTTATATATATAGCAGCAAATGTGATTACATTTTCACTCTTTGTTTCCATGGCCAGCTGTGAGAAGCCATTTGTCACTTCCTAGCTGTCTGGGTCACCTGCTCTGTTCTTGCTGTCAGAGGTACTGCTAACCAGCCCAGATCCAAGCACATGCTTAATTGACCCCAGTGATGTTCTAACAGGTCACCTTCTCAATAGTTTCTGAGGAAGAGAAACACATGAAGCTTATTCAAGCTTTAAGTACTTTGGTTTCACTATTTTAGAAGGCAGATACCTGGCTTAATTTATTCTCAAATAATATGAAGTCTTGTCTGACTACACAGTTGTTGTTTTTTTTAAATCCAGCTGGGGTGTGGGTGACCTCAAGCTAGCGGAGTTGGCTAGGCATTAGTTCTACTCCCATGCTTAAAATCCCAGAGTGAGAATTTTCTTCTAGACAGGCTGGAGATGAAGATTTATCATACTGTGAATATTCTCATTCTGGATTCTGTATTATGGGTAACTATTCACTTCTATCTTAGTCTAAAGGAGTTTCCTGGGGTCTTTGCTGAGAGCTGAATTTAATTAGGGAAGGGAGCTTGCTCACAGTAAGTATTGACAGGTATGGAGAGGTTATAGAGCCATAGGTTGCCAAAGATAAGGGAGCGGGATAACAAGGGTAGACACAGCCAGAAACTGCTAGGCATGCAACATTTCTATGCATACTGCTTTACTACTGCCAGGGCCACTTAGGTGTATCTGTGGACATTATGAATCTTTCTATCCTATTTGGAGAAAGCAACAGGAATGTTGGAGTACTACTCTGCCAAGCTAAGTTGGAGTACTACTCTGCCACTTTATACATGTGTATGAAATAATGCTATTTCATGGGAGCATCAGTGTTTGAGAATTGATATGGCCATCACTTTCTGAGCATTAACACTTTTTTCCAATTAAAAATTTTTTCCTATTTATTTATGTTTGTTTGCTTATTTATTTATTTATTTATTTATTTTATAGTTTATTGTCAAGTTGGTATCCATATAACACCCAGTGCTCGTTGCAACAAGTGCCGTCCTCCATGCCCATCACCCATTTTCTCCTCTCCCCCACCCCCATAAACCCTCAGTTTGTTCTCAGTATTTAAGAGTCTCTTACGGTTGGCCTCCCTCCTTCTCCTTAACTACATTTTTCCCCTTCCCCACCCCCTGGTCCTCTTTTAAGTTCCTCCTCTTCCACATATGAGTGAAAACATATGGTATATGTCCTTCTCTGCCTGACTTATTTCACTTAGCATAACACCCTCAAGATCATCCAAGTTGCTACACATGGCCCGATTTCATTCTTTCTCATTGCCATGTACTATTCCATTGTATATATAGACCACATCTTCTTAATCCATTCATCAGTTGATGGATATTTAGGCTGTTTCATGATTTGGCTATTGTTGAAAGTGCTGCTATGAACATTGGGGTACATGTGCCCCTATGCATCAGCACTCCTGTAGCCCTTGGGTAAATTCCTAGCAGTGCTATTGCTGGGTCATAGGGGAATTCTACTGATAATTTTTTGAGGAACCTCCACACTGTTTTCCAGAGTGGCCGTACTAGTTTACATTCCCACCAACACTGTAAGAGGGTGCCCATTTCTCCACACCCTCGCCATCATCTATAGTCTCCTGATTTGTTCATTTTAGCCACTCTTACCTGTATGAGGTGGTATCTCAGTGTGGTTTTGAATTGTATTTCCCTGGTGATGAGTGATGCTGAACATCATTTCATGTGTCTGTTGGCCATCTGGATGTCCTCTTTGGAGAAGTGTCTGTTCATGTCTTCTGCCCATTTCTTCACTGAATTGTTTGTTTTTTGGGTGTGGAGTTTGGTGAGTTCCTTATAGATTTTGGATACTAGCCCTTATCCAACATGTCATTTGCAGCTATCTTCTCCCATTCCGTTGGTTGCCTATTAGTTTTCTTGATTGTTTCCTTTGCAGTGCAGGAGCTTTTTTCTTGATGAGGTCCCAATAGTTCATTTTTGCTCTTGATTCCTTTACCTTTGGGGATGTGTCGAGTAAGAAACTGCTGCGGTTGAGGTCAAGGAGGCTGTTTCCTGCTTTTTCCTCCAGGGTTTTGATGGTTTCCTGTCTCACATTCAGGTCCTTCATCCATTTTGAGTTTATTTCTGTCTATGGTGTAAGAAAGTGGTCTAGTTTCATTCTTCTGCATGTTGCTGTCCAGTTCTCCCAGCACCACCTGTTAAAGAGGCTGTCTTTTTTCCATTGGATACTCTTTACTGCTTTGTCAAAGATTAATTGGCCGTACATTTGTGGGTCCAGTTCTGGGTTCTCTATTCTATTCCATTGGTCTATGTGTGTGTTTTTGTGCCAATACCATACTGTCTTGATGATGACAGCTTTGTAGTAGAGACTGAAGACTGGGATTATGATGCCTCCCGTTTTGGTTTTCTTCTTCAGTATTACTTTGGCTATTCGGGGTCTTTTGTGGTTCCATACAAATTTCAGGATAGTTTGTTCTAGCTTTGCGAAGATGGCTGGTGCAATTTTGATTGGGATTGCACTGAATGTGTAGATTGCTTTGGGTAATAACGACATTTTAACATGTTTATTCTTCCAATCCATGAGCATGGAATGCTTTTCCATTTCTTTGTGTCTTCTTCAATTTCCTTCATAAGTTTTCTATAGTTTTCATCATATAGATCTTTTACAGCTTTAGTTAGGTTTGTTTCTAGGTATTTTATGGTTTTTCGTGCAATTGTGAATGGGAATCAGTTTCTTGATTTCTCTTTCTGTTGGTTCATTTTTGGTGTATAAAAATGCAACCTATTTCTGTACGTCGATTTTGTACCCTGTGACTTTGCTGAATTCATGGATCAGTTCTAGTATGCTTCTGGTGGAGTCGGTCAGGTTTTCCATGTAGAGTATCATGTCATCTGAGAAAAGTGAGAGTTTGATTTCATCTTTGCCAATCTGATGCCTTTTATTTCCTTTTGTTGTCTGATTGCTGATGCTAGGACCTCCAGGACTATGTTAAACAACAGTGGTGAGAGTGGACATCCCTGTCGTGTTCCTGATCTCAGGGGGAAAGCTCTCGGTTTTTCCCCATTGAGGATGATATTAGCTGTGGGCTTTTCATAAATGGCTTTTATGATGTTTAAGTAAGTTCCTTCTATCCCAACATTCTCGAGGGTCTTTATTAAGAAAGGATGCTGTATTTTGTCGAATGCTTTTTCTGCACCTATCGACAGGATCATATGGTTTTTATCTTTTCTTTTGTTAATGTGATGTATCACATTGATTGATTTGCGAATATTGAACCAGCCATGTAACCCAGGAATGAATCCCACTTGACCATGGTGGATAATTTTTTTTTGTATGCTGTTGAATTCGATTTGCTAGTATCTTGTTGAGGATTTTTGCCTCCATATTCATCAGGTATATTGGCCTGTAGTTCTCTTTTTTTTGCTGGGTCTCTGTCTGGT
Source organism: Cryptoprocta ferox (assembly GCA_028646485.1). Taxonomy (NCBI): domain Eukaryota; kingdom Metazoa; phylum Chordata; class Mammalia; order Carnivora; family Eupleridae; genus Cryptoprocta; species Cryptoprocta ferox. The sequence goes on from CM053575.1 coordinate 65,211,329, forward strand.
TTGGGAATCAAAGTGATGCTGTTTTCATAGAACGAGTCTGGAAGTTTTCTTTCCATTTCTATTGTTAGGATAGCTTGAGAAGAATGGGTATTAACTCTGCTTTAAATGTCTCATAGAATTCCCCAAGGAAGCGATCTGGCCCAGGGCTCTTATTTGTTGGGAGATTTTTGATAACTGATTCAGTTTCTTCACTAGTTATGAGTCTGTTCAGATTTTCTGACTCTTCCTGTTTGACTTTTGGAAGTGTGTGTGCGTTTAGGAATACGTCCATTTCTTCTAGGTTGTCCCATTTGTTGGCATATAATTTTTCATAGTATTCCCTGATAATTGCTTATATTTCTGTGGGATTGGTTGTAATCCATTTTCATTCTTGATTTTATCTCTCCTTCTATTCTGAATGACAGACTTGCTGGATAAAGGATTCTTGGCTGCATATCTTCTCTCTTCATCACATGGAAGATTTCCTGCCATTCCTTTCTGACCTGCCAAGTTTCAGTAGATAGGTCTGTTACTACCCTGATGTGTCCACCTTTGTATGTTAGGGCCCTTTTATCCCTAGCTGCTTTCAGAATTCTCTGTTTATCTTTACATTTTTCCAGTTTCACTATGATCTGTCGTGCAGAAGAGCGATTCAGTTACGTCTGAGGGTAGTTCTCTGTGCCTCTTGGATTTCAATGTCTGTTTCCTTCCCCAGATTGGGGAAGTTCTTGGCTATAATTAGTTTAAGTACCCCGTCAGCCCCTTTCTCTCTTTCTTCTTCTTTAGGAATTTCTATAATACGGATATTGTTCTGTTTGATTGTGTCACTCAGTTCTCGAATTCTCCTTTTGTGCTCCTGGATCAATTTATTTCTCTTTTTCTTGGCTTCCTCTTTTTCTATAATTGTGTCTTCCAACTCATTTATTATCCTCTCTGCCTCTTCAATCTATGCAGTGGCCACCTCCATTTTATTATGAACCTCATTTATAGCATCTTTTAATTCATCACAGCTATTTTTAAGGTCCATAGTCTTTTTATCAATAGCTTCTCTGATGTCTTCCATGCCTTTTTCAAGCCCAGCGATTAATTTTATGACTGTTTTCTAAATTCTTGCTCAGTTATGTTGCTTATATCTGGTTTGAGCAATTCTGTAGCTGTGACTTCTTCCTGGAATTTCTTTAGAGGAGAGTTCTTCCGTTTCATCATTTTGGCTAGCTTTCTGTCTCTTGTCAGTTTTAAAAGCTTGTTATGTGCTCTGCACCTGTGAGTATTGCTATATTAAAGAAGGCTCATTGACTGTCCAGGGCCTGTCTGTTCAGGAAGTGATCTTTTAATGGTGTCCCTTGGTCTCTCTTGTTGTGCCTTTGGTTTTTTTATTTCCCTACTAATAGTGATATTTGGGAGTCTCCACCATGTGTACTTTGCCTTGTTTCTTGAGGTAGCCCGGGAAAGGAAAACAGACAGAGAAACAAACAGGGAACAAAAGCACACAAACAGATCAAACAAACAAGAAAACTGAAAGGGGGGAGGAGGGAAAGGGGGAAAAAAAACCCAGAACAACAAAAGACAAAGGGCAGTTTAAAAGCATGAAACCAGAGATCCCAACTACAAATAAAGATCAGGGTGGAGGCAGTGCTAATGGAAGAGCATATACAAAGAGAGAAATGACAGGCGTGGGGAGAAAGAGAAATTGAACTTTGACCAGGCAGATAGACTTAAAGGCTTAATTCAGATAGAAAAAAAGGAGAATATGGCAGGAGGGAGGACAGAAAAAAGAAAACAAAGATAATGTTACCCTGAGAAACTATATAGTCTGATTATTTCAGAGAGAGAGGAAGGAAGATAACACGGAGGTGTAGAATATGTATCAAGAGAATGAATTAGATATAACTGTTTAAGCAAACCTATAACCAGAATACCCAGTCCAGCGGAGGGGAGAGGTAAGAATGAGATAAGGAAGAATATATCTGAATAGCAAGAATTGATCTAGAGTTAATCATGGCAATGCATCAATGCTGGTCTTGGCTGAGGGGCTTTCTGTTTCTGCAGCATCTATCCAGCTCTGATATCAAAGCAGCTAAGCAGTGCAGATGGGTGTGGTTTGGTGTAGGCGGTTCTCTCCTCCACTGTGGGTCCTGTAGGCTGCTCCCAGGCCCCACCTTGGTGGTTGTGTGGAGAAAAATGGCGACCCCCGTCCCTTCTCAAATCAGGTGTTCCAAAACACTCCTTTGGGTCCGATCTCACTGTGCTGCAGGCGCAGGCAAGGTGGACTGCATTCTATGTCCCACACCCAGCTGCCTTTGGAGCTCTTACTCGCTGCACATTAATGATACCACCCAAAATGCAATCCTGCAAACCAGAGCACTTCCTAGCTGGGGTCAAGCAGGGGACCGGTTCCTCCTGATGCAGACTGTGTCCCTTGCATACCTTCTATCTTGGAGGGAATTTCTGGGACCAGAGCACCCAGCCCAAAGAAATCTCTGCAGTTAGAGATGGGATCTCTCTCCAAAAGCCCTGTGATTAGATATGGGATGATAGGATCCCTTTCCGTCCTGGGCCAAAGTTTTTCTCTTCTTCAGGTACAGTTCTATGATTCCCCAGCTACTCTTTCTCTTCCCTTTGTCTCTCCACAGAAGGGACTCCCTCCCCTCTCTGTCTCTGTGTCCCAGCCTATTTTTATCTTCCCCACTTCGCAATCACACACCTATGAGACTATCTTCTTAGTGGACTCTGTCTCTTTTCCTCCATGACTCTGTGGTTCATAGTCCTTTGGCTTCAGCCATTCTTTGTTTGAGGGATGCAGGTGGGATGTACAGAACTCCCTATTTCTCCACCATCTTTGCATTAATACTTTTTAAGTGTAGCAAGGTAGAATTTTCTGTGACCCTTGTCCCCTTGTCCCAACATTTTTTTTTGATTCTTTATCCCTGGAAGAAAGAAGCCTTTTTAGTAGGGAGATTATGTTTTTAGAAGCATTCACTAAAAACAAGATAAATATTTTACTGCTTTGAAGATGTTCTACTTTGAAGATTTCATAAAAGCTGTACTTACTGGGGCAGGGAGTATGGTAATTAAGGGAGAGGGTTTTTGTGTCAGATTACCTGAGTTTGGATCCTGGCTTTATCACTTGCTAGTTGTGAGGCTTTGTGTCAGTTACTTTCTCTGGACCTCATTTTCTGTAAAATGGAGATAATAATAGCGTGTCTGTCTCCTTGATTGAGCCTGCAGCCATCTGGAGCTGGTGCATGGCAAGAAAGTTGTCATGTAGAAAAGATGAGGGAAAGAAGAAAGAGGGAGGAACACCAGAGCTAAAACGGCCTCTAAATGGCCAATGTGGCTAACATGATGAGAATAATAAGAAATGTATATACCGTCTTCTGGAGTCTGTGTGACCACATTGGCCCTATGTTAGAAGGTAATTTGGGTTAATATTTATGTTGCTGGTTGAGTGCATGTGGAAAGAGAGTCCGTCTCATGCCATTATGCTCCGGGGATGTGTTCTTTGAGCTTTGTGACCACAGAATTACTCCTCCAGGTGTCTGTACTGTCCATTCCCCTTCTAAGCACATTTTCCCCACCAACTCTTCAAACTAACTGGTTTTCCCTCATCCTTTACATCTTGCTCAAACATTGTTAGTCTCTTTCAGAGTGCTTTTTCTGAATAACTATGTTAGGGCAAAAATTAAGTTAGTTGTTGTAACAATGGATTTCAAAATAGAATATTCTCTCCTAGGTAGCAGTCCAGGTCTGTGGGACATTTTGGCTCCCTGAGGTCTCACAGGGAACTGGCTTCTGCCATCTTGTTTCTCTGCCATCTCTAGGACACCATCATTTTTTACTTTCTAAACAACTTTAAACAAGTGAGACAGAAGTTGCCCATATCACTTGGACTTCCCTGTCACTGGCAAGAACTTAATCACATAAGCACACCCAGCTGCAGGGAAGGCTGGAAAATAAAATCTCCAGCTGAGTAATAATGTATTTGCATTCAGATGTTATCATTTGAGCCTCCGCTGGGCAGCCCTCCTCCATAGCAAAGGACATTCTTAGGCTGCTAAAAGTAAGAACTTTATCTGCTATGTTATTTCCCCATTCTGCCAGGAATTATGCTTTATTGGGCTTCTATGTTATCTGCATTCATTTTCTAATTTTAATCATGACACCAGGGGTGCCTGGGTGGGTCAGTTGGGATGAGCATCCGACTTTTGTTCTCAGCTCAGGTCTGGATCTCAGTGATGAGTTCAAGCCCTGCTGGGTGTGGAGCCTACTTAAAAAAAAAATGACAGCAATGTTTTGGGTTCAGCCTTTCAAGGATACACACTGACACACCAGAGCTTTAACTCAAATTACCTGCATATCTTTAAATTGGGAATCTGGTTGGCTCTTAAAAAATCCAGGAAGCCACTCCCTTGTCTTTGTCTTCTGCATTCCAGGGTCCTTAGTCAATCATATCTAGAACAAAGTTGCAGTTTTATTGCCTATATGTTAACCATTCTGCTTTCCCTCCTGTACCCACACATTGAAGAGGCCTACACAGTTTTTTTCTTAAGCTGCTGTTTCCAGCAGCCTTTACAAATTGATCTGAGTTGTCTATTTGCCATCTACCTCTAACAATGTTAGTTTTGGTGACTTCCCACCAAGAATGTGTTTTTGGACAGGAAGATGCTTTATTTACTCAGAAGGATTCCAACATCAGGAATCATAAGCCTATCTTAGTTTTTGCAGTGTTTGAGGTCAGCTTCAGTTATCTTAACAACTCACACTCAAACACATTACAAATAATTCCATTAATACTGACTCAACACCTTATATATGGCCTGGCTATGAATAGGAACTCAACAAATACTTGTTAGAAGAATTAGTATATGAATAAACTTTATAGACTTATTCTTTTCACTAATTTTTTGATAAATGTTATCCATATTTTACCATTGCATTGGCCACAATGATAGAAGAACTATATAGCGGTCACTTGTATAATAAACTGGCCTGGGAAAAACCCACCAAGCAACATTCAGGACTATTTGGAACCATTGGACTTGCCTTCTGAGCATCAAGGTAAACAGTTTACCTCACATGAGGATACTATAATTTCTCTCTTTCTCTGCTTCTCTAATTCATTAAAACTAAAATTAAAAAACCTAAATGTCTCCCAGGTGCATCCTAAAGTTCTTTGTGTTTTGTGTGTTTCTTTGACAAGAGCACAGGTTAATTTCATGCCATGAATGACTTGATTGCTTTTTCAAATATAGTGACATTTTGTTAGATTTTGAATGGACTTTAATATTTTGTCTGTGTTTGTATGGAAATAATTGGTCTACTTGGATCTGGCTTTGAAATAAAACTAGAACCAACGTATGCAAATATCAAGGCTATCTGAATATAAGATTCAGGAAAGAATTATTGAGCGCACCTATAAGAGATCACATACAAGTTATATGTGGACAGATACTCTCACATACAGCCTCTGGTTTAATTATGTCAATGACAACCTCAGTGTCTCTGCTCTTCTATTAATTATCCAATTTTTGGACAACTTTTTCAGATATTATCTTTTATTTTGATGCTGTGTGAATCTGTTTAAGGACATGCTTATAATTTGAGAAATTGCTTATTGCTTCTTCTAGAATTGATAGAATTATTTTCCTTAAAGAGCTTGTTGAAAACAGGGATTGTTTCTTCCATATCATTTATTGCTTAGGGCCTGACACAGGGCATTGATCAGAATGTGCCTGCTAAAAGAATGAATGAGTGTGCGCGCGCACGCACACACACACACACACACACACACAAAACCTCACAACCAGTCACATATTTCACTTCATCGTTTCTCTTTATTCTACTAAATTTAGGGAGTACCATGTGCTCCCTTATGCCATCTGCTAGGATTTTACCCTTCTTAAATAAGTTTGACAGTACAGAAAAGTGCTAACAGCAGGACAACCTCTTAAGTTAACAACTTGTTAGCAACCCAATAGTTGCTTGGGTGATGCTAGAAAATACAAGACTCCTGGGTTAGAGAGGAAGGGCTCTCTTATTCACTATAAAATCAGCAGCAGGAATATTAGCATAGTTGAACCAATTCCAAATCCCTGAATTCCACATGCAACAAAGAGGACCAAGTAGAGCCTTGATCCTCAGTGTGGTGCGCTACAAAAAAGCTCTGAGATGAGGGAATATGCTGCTTTTATAGCAAGGAGCAAGCAAACATGTTCTCTGACCAGCAGGAGAGTACATCACAGCATAGGTCCATGTAGTGCATTCTTCACTTTTCGGGATTCCCAACTGCAGCAAAACAAAAAAACAAACAAAAAAACCCCAACAACCCTAAAAAGTAGTCCAATGGCACTTTCACAGAATTGAAAGAATGATCATGATGTAACTTTGGCCTATGCAGCAACACTTTGTAGGGAGTGCAAGATGTCCATGGCAGACTAAATCCAACATCAGGAAGCTGGAAACTTATTTCATGTAACATAAGTACTTTGCAGAAAAGGCTGAGGCTGAAAGGTGAAATGACTTGCTCAAGATTATATCTGTGATGTTCCCAGGATGGAAACCCATTTCTTCAGACCTTAACACTTCACATTACCCTACCCTTCCCCTTCTATACAGTTTGATTCTTGAATAACACAGGTTTGAACTGCACGGATCCACTTCTACATGGATTTATATATATTTAATGCTTATTTATTTTTGAGAGAAAGAGAGACAGAGCATGAATGGGGGAGTGGCAGAGAGAGAAGGGGACACAGAATCCGATGTAAGCTCCAGGCTCTGAACTGTCAGCACAGAGCCTGATGGTGGGGCTCAAATCCATGAACCGGGAGATCATGACCTAAGCAGAAGTCATATGCTCAACCCACTGAGCCACCAGGTGTCCTGTGGATTTATTTTATTTTATTTTATTTTATTGTTTTATTTTATTTATTATTTTATTTTTTAATTTAATTTTTGTTATTTTTTATTTTTATTTTTTAATGTTTTATTTATTTTTGAGAGAGAGAGAAACAGTGTGAACAGGGGAGGGTCAGAGAGAGACGGAGACACAGAATCCGAAGACAGTCTCCAGACTCTGAGCTAGCTGTCAGCACAGAGCCCAACACTGGGCTCAGACCCACAAACTGTAAGATCATGATCTGAGCCTAAGTTGGACGCTCAACTAACTGAGCCACCCAGGCGCCCCTCTCTTACTGTACTGTTTAAAATAAAAAATCGAGGGACACCTGGGCAGCTCAGTCGGTTGAGCGTCCGACTTAGGCTCAGATCATGATCTTAACAGTTTGTGGGTTTGAGCCCTGTGTTGGGCTCTGTGCTGACAGCTAGCTCAGGGCCTGGAGCCTGCTTCAGATTCTGTGTCTCCCTCTCTCCCTGCTCCTCCCCTGCTCACATGCTTTCTCTCAAAAATAAATAAAGATTTAAAAAATTAAAAAAAATAAAGAGTACAGTACCATAAATGTGTTTCCTCTTCTAATTTTCTTAACATTTTTTCTCTAGCTTACTTTAGTGTAAAACATAAAAAATATAAACACATAAAAACATAAAAGCATAAAACAAAAATATAACACATATAACATACAAAACATGCATTAATTATGTTATTTAGATTTCTGGTCAACAGTAGACTATTAGTACTTTTGGGGGACTTGAAAGTTATATGTGGATTTTCAACTGCATGGAGGGTTGGTGCTCCTCATTCCCGTGTTGTTCAAGGGTCAACTGTATTTCTTTTGTTACTTCTATTCCTTCTATCTGTACCACAATTTTCAACTGCTAAACAAGATTTTCTTACTTGTTTCTTTGCATTATATCCATTAAAGTTAGTGTTGTGCTCCTATGGTGCAGTACATCACCAAGTATATTGTGTTAGACACTGCTGCAGCAAAAAGGGTCTATGGAAAAGTATTTAGTCCTCAGATACATTAGGAAATGGTGCGTGCACTGCCCCTCAGCAAGAGATTCATTGCATACCCTTTACTTTTCCCCCTTCCCCTTCCGCCCTCAGTTTGTTCTCAGTATTCAAGAGTCTCTCGTGTTTTGTCTCCCTCCCTCTCCCTAACTCTTTTTCCTCCTTCCCCTCCCCATGGTCCTCTGTTGGGTTTCTCCTGTTAGACCTATGAGTGCAAACATATGGTATCTGTCCTTCTCCGCCTGACTTATTTCGCTTAGCATGACACCCTCGAGGTCCATCCACTTTGCTACGAATGGCCA
>CM053575.1:65220018-65242543 GCA_028646485.1 Cryptoprocta ferox
AAACCTAGATTTGAATTATGGCCAAGTTACTTAACCTTTCTCTAAAATAGGATTTGAATCTAGACCACAGGGAGAGACCAGGATAAATGGTTACCAAGAGATGGGCTGGATTTCCAAAAGGGATCATCCTTCCTCTACCCCTTGGTGAAAGGCCTACCACTGAGGCTGTGACTTGCATGCACTGGGAGAAAGCAGTACCTGGCAGGTGCCCTGTTTTCTCTAGCCCCTTCCTATAGTATCTCTGACATTTGTTAAAAAAAAAAAAAAAAAAGGAAGTGGTATTTTCACACTTTTTTTCTTGCTCAGGGTGGAGAACAGTTCATCACTACATTTTCTTCTTCTTTATTGATCTTAATTCCTAGAAAATCAATTTGTTACATGATGCCTATCCTATAGCAACTAAAACAAGATGGTGGATATTTCCACTGCATGGAGTCCCAAGCAGCACTTTTCTGAAATCTGCCTCACACAGGTTTGGTGTCTGTGTGGTCACACCTGTGTTATTTGAGTTAGAAAGCCAAAGAGGTAAAGTCCAAACTTCCAAGTCCTTAATTATCTTGACCTGACCTACCAGAATAACTGGAAGAAAATGTGTTCTCAAATAATACAGATAAACTATTCCTTCCTAAATCACTGATTATAGCCTAACAGAGCCCAAGAGTTGGTCTAAGGGAAATTTTGTCCAGATATCTAATCTCAAAAATTGAGATTTGGAACTAAAAGCAAAGGCAAAAACATAAGTAATAACAATACACAAACCAAAAACCTTCACAGCAAAGGAAAACATCAGCAAAATGAAAAGGCAACCTGTTGTATGGGAGAAAATTTTGCAAATCGCCTATCTGATAAGAGGTTAATAGCCAAAATGTATAAAGAACACCTACAACTCAATAGTAAAAACAATAAACACAACAACAACATCTGATTTAAAGATAGATAGATGAGGGGTTCATGGGTGGCTCAGTTGATTAAGCATCCAATTCTTGATTTCTGCTCAGGTCATTATCTCATGGTTTCGTGAGTTTAAGCCCTACATTGAACTCCATGCTGACAGTGTGGAGGCTGCTTGGGATTCTCTGTCTCCGTCTTTCTGTTCCTTCCCTGCTTGTGTGCTCTCTCTCTCTCTCTCTCTCTCTCTCTCTCTCTCTCAAAATAAATAAATAAACTTTAAAAAACTGATGATCTGAATAGACATTTTCCCAAAGAAAACACACAGATGGCTAACAGGTTCATAAAGATACTCAATATCACTAATCATCAGGGAAATGCAATCAACACCACAGTGAGATATCACCTCATGTCTGTTAGAATAGCAATTATCAAAAAGACAAGAAGTAAGTGTTGATGAGGATGTGGAGAAGAAGGGAACCCTCAGGCACGGTTGGTAGGAATGTAAATTGGTGCAGCTTCTATGGTAAATGGTAGAGAGATTTTTCAAACAGTTAAAAATAGAACTACCATATGATCCAGCAATTCCACTTCTGGGTATTTATCCAAAGAAAACAAAAACAGTAACTTTAAAGATATATGCACCTCCATGTTCATTGACCATTATTTATAATAACCAATATATGGAAACAGCCTAAGGTCCATCAAATGATAAATGACTAAAGATGATGTAGAATGTGTGTGTGTCTGTGAGTGGTATGTATGATGGAATATTACTCAGCCATAAAAAGAATGAAATCTTGCCATTTACGACAACATGGATGGACCTAGAAGACATTGTGCTAAGTGAAATAAGTCAGAGAAAGACAATACTGTATTATTTCACTTACATATAGAACCTAAAAAAACTGAAAGAAAGAAAATAAAAAAACAAGCTTATAGATACAGAGACTTGTGATTATCACAGGTGGGAGTTGGGAGGGGGGCAAAATGGATGAAGGGGGTCAAAAGGTACAAATTTCCAACTATAAATAAATAATGTAGATTTAATGTATAGCATAGTGACTATAATTAATAATACTGTATTGCATATTTGAAAGTTGTTAGGAGTAAATCCTTTTTTAAAATATTTTGAGAGAGTGAGAGAATGAGAATCCACAGAAGTGGGGGAGGGGCATATAGGGAAAGAGAATTCTAAGCAAGGTCTGTGCTGTGAGCACAGGCTCACCATGGGGCTCGATCTCATGAACCCATGAGATCATGTTTTGAGCTGAAATCAAGAGTCAGACACATAACCAACTGAGCCACCCTGGCACCCCGAAGAGTCAATCTTAAAAATTCTTGTCACAAGAAACTTTCTTTAGCTATATATAGTGATGGGTTTTCACTAGACTCATTGTGGCAAACATTTCACATATATACAGGTATCAAATCATTATGTTGTACACCTGAAACTAACATGTTATACCTCAATTTAAAATGACAAAAGATAAAATTAAAAAGGATGAGAATAATCGCTTAAAGGTTATGTTTCAATTTAGCTTTGTAAATATTACAAAGTAAAGGCTCATTTTGGGGGAGCTGTTTTTATAGTGTCCTTAAGGTGTATGCAGTGAAATACAGAAGAGTGAAAACTGTTATTTGGTCTAGGCAGCCAGGGTTTTCCAAACTGCTCTCCACTGCAAATTGTCCTCACACTTTTGTCTTCTCATTCCCTGTTTTCTATTAAATTAATACTATTTCTCTGTTTAATTTCTTTTCTCTCCAGGTTTGGAAATTAAACATTCTATGCTCTATTTAGTGCTTACTTTGACAAAGTCTGAAGTTGACCAGTATTCTGTCCCTCATTTCAAATGATACAGGAACCCTGGGACTCTGATCAGGACTCTTCCTTCAATCCCAATCTTCTATGCTAATTTTATCTAGTATTGTTTCTTTTGCTCTGCACATCTCTGTAACATTTCTAGTCAAAACTCAAAATCCTCTTCTCAGAGCACTATTTCATAGAACCATGTGTTGACAGAGGCTGGGTTGCATACCAACTTTAAGCTTGATGTTTTAAGAGCAATTTCTAGCCATAATTAAGTAAGCTCACATTACAAGGTATAAATTTAGCTCTTCTGCTAAAACATCAAATTTTAAATGATGACATTCTCTGCTGACCACGGAACAGTTTTTGCAACTTTCTTCTGACTTTGGAGCAATATTCTCAGGACAACACTAAGTCTGGCTCCATTCCTTAGAATTATGTGTGCAGTAAACATGGGAAGAATGCACACTTAGGTCTCAGTACTAGAGAATATCTATTCCAAAATGCTGGAATCTATTCCAATTCAAGCTGTCCTATTCCTCAAAGACGTGGCTAATCCATTGGGAAACCCCATCTGTATTTCAACTTTTCTTCCCCATGTTCTCCCTTCCTATGCTTTTGTTGCCTTGTGTACAATTTTCTGTTCTACCCCCTGTATTAAGTCACCAAACTGTGAGTGTAATAACTTTATGAAATTTCTATTTGGGGTTGTCATAAGAGGGGAATTACATTATAATTGCATAGCCTTCTATAATCTCAAAAACTCTTCTGCTTTCCTAAACTCATGCTCCTCATACTGCCCCACACAGACTCTAAAGTATGCATTTCAGTCCACCTTTCCCCACCACCTCTCTCAGTGGGGAACTTACCAGGCCAGTCTGTCATCCTCCAGCTTCTCTGGAATTCCCTAACATAAATTTTCCTCTACTTACTCATGCAGGTCAGGTTACTATTATTAAGCACTGGGTCCTTGGGCTTTATCTTTGAGGCTTTCTAACTCAGACTCTGGGTACACAAAAGTGCCCCAAGAACAGTTTCGTGGAATAACAGGAAATCCAAATATGCTGGCCTCTAGGCCCTACATCAACCAAATCTACTCATCAGAGATGTTCCAGTAATAAATGCAGAAATGAGAGGTTAAGACCTATGACAAGGAAATTTCACTGCAACCAATTATAAATATGCTGAGTAAGTTGCTACTTCTTTATGAATACCCTAAAAGCTAAGGGACTGAGAATTAGCAATTCTCTTTCATGACAGGCAAAGGAAGATGCCTCCTTCCCTCATGGGTCTTGAGTAGGAACATTGGTGAGAAAAACCTTCAGAAGAATAAAGGAGTTTTCATCAGCAAGTGAGCACTTTAGCACTGATATGATGATAAAAACAAAATATTTTCCACAGTGTATAGATTTAAGGCATTAAACCACACTGATTTTGCCTTGTCACTACCCCCTTACTTCTGCCTTTTTAATGACAAATAGCCATTTATTGGTTTCTCATTTCTGCTTTTGGGGTTTACTTCTCTTCCCAGGCAACAACTATTTAGTGAAGATTAAAGACAAAGAAAAAAGGTCAAGAAGCTTTATTCATTCCATGGTAGCTCTTCAGAAGAGATGTGAAATAACTCCTTTAACTCAACTGAGAAGAAGTCATTGTCTACCATGTATGCTAGTGGGCTCACCAAGTCCTGGAAACCTTGGGCGGGGGGGTTGCCAAACTAAATTCTGGAAAAATAACACAATAGAAGATAAAAGTGAATACTGCACTTACACATATTTCACTTATGCAGAGAAAGGTCTCTCTTCTTTTTAAACCATAGGAACTTGGGAAACTTAAGAATGTTAAGAAAAGAGAAATACTAACCCAGTTTAGGTAGCAGAGGGAAGACAGAGGATTAAAAGCTACAGGGTTTCTTATGTGGATAGATGAATTTTTTACTATGATCATTATACTGAAAGGAAGAAAACTTATTTGGGTAGCTAGTATGCAATTGCAAGTCCTATTGACACTCTAAAGTGTTTAGACTGTTAGCTGACAGGTAAAGATGAGGAATCACTCCCAACCAGGTATCAAGTGATTCCAAACTCCCTAGGTCAGAATAGCTTAAGATTTCCCTCTGAGTTGAATTCCTACAACATAAACCAGACCTAAGTTACAGGAACAAAGAAAATAAGTAGGTCTTATATGAGAAGATGTCACGTATGTGTAAGTCAATCTCTGAGCGAACACTGGGCTACACAATAAGCCACCCCCATCTTGGCCCTTACTCCCAACATAGACCATGAGTGGGGAACAGACTCAAAGCAGTAAATTCATTGGCTCATGAGTGACCAGTTCAATTCTCTTTGTTGTTGAATTAAGGGACACAAGTGGAGTGAATGAGAAGGTGAGGGACACAAGTGCAATGACGTCATTATTCTGTTCATCAAAACAGCACCTTATTTCCATTTGTACAGATAAGGTTGTTGCCTAGAAAATGTTTAGAAACTGCTGTGTCAATAGAGAATGAGAGTCCATTGTTACAATTCTATTTTCTTTCTCACTGACTACATGAGCTTGAATAGGTCATCTTGACCTAATTTACTAAGCTTAAAAAAAATCAGGTTTATAGAAAATCATAGATGTGAAAGTGGGATTTTGCCACTGTAGCAAAGGACCTAGAAAAATAATTGAACTGTGAGACTTCTGAAAATTCAGGTAAGCCATATATGAAGTAGAAGAGGGGATATAGGGATACCTGGCCGCTCAGTGGCCAAAACATTCAATTCATGATCTTGGGGTTGTAAGTTTGACCCCCACATTGGGTGTAGAGATTACTTAAAAAAAAAAGAGAGAGGGGATATAGAAAGACTGGGACATGAGCCATCAATTTCCATGAAGGCCTGAGTTAAGAAGGAGGAAAAGTTGTTATATTTATCATAATTCATTGTGACTATATGTTCAGATTTGGGCCTAGGACATTCCCAGTTTATGCTCACTTCCTAACATGTTTATCCACTATACCATCTTTCACTCTCAAAAATGTGCCCATGTAGATGATAAATTATATGGTCACATTAATTACAGTCAAGGTAAAGACCCATAGCTTTAAGAGATACTGGAGTTTGGTTAACTAAAATCTACTTCCTATTTCCTCTTCCTGTAGACTATGCTTCAATTTTAACATGCATTACTCAGAGCTTTTCTCTCTTTTTTCAGCTTTGAGGTATAATTGACAAAAAACCCTCATGATTAAGATCACAACATGATTTTTATATAGGTACACTGTGAAAGGATTCCAACCCTTAAGTTAATATACCCACTACCTCACATATTTACTTTTTTGTGTGGGAGAATACTTAAGGTCTATTCTTTTAGCAAATTTCAATTATATAATACAGTATTATCATCTATAGTCACCATGTTATACATTAGAACCTCGGGCTTTCTTTGTGTTGTTGCTGAAAGTTTGTACCCTTTTTATAAACCTACCCCTCCTTTCCTCAACCCCTGACTACCACTTTTACGCTATTTCTAGGAGTTTGACCTTTTTTAGATTCTACATATAAGTGATATTGTACAGTACTTATATTTCTCGATCTAGCTTATTTCATTTAGCATAATGCTCTTTGGGTTCAACCAAGTTTACCCAACTGGCAGGATTTCCTTCTTTTTAAAGGCTTAGTGGGGCACCTGGGTGGCTCAGGCAGTTAAGCATGACTCTTGATTTGGGGTCAGGTCATTATCTCACAGTTTTGTGAGTTTGAGTGCCACATCCAGGCTCTGGGCTGACAGTGCAGAGCCTGCTTGAGATTCTCCCTTTCTCTCTGTCCTCCCCACCCCCTACTGTTTGCACTCCTTCTCAAATAATAAAAAAAAATTAAAAATAAAGGCTGAGTATTATTCCATTATATATAGATACCACATCTTCATCCATTCATCCATCAATGGGCACTTTGGTTGTCTCCATATCTTGGCTATCATGAATAATGTTGCAATGAATATGGAGGTACAGTTATCTTCTGCTTTGGTTTTTGCATGTTATAGAAAAACCCCACCTTTCCCAGTTTTGTCACACTATTTTCATGTAATAGATGAACTTCATCATCAGCCCAGCCCATGTTCCTCATTGCCTCTCAAACCACCATCTTTGTTTTGGGGGGCTCCCAGTAGTTGGTAGTATGCCAAGATCAACCACTGTGTCGGAAATGAGATGTTTGTAGTCAGCACCTAGATGCAGTGTGATTAAAAGCCAGACACTCAGTCAACAGCTGGGAAAGTATGCAGTCAAACCCATTTAAGGGGAAAACTGGGAAACATGCATTTTAGCCTGTTCCCTCTGCACTAACCCAAGCTCTGTTGCCATGGGTGTGGAGGGGGGAGAGTGTTTATGTACCCATTTAGAAAAACTCCTTTTCTGTTTGCTATAGTCCTGTGGAACTGTGAATGCAAATCTCGTGATTTACGTACCCATCCCTCAAATGGTGGCTATTAAAGTTGAAGTGCTCAATGTGTGGACAAGCACCTTCCAGCGAAATGCTAATGACAGTTTTGTTGGAGCAAACTAGAGGGAGAAAAGTGGGGAGGGGGGTGATCACCAGTTCTCTCAAGCTCTAGGTTCAATCACATTCAACACCTAGACACCTACTAATCAGATGCCAGATCCTCAGGCAGTAACTTGTAAAGTATGCATCCAAACCCCTTCAAGAGAAAGACCAGGAGAATGGGTGTTTTTGCCTGTTCCCTGTGCATTGAGCTCTGTGGGGATAGCCATGGCCAAGTGCTTTGTTTGCTACAGTTCCATAGGTCCCATGAATGCAAGTCCCACTGGCTTTCAGCAAAATGATTTGAGGGACCATGTTTTGGGTGACAGCCTTAAAAGCTGGGGCACTAGATGTGCTCTTCAGACCTTTCTCTCTTCAGAGAGAAGCTGGGAGTTGGGGTTTCCCCCCTCACTCTGTATAGCACTGTATTGGGAGTTGATTTTATGGTGACAATGTATCTACCTCTTTTGATGTAGGTATTTTCTCAGTCACCCAATATGTGAAATAACTCAAATAGTTTCTGGATTTCTGAGGAAATTGCTCCATGTGTAGCTATAGATCTGGTGCATCAGTGGTAAGTGGGAAATTTAGGAGCCTCCTATGTTGCCATGTTGGTCTGGAATCCCCTTGCTTTTCTTATGAAATATAAAGTTCTTCAGGATTTCTATTCTCTTCCCAAATTAAAAGAACATTGGTATGCTTTCATACTCCTAGTCTATCCAGCTTAGAATTTTATAATTATCTTTTAAAGTTAAAAAAAATTTCAAGTAGCTAACATTTTTATGATCATTAATTAAACTTTATTAGTACCTGTATCATCACATTATCCTCTTCTTTCTGTTTCATGAAATTTATCCTTTAATAGTTCAAGTAAGGATCTGTGTTTGATATTTGCATGCCTAAAAACGTCTTCATCTTTATTCCCTCCACAATGATAACGTAGCTGTGAATAAATCCCAGGCCAAGAATTAGTTCCCATCAGCACTTGGATAATATTACTCTATTTCCTTCCGATAACCATTCTTCTTTACTGAAATCTACCATTTATCCAATTACTGTTTTTTTCTGAAGCAATCTTTTTCCGTCTGATAGCTTTTATTATCTCCTTTTTCTTGACATTTTTCATTTCACTACTATGACTAGAAATTGGTATACTTTTACTGACTACATTTAATATTCAGTATGTTTTATGATCTGAGAATGTATGTTTCCCTTCCTCAGATATTCTCCATCATCCACATGTAACATTGTTCTGAGTTGCTTTTTAGTATTTTTCCTTTTTAAAAAAATTTATCTTTTCCTTTTGTGATAACCTCTCCAGGTCTAACAGTTTTGTGACAGTCCCATCTGGTACTCCAGGCTTAAACAATATCTTATAATGCTAGATCAGGATTCCTACCGAAAATGATACTGTAGAGATTTTACAATCCACAATCAAAGCTCTATGCAGATTATTTCAGTCACTAGGCTATATTAGAAAACCGTGGTATTCAAGAAGACCAACAGGTCATGAAAAATAACAGGATAACACATACAGCATGATGCAAGGTGATTTCTCACTTTCAAAAGCATCCTCCGTTTTCATATTACTCCACATTATTCAGAGTTACAGACATTATATTCCACAAACTCCCATGTATCCCCAGTATGTTAATTTAGTGTACAAATTTAAAATACTAGATTTTAAGTTAAACATATCCAACTAGAAATCATTAACTTTACAATGATAAAGAAGCAGCAAAAGTCTGTCAACTTTCACTTCACTAAAAAAAAAATCTAAAGATGTCAGCAGGTGAGTGGCTCATCCTGGTAAAACAGACACGTCATTGGTTATAACAGAAATTTCATATACAAAATTTAATTTTTATATAGAATATAGAGACTAACATAGCTAACGGACTTCTCTATTGTCACCTGGATCAATTGGACATTGTTGGAAACTTTTGTATCCTCATAAACTGGTGGCTTGTTCATGTTGATATAATGATTTAAAAGAACATTTTTAACATGCTCAATATATCCTGATCTTCTCGACCTTGATAAAAGCATTTTAATGACCCAAGTATCTGACATTTCTTGAATACTACTGACAACCCTCTCAGCTTCATCTCCTATTCCAGCCACTGCTACAAAAGCCCAGTTTTTTAAATCACTCAGTAATTTTCCATCCCCACCCCTGCCTACGTATCACAATCCAGAAGCAAGAGATTTAGCATCATGTGGGGAATCCTTGACCAGTGGAAATATTAGGTAAGGGATAAATGTTTCTCATTTTTTCCTCAGGTAGACAATTCTTAGACATAATTTCCCCACAGGATTAAGCAAAAATCACCAGTGGCCACTGGCTTCCCTCCTCTGTTCATTCCCTTTCTTCCTTACTTCTGCTCTTGGGATCATATTCCCATATAAACCACCTGCCTTCAAGCTTTTTACTCAGGCTCTTTTTTCAGCGAAACCTATAATAAGATATTTTTCAAGAACCTAAACCTTGGGTACACACATATATAGTCAAGTGCAAGCTACAACCCATGTAATGAGTCCATTTCTTTTTAATTACAAAGTTAATGTATGCCCACTTTTGCATTGAAAATAAGAGTCTCACCATTTATAATCTGATGTTTTTCTGTACAGTATTGGACATCAAATCCTTTAAATATAATTGAACTAATTTGCCCTAAATCAGGGCACATTCTGCTAGTCTCTGACACCCACCAGACAAAATGCTCAGAAAGACTCCAAGAGAAAACAAAGGTCCATTTATGAATTTACTAGACTAGTAGGTTCTGTAAGTATCTGAGGATACAAATTTGAAATAGGAGGCATCTCTGCCTTCACTGAGCTCATATTATGTAAGAGAAACATAATAGATTCATATACATATATACATAGATAACATATCAAATGTAGTATAATTACATGATATATAAAATAAAAATTTTATTCTATACAAAATGAATATAGAAATAACATGGCACTTAGATTCTGCCTTCCCCCAAAAATATCTTTGCTGAATAATTTTGGGTATATTATTTAATTTCTCTGAGTCTCAGTGTCCTGAAATGTTAAATAGAAACAATTATAACTACTTTAAAAAGCTTTTGTGAAAATTCAAGACGACAATATGTGAAAAGTGTCATTTAATATGTGGCATCCATTATTATGTTCCTTGTTACAGAATTTTTATCGCTATCATTAATAACAAATTTCATTTACTATCATTAATGTAAGATGACCATGGCCATTACCTTAACAACAGAACAGGAAAATAACAATGGTAAAAATGAAGGAAGTTAGGGTGTACGGTCTAGAGATAAGTAGAGAAGGCCAGAGGAGGCTTTGAATATAAAGTTGAAGAGAAGGCAGCAGATCTAATAATAAGTTCATAGCACAGGTGGGCTCATGGGTGTTCCAAGTCCTTAGGCCACAGTATGAAGGAACTCACAATTCTAATTTGCAGTCATGACTTCCAGAGCCTATCATATGTGGGAAAGCAGGATCTCCATCACCCCTGGATCCCTGACAAATACACAATTGTTGCTTGACTGGCTTCTCCCCTGGAGCAAGTGTTAAGTTGAAACTCACTCAAGCGGAGCTATTTAGCTGCCCTTTCCTCTCTGTTCTACTGTCTGTGTTCTGTCATCATGTATATTCAATTAAGATTAATATCTCTACCAAAAGAGTCTGAGTTCTCACCAAGCCCCAAAGAGAAATCACTCACTGGGAACCAAAGTCCTATGGCTTCATTATGTTCTGAGGGCAAACAGAACCTGAATGATGAATTACACCCTCCACTTTGTTGTGGTTGTTATAGTTATATACGTTTCAAATGATAATAAGATAAGACCCAGCTGTAACACATCAGTAACCAATGCAAACAAGACTACTCCTTTTATTAATGGATGGATAGTCCTTACATCCTTTTCCATTTTATTTTATTCACAATTATTGTCTCTAAGAACATTCTTGTTCTTACTTTTATTTTGGCTCATTTGAATTAACAAGATTTATTTCTTCTTGATAAATTATGTTTAATTAATCCTTTTGGACAGCACTGAGGACCAAATATTGGATGAGCTACTTAATCATGAGCCCTGTCAGAGCCCCCATCCACCCCGGACTAACTAATGGAAAATTGTATGAACAATGAGCATGCTAACAGAACAGATAAAGCTGTCCACAAACACTTGAGAAATGCCCTCCTTAGGGTATGTTTCAAAACTCTGCACACATATCTAAAAGGTCCCAGACTTTTTGTCTGGGATTAGTCTTTATAAAGTCAAATAGATTCACCATTGCATATCCAGATTTGAGGAGGACTGAATCTTATACAATTTGAGGGAGCATTTTGAAGAAAAAGAATAAAAGCAAATAGGAGATAGGTATAAAATTTAATATGGATTAAGGCTAAAAAAAGAAATACCAATAAATTGTAAATTTTTTAAAGTTGACAAATACCACAAATATCACTGACATCAGAAAAATAACATATTCACTAAGTTATTTTCTAGCATGGTTGATCAAATATTGTTTTATTATTGATGGCTTTAAGTAGGCATCTGTGTGAACTGAATTATCTGCTTACAATGTTACATGCCTGATGATGGAAAGAACATTCCAGAGACAAGCTTCCAGTTCCTTCCAGTAAGCTCTGCCCACACAATTCCAGGGCCAGAAACCTTAGGACACATTCACACTGTAATGTGACGTCCAGTTCTGCATCTTGATGTCACAATGCCCAGCATAACAAGCATTAGCAATATTCATGGAAGCTATTTCTATGCCAGGATGTTTAATAACAGCTTAACTCCTCATGTAAGTGGCCATTTTTCATGAAAAAGCTATTAGCATCCTTCAGCACACTAGTGAAAAACCACATCTTCGTATGGAGACTAGCTTCATATTCTCCCCCAAGTATATAATGTTTGGCCTCAGCATTAGAATCCAGATTCCTTCATACTGATATTTTTATCCTCTTCTGTATCTCTCCCAATCCTCTCTACATTAAAATACCCAAGAATGAGCACAAAGCCTGCCCAAGTACAGTGTTCGTGCTATATTTAATGGAAGGATTCCCTGTGGTTCTACATGCATATCAGAGGATCTGGGTCTGTCTAAAACAGCAAATCTAATCTTCAAAAGGACATTTAGAAAGGATTTTTATTAAAAACACACTCTTGAAAATAAAAAAAAAGAGAGAAAAATATGATTCTTAAGCTACTAGAACATGGTAGCTGCATACTTGGCTGATAAAATATTGAAGGATTAATCATGTATTAGGGATTCTGCATTTTAATTTTGGCATGAGATCTTGGAGTTTTAAGGAAAATACAGTTGAAACCATTATTTTTCAAACTATCTGATATTTACATGGCTTACATTCTTTTCTTCCTTTTCTCAGATTCCTGTAATGGTTTTTTAACTCTAAACAGGGCTACATTTGGACGCGATGACAAATTTAACACTTACACAGAATTTCTTAATGTCATTTCTTCTCCTAACAAGCTTAGTGAGAAATGAAAAGATGAAGGAAAAGACATATCTTACTTGTGTGCTTCTTCCAAGCAAAGCAAGAGAATAGTTGTAAGATTCTATGCATTAGTGAGCACTCTATTACCCCACTTTGCTAAGAATCAAATCAAAAGAGACATCTGTTCTCAATAATTCCTCTTTCTTCTGTACCAGCAAACTGCCTCCAGCAGGGGAAGAACTCCACAGTACCGTAAAGAATCCCTCTGGCTTTCAACAAACCATTATGTGAAGGTCAGGTCTATAGGTATATATGCTACCAAAAGTAGTTAAGGTGAAATACACACACACACACACACACACACACACATATATAATACACACACATGTGTACTATATATGTGTGTGTATACACACACAGATAAATGTACATATATAATCAAAAGGGCATATATATACATTAAATATATATAATATAAAATCAAAAGGGTAACAGTTGAATGGCCAGGAAGTCTCTATTAGACTGAATCTTTCAAGTTAAGTGAATGGTAAATATGGGATCCTTGTTATGGGACCTGTTGTATGTTGCACTATTATAGGACCATGTTTCTCCATGTTTTTTAAACTACGCTCCTTCTTGATGAACATAAAAATCTCCACTTTCCTGGAGCTTCTGCTCTCTGCTTATTCCATAGGCCTTGCTCTTGTCTTCATAATGGAATCAGTGAGAGACAGAGGAAATTTTATTTTCTATATGTTCTCATTAGCCAAGAAGTTCCCTTTAGCTTTTCTGATGCAGTTTACATTAAAAAAAAATAATGCCCTTTGTGACATTTCAATTTTAAAATTTGTATAATGTTAACTACATATTTTCTTATTACCCGCTGGGAGCGTGATACATTCTCCTGGGGGAAGAAAGGTCTCTGCCCCTTCCCTACCCACAAGTAAGAAATGCTGCTCAAAGACTAATGATTCCAATTTTCTGCTTTAGTAAATAGGACAGAGAGAACATAATTGAATTCCCATTTAGTGCTTAGGATCTAATAGTGCCTCAGGCTCTGGATGATAAAGTTGGATCTTCACTATACAGCACTATAGCTACTGAGTTACAAAATAAGCAAGCTTGATTGGAAGGTGTACCACAAAGTCAGGAAATACCGCAAGGTGCCTCTCCCCTATTGTTATTATTCTTTTTTTTTTAAACAGTGTTTCAATCACTATGAGCATTGTTGAGAATTTTAACTTGAAAATATTTAAACTGCCCAATGCAGCTCATCTTTGGTGATTTTACCCCAAAGCATCTTCTATCATTTATGAAGAAAGATGCTAATCTCTTTTTTAATCTATTGCCTTAGAACCCTCCTATATTTGCAGATATGTAATGATTTTCCCATGTCAGTATTTGCTCAGGCTGTGGATATTAACTTCCATAATTCTTTTCACATGCTCCTGGAAATTAATCCCTCATGCAATATGCATACTTTAGTGCCCTTTTACTGCATGACCTCCACTGTCACATATCCCCAGGCTAATACCATGCTAACACTTGGATTCTGCCTTCCAATTTTAAGATATATTGAGTTCAGGAAGCAAAAATAGAACAGGCTTGAAGTGTCTCATTTTTGTTCCACCTTTTCATGATCCCTGTGTGTTTCACCTTGAAATTAATTAAGAGGACAGGGAGGTGAAATTGCACTATTTCATCTGGATGCTACCCTAGCATCCAGATTTTTTTGGATCTTTTTGACTCTTAAAATACCAAGATTTCAGACAGATAGTTAAGCAATAATGAAAGGATCTTTTTTGACTCTTAAAATACCAAGATTTCAGACAGATAGTTAAGCAATAATGAAAGGATCACAGATTGTTACAGAGGTTTTTGGTTAAACACAGATGCATCCCCCACCTTGATTTTTTGCTCCTAAGAATATTAAACCATTATTATGACATAAAGTTGCCAAAAGGGAGATAAGCTTTTTTTAAAGATGTTCAAGAGACGAGGAAGAATGGTGGACTCTGGGTGGATGATGGAGACAGCAGATCATGTATCCCACAAAAAGGTGTGATATCATTACAGAGCAAGGGACAGTAGTAAATTAAACTTCCATGCCTGCGGAGAAATTAGGAAACCAAGACGGTACTTGCACAGCTGCTCAGAGACAGGGTAGCAATTGTATACTTGCAGGTGGGCGCTTGTGGGGCAATTGGCAAGATGAGGTTAAAAATACTCATCTCTTTGAAAATACTCATCTCTTTGTTTCAGTATCCTAGCACTCAGCTGATACCATGTTGCTGCTACCAGTTCAAAACTCACACACACACACACACACACACACACACACACACAACCATAATAGACACAATAGGGTTCAACAAATTCATTCAGGAAGTTACAACAGGGAGTATTGCAGCTGGCCAGGCTGGAAACAGTAAAAGTAAAGAAACTAATGTAATAAAGTGTGAGCAAGCACCACTGGGGACCGAGAGAATCTAGTATCAGTCAGAGCAAGTGTGACTTTTAAACAAGAAATGCTCATCAAGGCATGAGGCGCATTTAGTGGAAGGTTCTCTCAGAGTCACACCATGCAAGGGTATGCAAGCTGATTTGCAGAGCACTACAGGTATTCTCCCGACAAGGCAATAAGACCTGGATCAGATGATAACTTGACTCATACATATTTATGGAGGGACTACCATTTATTAGGTGCTATGCTGGGCATGGGAGAAGGTGAGCACAGACCTTTAGACAAACAATGGTTACATCCTGTGTTGAATGAAACTACAGGGGCTCCTAGGGGTCAGGGAGATGCAGATGGCATATAAACTCATCCTAGAAGAGCCAAGGACAGCTTCACAGAAGTGAGTTCTCTGCGCTGAGTTTTGAGCATATCACATGGGATTCTTAGCTACAAACAACAGAATGTGCATTTGTCTATTTTTAGCAGCAAATCAATTTTTCAGAGGAAAGCTCGCAGATTTTATGAGAGACTATGCATCCAGGAATAACACCCCAAATCTTTATCATGGAACAGCTCCAGTGGAGAAACCGCTACTGCCACCTCTGGGCAGAGATCCAGTGCTCAGCCGCAGGAGTTGATCAAAGTGCTGCCTCTGGAACAGAATGAACCTGCCATCTCAGAAGCTCTACTTTCCAATTCTGAGCCTGGGGTAAGTGCATCTGACTGCTGCAGCCTGGGTCACATGCAAGAGAAAGTGAGAAAGCCCACTTTGAATTTGAGACATATGGAATTGAGAATGAATGCCTCAAGAGTAGGAGGCATATTTGATGTTTCCGGGCACAAAGTAAAATGACAAAGGTTCACTTCAGAGGCCTATAAAGGCACTCACAAGATGAACCAAGGAGGAATGGTGTGTGCAGAGGCACCAGGAGTGAAAGAGCCTGGCTTACAGCAGATCTGAGAGGTCATTGCTCTAGACTTTCAACCTCATCTTAGGAGAGGTTTTCAAGAAGCAGCAACTCAGTTGTACATTATCATAAGAAGAGATTTTATTACTTTAGCTATTACTATTATTAGCACTCTTATTCCCAAATGACAGATTCATAGTATCTTGGATGCTCTGTTCACACAGCAGCCATCACTAGCCAAAGCCTGTGCTCAAGCATTGGGAACTAAGACTCAGAAACAGCCACTGAGACCTTCTGCCCCCTCCCAGGGCCTGACATATTTAGATCTATTAAAACTAAGACTTGCAATTATTAAGGATATTCCCATATGCATCCTTAACTGGAGTTTGTCTGGAAGTATTTCCTATTAGAACTTTTGATAACCAATTGCATATCATCCCATGCTGTATAAGCACATGGTTTTATTTAGCTAAGACAGCAGCCATGGTACATGCATTATACAGCCACCTGCTATAGAACACAGACACATAATCTTGCTTACTACAAATATTTTATCACCATAAGCAACATTTCTTTACAGTAGCTGTCAGAGTGGTTTGCATTTACATTCACACATCTGTCCACCTGCCAATCAAGAAACAAGTAGAGGAAGCAAAATGAAGGGAGCAAACCTGTTCCTATTGGTTTGGCTTTCCCATGCAAATGCAAAGCTGACTTGAACAGAATACTTTCAATACTTTAATGACCATTAAGTCAGAACTTCACACATTTCAAACTTCCCTAACAACTCTGCATAGACAGAGACAACACCTTAGGGATCAGTCTAGCTTATTAATTAGTCTTCACACTCTTGTCTGGTTTCTAACATTTTAGAGCCAGCTTGTAGCATCAGCTCAAGTTACAAAACCTGCTGCATCAATAAGTTATTTCCCATAACACTAGAGGCACAATTAAATCAGTCTTTATAGCTTCTTGAAGATTTCATATTCAGTTACCCAGTGCACCGAAATTTCTCACTTTACTGAGCTAGGCATTTCCATTCTATATTACTGCAATGAACTTTCTGAGCTTTTTCAAGCTCTACATTTACATGCCTTGTTTGAAAAAAAAAAAAAAAACCCTCCCAAATGTAACCAAACTGTTCTAGTTCAGTTAATGACTAAGAGCTACCGAAACACCCCTTCCCCCAGCTCTCCCTCTTCTACCTCTATTTTTATTTCTTACTGCTTTGATCAGCTTTTAATTGGTCCACCAGAGACAACTTGAAATCTAGGGAAGAAAGCTCATTGTCCTCTACCTCAGTGTCTAATGTTTGCTCTATGATGTTCTTCTGCTCTTTTTTGATAGGTCTTGAATTAGTAATGTCAGAGAAGCCCATTTTTAATAGTTGGCCAACTTGGAAAAAAAAACACAAGAAAGATGTGGGAATATGGAAAGATAAATTATACTCCAACAAAATAGAAATATGATACATCTCTAACAAATAAGTCCAAACTTTTTACAAAGAATTCTGTTGAGACCATACTTGGATAAGTCTTCAGGACAGAGTAATATGGTTATTTAAAAGAAAAATTTTTTAAATGGATTTATTGCTTATTTACTAGTGGACATGATTTCATATTTTAAAAGAACTATAATTTGTAATGAAACACCCTCACCCCACCCTGCCCTCGAGTGGTAACTACTTGTTCACAAATAGATATAGGAAAATTTATAGGACAATTAGTGCTTTATAGGACACTTTCACAAAAATTATCTCATTTGATCCTTACATTAGGTAGATAAAGTATTCTTAGGTCCATTTCAGTAACTAGGAAGCTGAACTCAGCATTTCCCCAAGATCACATATGTAATTAAAGAGGGATTTAGGCCTCTAATCTTATCTTCTCGCTTCTTACCATTTTCCTTTAAATAGCCCACAAACTAATGTGTGAACACTGAGTACCTGACCGTGCCAGTCATTCAAGAAGAGTCCAAGACCCTTCCTGGGTCTGCAAACCTTACCACCACCAAAGTTGAAGGGAATGATGTCAACTGCCCCATCATACCCCAAGTAGGAGACAGGTAAGTAAAGAACATACTTTCACTTTCATTACATTTTTAACCACCTTAACCATGGAGGATGCTCAGCAAGAATATCTTTCCACCAAAGCGTCATAATTTACAAAGGAAACACCCTGCATATCATTGTCCCAAGACTTGCCCTTTTACCAGCTCTTACTTCTCCATCTTTCCATCTAACACTCTTAGTTGCCTTTATTTTACTAATTTTTTTTTGCATTTCCTGCTTGTTATTTTGTCCAGTGATGGACTTTTAACAAAGGCAAGAGAATGAAAGCCACAAAAACTTTCACCTACTTTAGAATAAATGAAAGCCAAAGTCTACTATGACCCTAGAGAAAGACTTAAATCTCCATTCACTACGCATCCTGTGCTAGCAGCTTTCTCCATTCACAATATAGTATATTCAAGAATACATAAATGCTTCAACCCTTGCCTAATTCCTGACTTATGTATTAACACAGAATCTCTAAGCAACCTCAAGCTACTTCTATTATTGCTGGCCTCTTATACCAGTGCTCCCTGCCTTGACTACAAATGCAAAATCTGAATAAAACCATGTCTGCCCTCATGAAACTTACATTTGTAATGGAATTCATGATAAAGACAAATTCTGTTTAATTTTCTGGGTCTATACTGTGCCTAATACCATAGACTATATTTACAAGTCACCAAATATTTATTAAGTTGAACTATAATTACGGAAATAGTCAGGTAGAGACATTCTGATAAAATGTCTATTTTAACCGCTGCTTCCAGAGAAATATAAGATGAGTGGTATACATATGCTGGGGCGCCTGGGCGGCTCAATCAGTTAAGCAGCCAACTTCGGCCCAGGTCATGATCTCGCAGTTTGTGGGTTCAAGCCTCACAGAGGGCTCTGTGCTGACAGCTCAGAACCTGGAGCCTGCCTCGGATTCTGTGTCTCCCTCTCTCTGCTGCTCCCCAGCTCGTGGTCTGTCTCTCTCTCAAAAATAAACAAACATTTAAAAAATTTTGAAAAAGATAAGTGGTATATGAGCTTAAGGGGAACAGACATTAATATCTAAACTACAGCAAGGTAGCCTTGAATGTTCAAATGTCTCTCACCACTGAGTTGTGTCATTTACACTTAAAAGCAGTTTCCAGACAAATGAGACAAACAGCTATAAAACTCAGTGGGCCAGTCAGCCATTTTAAAACATTTTTAAACAGGTTTTTCTACATGTCTTTCAAAAACTAAGTGTGTTCCTTAGTTTCAGCCACTCTTTTTTCATTTTTGGTCATTGAACCTATGTAACATCAAATTTTTTTTAGTTCAATACAGCAGAACTTCTGTTTTGGACTAGTTTTCAGTTAGGCCCATACCTGTCCCCAATGTCTTATATTTTCACATTATTCTTTATCAAAATTAACCACATACATTATACCCTTATGTGATTCAAACAGCAAATAATCTCATGGATTAGTTCTATCATTTCCAAATTATTGACGGAGAATACTGAGAGAATCCTGAATATTACTGAGGTTCATGGCGCCTAAGCAGCCTCATAGAGGACTTCACAAAGGCATTTATTGAAGATGGTGATGGATGTAGAGAGATGGTAAGCAGGGAAGAGGAACATTCCAGGTGCTGACAATAGCTAGGAAAGCAGATAGTGGACGTGCATAGCTGAGTGAGGACCCTGATGCCCCAGGATCTTTCATTTGTGGGGAAATTCTCCTTCGTCACCATCCTGTAGCTCTTTCCTTGAACAATAGATTTAGAAGGACTACCTTGCCTCTGGTCAAATATAATTAGTTTGTGATATTTTATAAATACTCCTTTACTCTATAATATTTGTTTCCACTAACTCTGACCCAAGCTTCAAAATTACCCCATTATACACAGAATTACTACCCACTGAGTCTGTATACTGTTTCTTGACACTAATACTATATAACTTTGGGGAGACTCATATACAAAATGTAGGTAACAACAAATCTGTGAAAGCACTCAGTGCCTGGCACAAAGAAGTATTATTTGGGGCTAATCTCAATGCATTTGGCTATATTTGGCTAATGCCTCCAAACCAGCCTAAAAAAGAAAAGGCCGCCAGCTACTGGAGAGTTTAAGCAATAACTTTCAATAATCAGTAACTAGGAATTTAAATTCTACCAGCTGTTTTAAAAAGTTGTGAAATGTTTTCTATTTCCTTCCAGAATCATGCTGATGCCCCAAAAATACATTAAAAATTATGTACAGACAATTGTGTTGAAGTAAATGGCTTAACTTTTTAATGCTTCCCTCCTGGTGCATCAGCTAAGCCATTAGCACCAAGGACTTCTTCCTAGGATCCCATCTGCTCCCTGAAGTTTATTTTACCAATAAGCTACTTATTCTAAGAGGAGCGATGCTCCCATCACATTAAACTAAGAAGTCCCAAACAGTTTAGTGTCCTAGTTATTTGTGTAGGGACTTAACAGCTAAAATAATTTCAACCTAAATATTAGGATTTGAGGGGAATAGAAACAATCTCATATTAGGTATTAGTCCAAGCGAACCTAAGTCAGGAGGCACTGGTGGTCTGAAAAAGGAGCAGAAAGGGGGTCAGATGAGAAGTTGAGTCCAGCAGCCTACAGGCAAGTCAGGAGTTAGGAAGTCAGAGACAGAGAGGCAGGACAGAGACCAGGCACCGCAGCAGAACATGGCAGACGAAGCACATGCTGACACAAGGTTCCGCCCTCAAAGGCAAGAATGGCCTGAAGTTAGCATTTAAAACATCTGCCTGATGAAAGGTGCTGGAGTTGGGAGGACACAGTTCTTAGCTGAGGTCCCTGGCCAAACAACCAGTTATCAAATATAAAAGAGAATTTTCAGTTTTCGTCTCTCTAATCTTTATTGTCTGAGGACATCAACCAAAGAATTAGAAACATTTCTCCTTTGCCTGTAGAACACACTGAGGTCCTCATGCTGACTCCTGGCCTTTCCTTGACAGCTCTTTCAGCTGGGCCTGTCAGCTTCTGAATACTAGTGTTTCCTTCCTACTCTCTCTAGATGATCTCATCCCTTCATGCTTTAAATACCACCCATTAAGAGATGCCCTCTAGGTTAGTATCCCTTCCTAGACCTCATTTCTGATCACCAGCCCCATTTGTCAAGTTTTTAAAGGACATCACGTGGGCATTTCATCACCTCCAGCCCATCCATACTTCCCCAGAATCAGTCATTCTCTCTCTCCCTTTGCCTTTCCCTCCCTCTCTCTCTCTTTCCCCTCCCTGCTTCATTTCCCTACACATACACACCCACACACCTACACATACCTACACAACAAAAGCTCAAATTAGTATAAAATGGTGCTTCTTGAACCTTAATGTATGTATAAATCACTTGGGTATCTTGCTACAGCTCACATTCTGATTCATTTAGGCTGGGGTAGGATCCCATATTCTGCATCTCTAAAAACTCACAGGTTTCATCAATCCTACTGGTTACTAGGCCATTCTTAAAGTCACAATGGTAAGCAGGAAATAGGTCACCCAACTCAGAGTTTCACCTCAGCCATTACCTCCCTTCAGATCCTGAGTTACTCCATTCCCCTGTCTGCGCCTCAGTGTCTTTATCTGTAAAGGGACAACTACACTGCAGAATTCAGGAGGTTTTCATCCAGTTCTTAAAACATGAAGCAAGAGCTGAAATCTGTTAACCGTAGCTAACAAAATGTACCCCCATTTCTCTGCAGTGAGCCTGATTAAAAAGCTAACCAGAATTTAGTAGCAATGCTAAATTAAACTAGGATTTAGTAACAATACTCAAGTGTTCAGACACTATCTGAAATAGATAAGGGTCCGGGAAACAACACACTCTTAAAGACATTGGGCCAGGGGCAAAATTGGCACAGTTAAAACACAGTGCTATTTTGTGAAATAATAACAGTTTGAAATGACTTCTTTTCTCAGTGGGTCTGTAAATCAAATGGTAACCATCAGAAATACACTTAGAGCACAATCACTAAATAAATAGTACTGAAACAAAACCCAAGGATAAGGGTATTCCAGGTCTAATGGTTACTTTTATGGCCTGTAAGCAAGGTGTTTAGGGCTGTAGTGTATGTTTCCGCAGTAGGTAGATGACATTCAAGACCATACTGCTTTTTATTTTGAAAGTGTTTACTTGTTTACTTGTTAAAAAGTGTCACTTTTTATGGTGGTGGAGTATAGAAGAAACAAGACAAGGCTTAGAACACTAAGATTTGGGTTCAAGTAGAAGTTCTGTCTCTTCTGTTGGTGGGAATGTAAACTGGTACAGCCACTCTGTAAAACAGTGTGGAGGTTCCTCAAAAAACTATCAATAAAACTCCCCTATGACCCAGCAATAGCACTGCTGGGGATTTACCCAAGGGATACAGAAGTGCTGATGCATAGGGGCACATGTACCCCAATGTTCGTAGC